>BGZK01000531.1:0-368754 GCA_005406025.1 Eumeta japonica
TTCGGAGAAAAATTTCAAGATTATTAAAAACATAATATGTATACGGCCTTTAAAACAAATAATAATTTGAAAACTTTATGTAACAATAAAGATAAATTACACAATAATAAAAAATCTGGAATTTATAAATTAACTTGTGATGACTGTAAATCAATATATACAGGACAAACCGGATGTTGCTTTGAAAAAAGATACAAAGAACATATTTCGGCCTTTAGAAATAATAAATCAGACAGATCCCATTTTGCTAAACATCTATTAAAAACCGGTCATAAGCTTAATAATGATCACAAATTCAATGTATTGCTTGTGTGTGAGAAGGGGTTACGTTTAAATGTTTTGGAATCCTTCGAAATTTTAAAACATAAAGGTAATAATAATATGCTCAACGACCAAATTGACATTTATAAATCGCCATTATTGGACGCTTGTCTGTAACTATTTGGGTAATGTTGGTGATGGTTAGGCTGTGACATTTGATAAGCATGTCTATCGGTGGTGGTCTGTGGCTGCCTTAAGAATGTTTTCGTCGCTCTTTGACCATTGCATGCAGCGGCCTGCTTAACGAGGTTGTGTTGGTTGTTTAACGCTCCTTGCACCCTGGTGGATGTGACTGTCTGCTTTTACCTGAGGATGTGCCTTGTTGGCACGAAACGTACGTAGAATTAACAATTTAACAGTTAGCGGAGGTAGATATTAAAAATAAATCTTCTACTAAGAGTCATTCAACATCTATCAATGATAAAATTCGTAGTGAAAATAAGTATGCTATCATAAAACAATCTATAATTTCCGAACTTACACCTCACACAATACAATATATACAAGTAGTATGTACTACTTGCATACTGATCAATGTTAGTCAGAGCGAAATGGATCTGTGTATGGTGTATCTTTATAGATCCTAAAATGCTGGGAAAACCGCGTGAGTCTGCCTAACGTTTTCGTACCCGTGAAACTCGTAGTACTTTTTCATTCGCTATGATTCATATTGAAATAATTATAAATAAAAGACCATGGCTTTCGTTCCAAATTAACGTCGTTAAATTGCGCATGTTCCGAATATTTCTATATGTTTTCTATAACTAATTAGCATTCTAGACCAGTAGTTTCTGGAGCATTTCGAACGGACACCATGAGATAAGCTCCATCATCGAGCTCGACTGTGGTACATTATTTAACATTTTCATCATTATGAAAGTTGAAATGAAAGTATTACACGATTGTCACATCCTAAATAAAATGTACCGTTCAAAAATAAGCACTTACAACCCCTTTTAAGCATCCCATGATATACTTTTAACGTTAGGTGCCTACCCTTGCGTAATGTAATCTTTCTTTACTGTTACGCTCCTACAGCGCAGAAACGGCCTCGAGCCTTCTAATATACTTAAAATAAGCTACATCAAATCTATTGTCTGCTAATTGTGTCCGATCGATACTGAAGCAGAAACAATTTATAGAATCACCGACGAGGTGATGAATCACGAATGTTACAAAGAGATGATATAAATAATTTAATATCGTCCCATCACACAAATCGGTGAAAAAAAACTTACATGTTTTATGTTTAAAAGTTATACACTTAATTTAAATAAATGCTACAATAAATACCAAAAATTAAAAACTAGTTGTTTTGACTTTTGTATCACCATTTAAAAAACCTTTTAAAGATCAAAGCTTAATTTTTATCTATCTATTGTGAATAGTTAAACTGTAGTAGAGTATATAGTAGCAGCACCAATATTTTATAAATACTGAATTATTTCGCTTATGGTGCATAATTAGATTTGTACTATAAAAGAAGGGGTTTATGTGGGCATAATCAGTTGGTAAATCTTATTTCTAAACTACAGGTTGTGTACGATTTCTCAATCATGTTTGGCTCTCGTTTGACGACACTTTTTACCTTTTATTTTTTTTTTCAAACAAGTTATTTCCACATATGTATTCTAAATGGTCAAGATTTTCAATACAACGAAGTATAGTTAGCTCCATACAGAAACAGATCCAGATACTTCTAATTTTTTTAGCAGCAGTATGTGGAACTGTTTTTGTATGGAGCTAGTTATAATTCGTTGTATTGAAAATTCTTGCTCATAAAAATCATATTCCGTTTTCCGTAATACGTCATGATTTCCCTAATCTTACTGTTATTAATTAACCGTAAACCCATGGAGCGCGTTCAGAACAAAGTTCAATTGCAATACAAAGTAAGTTTGGAAGACGAAACAGAACTCCCGCATATCGAGAGAGGAACGCCGGGATAAATTGGAATATTACGTTAACGACGGTATTGTTGGTTGAATTGTTACACCGCGCGTAATAAGTAAACCGAAACTGCGCCAAGCCCGATACCCATTTATACCAATTCAGACGGATCCCCGACAATATTTAGCGTACAATAAATGTCAACAAACTATCATTGGGCCAACGAGATGTGTAACGTAGGTGGCGACACTCCGCCGGAATCCCGGAATTTTGGGGAAGATGAGGTTAATGGTGTATGCGGGAGGCGCGCCCGCCCCTCCCCCCGGCGTCGGGCGACGGGTCGAGGGCACGCATTAAACTAATAACAATAAATAAAAATTATATTTATGCCGCGAAGGGACACGCACTGCCCGCACTGTCTCGCTTACTGTACAAGATGTCTTTGGCATTGTAATTTGTATGCGTTGTACTTCATGTTACGTCATAAAAAATTTGAAGTTTTTATTACACAACATGTCTGGATATTTGCATAGGTAACATTTATATTTTAAAATGGAACAGTCCAATCAAAGTAGACTCGTTAGGCAGATTTCTATGACAACTATTGATTACCAAAATGTTGCAACAAATAGCAACACATTTTGGTTGATATACTAATTGTTGTCTTACCAGCAAGTTTTATTAATTTATTTCGTTCGTGTTTATACCTTATTCGATGACCTTTATTTACATTTGTTGAAGTTATACTTCTTTAACACAAAATTAACAGGTTGAAGCTGCCCGCTTCGAATTCGAATTCGAAATTCGAATATTGCATGCATCTATAAATCGGATGACAATGCAATGTTATTATGACATTGAGCTGATATGATGATGGAGTTGGAAGGTGACCATAGGAACTCCGTAATTAAACGATGCAACCCTATCGAGTTTGGGCTCGGTTGATTCGTCTTGACGAGTACTTTGATACTATAGGGTAACCAGGGTCTGATGATGGAGCTGGAAGGTGGCCATAGGAACTCCGTAATTAAACGACGCAACCCCCATCGAGTTTGGGCTCGTTTGATTCGTCTTGACGAGTATCTTGGTTGGCGTGAATATGCAACTGCAACAAATTTGAGAAAAAGTTCGTTCTGTTTGTTATGAATGTGAATTATGTCTGATTGATTAGATGGATGACCCTAAGCACGTGTCGAGGGCTGAGTGGTACGAGGGTATATAAACATTTCTTAAACTGAACTTTATTGACTATGTTGACTATCCTTTTTTAGTCCTTTTATTATTTCATTTTAATTAATTTAATGATGCCAAAGAATTATAACTTCTCATGCGCGTACATAAGTACACGCACCCAGTTTTTTATATACGTAGGCTTGGAAGAGTACCACATATCCCAAATTCGAATTTCAAAGATTACTGCATTGATCTAATGATCAATCCAAACTGATCCACGATCCATCGACTGTGAGGTTGTTCCAAAAGGAACCAATATTCATAAAAGTGAAGCAAATACACGTAAAATTTTTATCGCAATTTTTTTCTCTTTGATGGGTAATTTGATGTTTGTAAATCAAAGAAACATGAATGGTACAATATGTTGCCAAATGCTTACCAGAAATTTTTACACACATCACCAGCAAGCCACAAAGACCTCTATGGGCTACCGTTTCACCTCAATAATGCCTCCGCAGACCCAGCCCTCGAAATAAGGGATTCTGTGAATAGCGCATTCGTCAAACTTGCAGGATAACCCGCTTCTAGTCCCTATTTGATACCTTTTGATTTTTATTGCTTTCCCCAATAAGAATAAACTGGAAGAAAGTTAGTTTTCATCACTGGAAGTTGTATTGACTGCCTTTGAGAAGACGGTTGAAGAGGTGCTTGATATGAACTGGAAAATATATTTTGAGAACTGGTTTAATTAAACGAAACTTTGTATAAACGCCGATGGAAAGCTGCTTGATTAGATACGTAAAAAAAAACCGGTTAGCCATCCCTAAAACTTCCCGCTATGATGTTCATTGATGTGTTTTTGAACTCCTTAAGTTCAAAAATACCTTAACCCTTTCCAACCGAGTTGATATAATAGTGAGTTTCGACTTTGAAAAATTCTACAGAAAATTTAAACCTCATTTTCGGAACGCAATCGACGTCGATCGATCGTGACACTATCGCTGAACGAAATAAAAAATACTTGTGTTGCTCGGGCGCATGTTTGAACATGTCAGTCGCCCAGAATATGCCTACGGGATGGCGGCGTTTTTTGGCTCCTCCACTCGCTCGCGTAAGTAGTTACGATTTTATAATTACAAGATGTTTTCGTAAAATTTATTATCAGTAATCAGATGATAATACTATGCTTTAGAATTATGACTATTTGGTATGTATATTCTAATGTTAGTTTCTACATAAACTTCTTGTAAATTTTAACTCGCACAATCGTGGCACTCAGGTTGTACCGCGTAATATTGATTTAAAATATTTTTGTTTGCTGTACTGTTAAAGACACGATTAAAACAGTTGTTATTTTTATTTTAGGGGCTCCTCTTACGGATAACTATATATCTGAATTGTTGAACAACGGAGACGTCTCAGAAATTGAAGATTTCGATATTGACGAGGACGACTTCGATTTAGAGCCTAACATTTTGTTCGCGCTAGCTGCTGAGGAAGACTGTTCTAGTGAAGAACAGGATGATAAGCAGGATGTAATAGAAGATGAGTCATCATCCATCCCTGAGTCAGTAGTGGAGCCCCCAGGCCTATCATTCCACCATCAATACCTTCTGGACGAACAACAAGGACCTCAAGACAAGGAAGGTCAGTTTCTGTTTCATCTTCAACACAAAATCCCGAGTAATCTGTGGAAGAAGTTCTCGTGGAGGGCTGTGTCTACCTTAAGTACTACCAGGAGAAGGGTATGGAAGCAGGTCCCGTTCGAAGATGGTCCGCACAACTACATGCCTATACCTACAAAACCAGTACGACGACCGGTTGATTATTTTCGCGACTACTTTGATGATGATTTCATAGAAAAAATTTCTCATTGTACTAATCTATATATCTGCGATCTACTGGCCGTGAGCTCAAGTGTACAAGCACCGAAATTACTAAATTACTTGCTATACATATAATCATGGGCTGCGTGCCTTACCCCGGTTGCCTATGTATTGGAGAGCTGGAACGAAGTTGGTTTAATCTGCAACATAATGTCAAGAGATCGATATTTGACGCTGCGTAATGCACTCCATGTGGTAGAAGGTGATTCAGCTCCTGACAGCGAAAGGGTAACGTTTTATGGAAGGTCCAACCGATGATTGATAAAGTGAAAGACACCTGTAATAAACTGGAAAGGGTGCCGGATTTTACTCCATCGACGAGCAAATGATACCATTTACCGGTCGCTGTAAATTACGCCAGGTGGTTAAAACAAACCGAGACCTGTTGGGCTGAAAACTTTGTAATGACTACAAGCGAAGGCCTAATGCTCGACTTCGCTATTTATGAAGGTGCTAAAACTATGTTTGGTGAGTCGAATCTGGGTCTTGGACCGTCTGTTATCCTGAGCTTGGCTAAAAGCATTCCTCCTGGCAGTTGTGTTTACCACGACCGGTATTTTACTACCGTACCTTTGATTGAAGAAATGGAGAAATTAAATCTGCACTCCACAGGTACAATAATGCAGAATAGAATCCCTGACCGAGCGACGATCAAATTTAAGAAAGATTCTGCAATGCGTCGTGGAGAGTGTCAACAGTTTGTTTGTGAACCTACAGTATTAGTAAAATGGAAGGATAACAAATCAGTACTTCTTGCATCAAACTGTACCGGGGCTAGTCATCACGTCTGTGAAAAGATGGGATAAAACTAGTAACAGCGAAGAGATACGACGGTTATGAGCACTATCCCATTAGCGATGACATCAAGGCTCCGCGGACCTGTAGAATGGAAAACTGTGAAAGTCGGTCAAAAATAAAATGTGAGAAATGTGACGTGTACTTATGCCTGTCTCGATAAAGACTGTTTTAAAAGTTATCATATAGGCTCGGCTTGAATTATTCTTTATCCACTTACGGATTATTTACATATTTTTTATATTCTCCTAGTTATTTGTTTAATTTTGATCTCAACATTAAAGACACAAGGTGTCGTATCATTTTATGGTTCCTAAAGTACAAAGAATGTACCTAAATTAGTAGTTTTAGTTAAGTTTCTAAAAAAATACTTCAAGACTGATTAAAATTAATAAATATTGATTTTAAAGCTTGTTTTATTTATTTACATTTCTAATATTTTACCGAATAATAATTCCGAAATCCGGATATGTTCTGTACGACACTCACGATCGTGCGAGTTACAAATTATTCCTGAATCTCACGACCATGAGGGTATGATTGTCGGAGACCAGCTCCAGCTAGATTTTTTTATACTTTTCTCGAGCACTATGGACATAATGTTACCCCTTACATAGCATTTTATCTTGAAACTAGAGAATTCATAGTCCCGGTTGTAAAGGGTTAAGTTTAAAATTCCTCAAGCACAAAAACTTATCTCAAAGTTCAAAGACTTGTCTTTAAGCTTTTCGAGTTCAAATATTTAACAAACTTTTGATCTTATTGGCCATTCCAGAAAATTTTTGCTAGTTTCAAATTCAGTCTTCAAAAATTAGCGAGTGGTTTGTAAGTTAATATTTAAAATATGCTTTTAAAATGATTCGATAATGATGTTTCTTCAACAAATTAATGAAACTGTATTTTTTTTAATTTTCAATCTGCTATAACTTTTGAATAGATCAACCAATTTTCACGCAATTAGTAGCAATCCGTGCAGTTTTGCGAGTCCTATAAATAATTTGTAAACGATAACTGATCAGATAAAAAATTATGGAGTTTTTTAAAAAATCAATATTTTCTATTTTTTTCGTTCACGATATCTCACGAACGAATCAACCAATTTTATCTGACCGAACGGCGACCGACGTGGTTTTTTGATATTAAGAGCTGATTAGTTTTTGAAATCGATCGGTGAAGCAGTTTAAAAATTACTTAAAAAAACACATTTGAAAAAAAAAATTTTTTTAGTTTTTTGAGATTTCTTGGAATCTGCCAGTCCAAATCGGTTCAAATTTTCAGGAAATCGAAGTTTAATAGAACTTTTTGAAATGTCAAAGTTTTCTTTCAATAGGTCAAACCGTTAGAAAGACACACATACATACAGACATAGTGACACCTTTGCGGGAACCGTCAAATAGCTTCCTAAGACCTCAAAACGTCGAGATCTAATGAAAATGCAATTTTCGAAAAACCGGGTAAAACCAATAACTTCCCGATTTTCGAAATTTTTTAATTTTCTAATCGGGGAGTTAAAAATAAAATCTGTAATGTATTCTTATGTAGTATCGTTAAACTGTCTAAGTTCTCCATGTATATAGGGACCGGTGGTAGGGAGCGACAGTGTTGTCATCTGTCATAATCAAGAAATTTGTCTTTGAATCAAAAGGTGCTTGATTCGAAACGTGTGCATGAGATAATTAAAGTTCTGAACGCACATTGGACTGATCTGTGGAGAAAATGTCTCTATGTCCTCTTTTCAGAAGAGACTCCTTGCTCGCAGTGAGCATCATAAATGGATTCTATAAATACAGTATAGAAATGCTGTGGTACAGCCATACTACGGCCAACTTGATCTCTGCATAAAAATGAGCTGGCTCGACCGGTGAAATATCACAGTCTCGCAGAACACGAACGTGAAATAGCAGTATCCACTGTTATCGTCCAGCGAGTAACAGTTCTGGTGGTCCACTCCCCCCTCAACCCCTTCCATCAACCCGATCCCACTGTATTAGGTGTTCTATTCCATCCCGAGAGGCCGGCAATGAATTTAGTGACTCCCCTACGTTTGCGAGTGTCCATGGTCGGCGATGACCATCTACTTACTCCCTTATGGCTCGCCTGTCCCGCGACTATGCTACAGGAAAAACTAAAAATACATCTATTGATCGCTTCCTCTGAATGACGCTACCAATAACCGAACATCCAAACACGAACATACACCCCGTAACGCTACCGTAATTCGCAATCAGAGAACGTCAACAATTATTGTATACATTGTACAATATCATATAAAATGTGTATAAAGCAAGCCACCGTCTAAGCTACTAGATTCGCTTGTTATGACATGGCAGTTCCGTCTGTTCAGTTATTGAATTAGTTTGTGCCGCGAGGGGCGCGGGGCGAGGCGCGCCCGCCCGCGAGGTTAACTCGAGTAATTGCCTTCGGCCGCCGGTCATTGAGACAAATTAGCCGGTCGTGACCACCTAGGCCAGACGACTCCCTTCTTCTTCAATTCTGTCTGCACTGGAAGATAAGAATTTAATATGATTTGTTTAATCTACAATAAATATCGAAACATCGTAATGCTTGAAGCTTAAATATTATCAAATAAACCGATTAGGTAACGCTTTAGAATTATCGCGTAAATTACGGAGCGATCATTGTCAAACTGATAAATTTGCAAAATTTTTTATTACTTAAAAAACAACTTAAGATGATAAACACCGTCGGTGCGTTTGTAATCTTTTTAAGCGAAAAATTGGCAAGAAACGAAGGAGAAAACAATTTAATGGTCAATGTTGCAAGTACACGCCAAACTCGGAGGTGGTCACGATTTAAATTAACAACCAACATTAAATTGAAATCTGTGTAGCCATTGGAAAATCTATGAAATTTCCCAAGTGACTCCTTAAATATTTTCTGTCTCCCGCATGCAAACTGCATACACATGATACGAGGGGCACTCTAAAATTATCCAGATACTGTCGAACGCCGGTTTTCCCGCGGTTATGATTGCGCATGCGTACAAGTCCGCTTTACCATAAAAAGCGCATGCAGTAGTATCGTAAAGTATGTTTCTATGAAACAAGTAATATATTTGAAACGTAAGCACTAGCGAGCTATGATTCACTCTGATTTTAAGGTTCGTCTATCTAAAGAGCAATGTGTGCAGCGATTACAGTCAGTGTTTAATAATGAAACGCCATCTTGAGCCACTGTGTTTCGACGGTTTAGAGACATTCGTAACGGACACAATTCACTTCAAGATGAGAAACGTACAGATAGCCCCGTTTCAACAATCGCTCCAGATAATGGCGCCGTACCCGTAAAATGATAAAAGATGACAAACGATGCACCTACCTTATGATTCAGACTACTTTTAGGGTGTGATCCGCAGCGGTGTATAAGATCTTGCATGCTGAATTAAAAATTGAAAAGATTGTTTCTCATTGGATTCCACGTCCTCTTATATGACACCGAAAATCCGAGCGCGTGAAGATCAGCCGACAGACATTAAAGTTATCGAATAAAAGCTGTTATCGTATAATATCTGAATGGAATACGTACAATGGAAATAGTTATACGCGCTTTGTCTTTTAGACAATGAAAATAGTTATACGTTTCTTGCCTTGTCTTACAGACTTGGTATTAAATTAAAAGGACAGACCCGCGATGGCTAACGATACACACAACAATACTTGTCAGAAGTTGTTCAGACTCTTAGAATTAAAGGCTTAATGCTGCAGCACGACAACGCATCCTCTCACCTCGCTGCACTTGCGGTCGACATTTCGAAGGAAAACAACATTGTAGTCTCAGAGCATTCGCTTTACTCACAGGATTTCGCTACGTACCATTTTTGATTATACTTTATTAAAAAAAAATGCGTTTTGGTTGTACTTTATTAAAAAAAAAATTGCGTTATCACCGTTTTACATAAGAAGAAGAGATCGACCCAGCTATTATTAAACATCTTGACTCTATTTCTGTAAATGACTAGAGCAATGCTTTCCATTTGTGGAAGACTCGTCTGCAGTAGCGTATCAACGCTGAAGGGTACATGTATTGACGCTGAAAGATATTACTTTGAACATATGTAATTTTAGTGTTTTGTTTATGTGGTTTCCTTTTACTTTGGCAATTTTGAACGGACCCTCGTATTCACACGTGTATCTACTAGTTTAAACCTGGCAAGGTATGGCAAGGTTTCTAGAATTTCGGTGACTTCTCTATCGGATTATA
The DNA here is from genome assembly GCA_005406025.1 of Eumeta japonica. Lineage (NCBI taxonomy): Eukaryota > Metazoa > Arthropoda > Insecta > Lepidoptera > Psychidae > Eumeta > Eumeta japonica. Next base: position 10,287 of record BGZK01000531.1, read on the forward strand.
CAACTGAACCATTTGATTTCATAATCAGATTCAATGCGATAGTAGATATTACTGGACATATCTACAGATTAGTCGATATTCAGTTGGAGCATTACAAATTCAAAATAAAACACATTGAATGTATGACGCTTACAAAATATACCTCATATACACTTTTTCATTTCATCCAATCATATGAATTTCATAAATTATAAAAATTTATAATCTTGGTATCCTGTTGATTATTCTTATCTCTTCAAGAATTGTATTAATTTTGATATCAGAATTAATCGTTATTAATTCCGATGTAAATATTTTCATCAATAAATATTGTTGTAAGATTGATGATAAATTTCGTGTTGAATTGGATGCAGCGAATTGTCGAACGTGGATTTGGAAGTTCACACTCAAATTGATTAGTTAGCACCCCCTGTCCGCAGACGCCAGGGCTTAGAAACCATGTGTTAATTACCTCGCCTTAATAACAACACAAAATTAATAAGTAGCATTTTCTACTTAAAAACAATATTCAATGTAATTGTATATACTGTTGTATTGGTCACGAGTGCTAATAGTGTATGTGGCTTAATAAAATTTAAGTGAGCAATCAACTTTAAATATAAGAACAGCTCAAATGTTTCAAAGAATTAATTTGAGATAGGTAATTGAAATTCAATATCATTAAAGTGTTTTTGAATCCATGATATTGTGAAACAACATAGCCATCGCGTGGATCTTCTCCTCGTATTGTTATTGAATTCCATGCCATCTCTTCTTAATGTAATAATAAGAAAATTATAAACATTCATTTGCTAAAATTATTAATGTTTATTAATTTCAGTATGAATATGTGCGAATTACTCTTTCTTTGCCGCATATTTTTTCAAGAAGAAAAACCGTAAAAATGTTTATTCCCAATATATTCGAATTCCTGAGGCGGATAAGATACAAATAAAATCAATTAATTTTAATTAAAATAACACCCATCATAAACGGCTTTAATGGTTTAATAACGCCACTAATCCGATGTAATCAATATAGCACTGATAGTTCTAAACGATGCTATTCGTAGTCTAATTGATCTGTATTACGTTTGTTTATTGCACGAATTCTAAGAACGAGCCTTCGTAAAAACCTACATAAATTCACGTATCGACGACAGAAGGTGCGGTGCCCCTGGCCGGCCGGCGGCGGGCGCCCGCATGGCCTCCGCCCGGCGGCGATCTAATATAGCAATTATCATAACTTTTACAACGCCATTTATTTGATTTTAAAGCCATTACCGTCCGTGCGCCCGCGCCGCGCCCGCCCCGCGCCCGCGCCGGGCCGCACCGCCGCGACCGGCCCGCCGTAAACAACGCGTCGCGACGAGCTGTCAACTCGACGTGATAAAAAGTCGCGACCGCAACGTTTACACACATTTAATTGATTGTTGTGAGCAAACATTTGGAAGAGAAGGAATGCAGCACTCCTCGCGGAAATATCACATGTTGTTGTGTGTCTCGTTATATAACTATAGAAATCCTGAAACGATAGTTGTGGTGCCGCTAGGTTTGATTTCGACCATTGGCTTTCTAGACTATTGAGATTGACCCCCGAGTTTCGTAGGCTATCAAGTTGGCCTCGCCGTTAAATCGCTAGGGTCCAGGGTTTCAAATAAATTTAGATTGCCTCAAAATTACTTTCATATTCGTCACTTACTGATTTAATATTTTTCCAGTCCAATATTAAAGATAATCAATTATTATTTGCAATTCCTTGACTTTTATTCACATTCTTCCGTAATTATGTTAGGTAAGATTATTTTGCATTTTAAATTTTTCAATTTCGTAATTTAGCATCCCTTATAATTTCACCCAGCGCGTCCGTCTGTCTGTATATGATATCCATTTTATTCAGACACTATTAGTTCTACACATTTTATATATACCAACTGTCAACTGATTTAAGATTTAGGTCCCGTTTACTCTAAATTGGCTTTTACGACTCACAATTCTTTCAAGTTTTTTTCACTAAGTTGAAACATTGTCCCGTATTGCCTATACACTATGCGCCATATTGTTCAGTATTGAAGTTAAATTTTCTCAGTCTTCCAGTAATAGAGGTATTATCAGGTGATATTTGAATTATTAGTATATCGTTTAGTTATTACTTAAGTCATTTCTAATTTGATGTTACTGAAAAGTCTTCACTCTATCAGGCATTTCCTTGTAAAAAAATCCTTGAACTTCAACTTTAAGTCTACCAACAGCATCCTGATATTGTGTAAACATCATTAAGTTTAATAGTATGTACCATATTAAGTCATAAAACCAGTCCCAGTAATTGTAATTGATACAGTTTATTAAAAGTGTTTTGTAAACGCTATGAGAAACTTTGGTAGTTTTCCGATTTACATAAAATTATAAAGTATATACCTAATCTACTAGTGATATTGTGATTTAATAAAAACACTATCCAGTTTATTTAAAAATAAAATAAAAAAAAAAATGGTTAATATTCCACAAATACTACATAATAGTTTGATAAACACACATACACAAACAAACGTTCATACACAATTTATATTTGAAAGATAATTAAAGCAAAATCGTAACTAGTTCCAAAAATTTTAAGTAAGAAGTAGGATGTTACCTGATTGAAATGAAAAAATAAGATAAAAAATTTTGAAGTCCACAAAGAATAAACCACTTTTTTATTTATTTAATCGTCTCAATATAAAATTTAAATTGTTTAAAATCACCTCATATGTAAGAACATATAAAGTAATTAAAAAAATGCTAAAATAATATGTTTACTTATATTTAAATACAAATAGTCTTTGATACTTGTTAAATTCAGAAATTGCACTAGTTAGGTTATATTTATTGTAATAAATAGGAAATAATAAATAACGCTAACGGGGTTATAAATACAGTTTATTACACACGTTTACGTGTCAAATACAAATGTGGGAGTAGACAAGGCATGATATTACGTCACTTTCAAGCGATAACAAATCATCATTTTCAATCATCAATCGTTGTTTCTTACGCGATATCACAAATTTGAGACGGCGCCACTGATGGCTGCAATACACATTTTATTATTAAAATGCTCTCCTAATAATTGAATTTGGAGACCTTACAACCCAACTATAGTTTTGCTCGGTAATATAATACATTTAAAAAATGCTTGAAATGTAGGTGCTATGCGTGTTTTCAATCAACTGAATTCGTCGAGTTGGTCACAATAACACTATTTTCTAAGAAATATAGAAAAAAATTAGTAAAAAATTTTTTAGCATTAATAACGGCCCCATTGAAAAAAAAAACCTGCCGATGTCCATCTTTAAATTAAAATGAGCACGTATTAGTAACATTATAAAAGATGAAAAACCTCATATTCGCCCCTAATTTACTACGAGTTTGGAAGGAATTGTGGTTGGTTTGCAAATTGCAAATTTTAAGTAAGGCAAAAATTAATATCCTCCAGTAATAGTATTACGTTGGTAAATAAATAAGATAGTTCGAAATGCACCGCATCTTCGGCACCAGAAAGCGTCGTTCGGCACTCGTGCGACGTGACGCGAGTGTACAGCGGTCGGAGTGCTGCTACAGCCTCCGGATTGATAACTCGAGTCCATTCTTATGCGAACGGGCCGTTCCATAATAGTCCCTTTGTGCGTCGCTTTGTTGGCCGCACTTGTGATGAAGGCTAATGGCGGCGCATTGTGGACGCGGCGGCCGGCAATTGCGGGCGCCCGTATGCCGACGCGGGCGCACTCCTGCAATTGGATTAGTCCTCGCTCTATCGCATTACTCCCGCGATGATTTAATACGGCCCTCGCTTTTCCGAGACGGTGCATTTGACCGTGTACGACGCGCAGGAACGGTCCTTCATCGGAGCCCTATCGGTGCATTACTGACGCGCTGTCTATCCATATGTTTAACTTGTTTAACAATAAATCGAACCAAATAAGTCGATATTGATTAGCTTATCGGATTCAAAATGGGACGTATATACGTGTAGTAGTTTAATGTAAACCACTTGATTTTATTGCTGTAACACGCGTAAGATAGACCATTGAAAAAGCACACGATGGATCACATAAAAAAATGCTTAAATGTGAAGCAGACTCATTCACACTCCGACAACGTCAATAACGATGCTCCGGTGGCCGCTCTACTTATGCCCAGCATCGCGATCAAGATGAACGCTACTAATAAAATACATCACTTTTTCTGGGAACGGTGAACTGTCATAGAATGTGGATATAAAAAATTTCATCGTCACCGCCATTCATTATTTGTCATGTCTGAAAGAGATGAGTCTCGACACATAGAAAGGAGCCTAGTGTGAGGGAAGTGCAGAGCTAGTCGATTTCGCGCAATCTTTTGCTAGAAACTGCAATCTGAATATGTGATAGATACTAGAACGTGTCAATAAATATCTTGGAGAAGAATAAGCCTTTACGTCTACGTTTCGCACGCCACAAAATGCAAAGCGTTTGAGGCGCTGCCCTACTCCCGACATGTCAAAGTCAAGCGAGTGTTCGTATTGCATTTATAGGAAATATGAATACACGTATATCGAGACAAAACATTCGTGTCAACACGTTTGATATTTATAAAAGACATTTATTCCATTTAGTATAAAAAAATGACTTAAAAAATTCTGTGGACATATGGATTTTTGAATGTGGGTATGCGGTACGATCCCAACCGTAGAACTTTATGTATCGAATACTTTTGGTTTTATTATTTTTGGAATTGCAGCTGGTAGTTTTCTATTGAAAACGGCTGTGTAATTGGGTGCCATTGAATTATAAAAAATAGTTTAATTTGCCTGGTCTTTTTTATATCTATGTCAATTAGTTTTGTTTTTTATTAGCTGTAAAATCATTGAGTGTAGTTTCTCATTCAATATTCATCAATTGATGTTGAGTTTACAATATTAGTTTCTTGAAGTTAGTACAGTTCATGTACAGTTTTCTTAATTTCTACTTTACTCTACGCCAATATGACCCACTCTTTGCAATCCCTGTCGTGATAACCCATATCTTGTCCGAGCAAGTTCTCTCAAGTGAGTATGAAGCGTTCAACCTTTATTCTTCTTATAACAAACCTTAAAGGACAATTAAGTAAAAGTTTCAGTGTCTTTTTGAGGTGACCATAATAACATTTTCGTCTGATCTTAAGAATACTGGTAATAGTCTTTCTTTGAATTTTTTGCCCTTTCAGTCTAGGTTAATTTCTTAAACTTTGTAGTATATTTTTCCCGATCTCTCGTATTTTTTCGTATATCTTGTCATAGATATATAGAGATATCACAGTTTTATACATTAACTAGACGATTTAACAGTACGTATCCATCATCCATCAGTATTTCTAATAAAAAAAAATTAGGCTTTTAGCATTTACGATTCCTTCTTTGTACGTTGCCCTTATCTTATCCCTCTCAACTCCGCTTGCCATGATTGTATGCATCACTATATTTTACATTTGTACACAAACATAGCAACGAATATTTCTTGTGTTTATAAACAAAAGAATACAAACATTTTTAACAACTGCACATCACAATAAAAATTATAGTTATCGAATCTATTCCCTTCGCTCATCTCGTAAGAGCCTTAGTGTAAGAAGCGTTTGTCATCAAATATATTATTTAAGTGTTTAAGGGTGGGGTCCTTTTACTCGACAATAACCGATATTCCAAATTTATTTTATGCAACGTAATTACTAATATTGTTGTAAAATTCTAAGAGAAAGCCGTAAAAACAATTCATTACAAGGGCGCATCTCAGACGATTGGAACATGCCCGAAGACTTAATATAGGACGCGTTGTTTCGTTATTGAATTCTAACAGCTGTCTTTTAGCTTCAACATTACCACAGTGCAATTGTATTATAATAGTATAATTGTATTGTTGTAGAACTACACACAATTATGAACTTCCATAATGACACAACAATTAGAAACGGACGAATTGCATTACCTCAGTTTTCATCACAAATTTAGTTACAAATCCACCCGATAAGAGCGTCTAAAAAAATACGCCAACCAGAAAACATCGGTGTGCATTACAGTAATTATTGCAAATTGAGGTGCGTTCATCTCCCCGGTGTAGTATTACACGATTGTTTAAAAATATTTTCCTATCACACAATGCACATGGTAAGGCGATACCACGGAGGTAACAGCAGGTAAGACTAATTATGGGATTGACCCGTCGTAGTGACCGGGCCAGGCAACACAGGTAATGGAATATTTTTACGGTGATCGATATATTTCTACATGGGTAAGACTGTATGTGTTTTATTATAGAATCAAATCAAAGTGATCGTACATAAGAAAATTTGTATATATATAATGAAGTTTGTTTTCTTTGAGGGTCAATCACGTAAAAACTACTGATTGTATCAGTATAGGACTGCGACCATTCAATTCAGAATTGTTTCTAGATTGTTATAGGCCATTTATAATACAAGAAAAAAATCATAAAAATATGTAAGTATGGATGTTTGTCATACGCTGACTGCTGGACGAATTGTAATTGGGACTTGACTATTCAACGTGGAATTTGTAGATAGTATAGGCCGTTTATAATATAAAAATGTAAAAGTATTTTTGTATGGATATTTGTCATATACCGACTGCTGAACGAATTATAGTCCGATTTTGCGTCTAGTTATATTATGTTCTTAAATAGGATATAAGGTTAATATAATAAGTTTATATTATACATAACAAAATTATCTAAAAAAATGAATAAATATCATTGGCAATGGTTTTATACATTTCGTTGTCGTTTCGATGTTCGTTCTAATATAAATGTCAATTTGTTATTACTACCATTAATTTTCAAGGGAGGACCGAAATTGGTATCGCGAACAGCATTGTAATCGAGAGGGAGACGGGAACTGAACCCGACAATGGAACCAGAACTGACATCGAGAATATGGCCGTGATTACGATCAAAATTGACCGCAAAATCAGCCTATATAGAAGATAAAGGGATTCATTCTAATCTATGTTCACGAGAGCGAAACCGGGGGTACATTTGAATTAAAAAAAATACTAAACTTAAATTTAGGCCCAGTGAAACTGGCGGGGAATCGCTACAAAAAATTTAAAAAATGAAAGAAATAGAACTCTTGCAGTGTGTAGTGAATTGTCGGCAATGATATGTTGTTGTGTCAGGTTTTTTAGTCCCATTATCGAATCATACCCTAACACAGTTTTATTATTTCCGATTGCAAGGCTTGTACAGTACAACGCACGAAACTCTGCCGCTGTGAAATAAGTCACGAAAACGTCGCAATGAGGTAAAATAAATAGGTGGGGGAGAAGAAGGAAGGGTTGAAGAGCGTGGAACTTGCGCATTATACCATTCGCAGGCAATTCAGAGCGGTAGTATTTCATGCGTTGTACTGTACCTTAAAACCCTCCGCGGCGACTTAGTACAAGTTGGCGGTTGCTAACATCCGTCGTCACCGATGCGATGTACGCATCCGGGACCATCGACTTAATATGCCCTACGAGGCACGCAATGAGTGGTTTGATTGACTCAAGTTAACAGAAAAACAATAGAAAAACGGTTAGACCTGTTTTTACTTTTTATTTTTGAGGTGTAAACTTTTTTAGGCGTGTTGGAAATTTTTGAGATGGCATTAAATGAAAATTGTAATGTAATCTTTGTAGTAGTAGTTTATAATATGAAAAAAAAACACCTCATTTAAAAGTATTTCCTGCACAATAAAATATTTCCTGATATTCAAAAAACATATCCTGACGATTCAAAAAATACACACGTAATTATTCAAGTTTTTTTTTTCTATTGGCACTCCTGGAGACCACTTTTTTTAAATGTCATCCATTTAACGGTATCGAAACTAGCCAGATACAAACAGCATAATTGAAAATGTTTTACTTCAACTTTTACGAATAAAAAGCAAAATTTTTACCCCGATCTAATAAGTATATTACGAAAAAAACATTTTTACCACGTACTAAATATATTGATATATGTCTTTGAAAATATTCATATTTTCTCGTCTTAAAATCTTTCTTCATTATCCTATTACATTTTCATTTTAATAGAATTTTGAGACAGTTGTGTGTTTTGATACAAACAAATAGACAAAAAACGAATGCTTGAATCGTTGAAGCATTCGTTTTTAAAAATAGATGATTCTCTTTCCAAATTTTGCACAATATTTTTTCTTGAAATCGAGCGAAATAAAATGATGTAACAATAATATAACACCACGTATATACGTCATATAACATCATTCACAAGAAAGCAAAAAACAAATATGGAAATTTTTTATTGAATATGTTTGTAGCATATGTGCAATATGCCTACCACCCATTTTAGAAATAATTATACATATATATAATAACTTAAATCCATTACTTCGATGCACAAGCGTAACTAAAACTTATTGTAAGTAAAATATGGCTGTATCGATATTCATCGATACAGTCATCATATTCAGGAGATGGGCTTCAAAATTTAAAAAAAAAATCATTTTATCATTACTGTAGCAATTTCATTATAAAAATATATAGAATCGCCCATACGACAATTATTAACTCTTTGTGGCTGAACCTGACAGTAACGAGCATATATTTTCTGTAAATGTTAATATATTTTGGAAATATACATATTAACAGTATAATAATAGACAATAAGAGTGTTAATTAAATATAGTGTATTAAATTCCTTGATATAATCATGTTAAAAATAATAAAACGATAAAAACCCATCAACCGTCTCATGTTGTATTTGGTTTTGGAACCGCTGGAACCGAGACTGCATCGGTACTGAAAACAAAAGCTCGAGACAAGAAACGAAACTATTCATATTGTTTTAAATATTTCCTGTTGTTTGGCTGCCTATTTCAAATGCAAAAAATAAATTCCTCTAGAACGCAAAGGTTCGTTTCGTACATACGTCGAGAAGCAAGCCTGAATCGGGTCAAGATAGGAATTATGAAAAGGGAAAGCAATGACAGAACCCGTGGATAAAAGCTAAACCTTGACCATTTATCGAATCCCAGACAGCATAGACGATAGAGCGATCAACCTTTGGCATGTTTGTATACCGTGGAGCGTTGTACGTGAGGTATGTAGGTAGGTCCGGTGATGGACCTGCTACGTTTAATGGCGCTGTTAGTGGAAACCTGCCCTTTGATGAGACCGCGCATGCGCACGCAGTACTGGACTCCATCAGCTCTATCAAAGCGAACCCATAAACAACGGCAGACACGAAGTACTGTTTAACGAAGTTCGTGTTGGCCGAGACGTCTGCATTTTTATATTGTGTGAAATGATTTCCTTTTTAATAGTTTCGATTGACCTTCACAATGATTTGTGGTCGTTTCGAGGATGTTGTAATGTCTGAAATATGAACACACGAATCTTTTGTATAAGAACATAAGTCAATAATATATTGATTGAAATGTAATATAACTTTTTAAAAGTAATTGATAATAATTCATAGACAACACGAATATTAAAAAGATGATTGATTTGTTTTTAAATAAACATAGAGAAAAATCTTTTAGTGGAAAAATATCACAAAATATTCTATGCATAAATGACTATACTTTGCCGGTGACTCCGCCTGCGTGGATAAAAAAGCGTTGATTAAGACTTAGTACTTTTTAAAAATATCGATCTCAAACTGCATCATCGATTCCGATTTTGAACTTACCAAACATGATATTAGCTGTGTATTTCTAACTCCATGTATCGCTTACGCACCGCATCAGAATTTTACGTTTGACATAATGCAATATGTTTTCTTCTGCTAATAATACCTTAGGTTGCCCATCGTATTCAAATGTATACTATAATTTTTCTCGATTACTTAATTCCATACTAAACAAAAAGAATCACGTAAATCGAACCGATAGCCTGCGAGCTATAAACGTATTACCGACAGAATATATAAACTGACAGACAGGATCCATCCATACACATCATAAAACACATCTTGTAGTGTCCTAGTGGATTCCTTGCATACCTACTTGATAATACCTGACGTATATTTGTGGAAGTTCTAAAATACATTCAGACTCATACAATGACAAATACGCATTAGCGTTGTAAAGATTTACATTATATGCGACTTTCTGCGCACAGAAATGTCGACAAAAGAAATCCATAAACCGATAAACCCTTCACGGCCCGTCGAGGTCTATCACGAAATCCATGCAATTATGTATTTATCCATTATATCCGTCGAATGACGAAATTTGACCGAAAACGTCAAATCTGAAACGGCAATGGTAAGAAAACACCGCATTGTAAATGCATTCAGCGGCGCGTAACATAATAGATGTGTGTGCAAATAAATATGGCGCGCGACGAGATGCGCGCGCCGGACAATGATGGCCGCCGGACGACGTGCGCGATTGTTGCCTGAGGATTTGTATATTTTTTCCGATAACGTAAATATTTATAATCCTTTCCATTGACGACCGAGGATTTGCAATTTTAAATATTTCCTTTTGGTGCAGCTGTTTGTTACGTGCTGTTCCGGTAAAATATATCTATATAAGTACAAATGACAATGAATCTTCTTTGTCAGCCGTCTTCGTGATGATTCATTTCTTTTCTAAATTCGTTTCTCAGAATAGTAATTTTTGATAAATATTAATGCTCAGCTTTATTCTATCGTGTACGGTGTTATTTCGCGATTAGACGCTTGCCTACGACATGCAGTCGCACGCAACCCACCTCTAAGCCCTTGAAACTACCCTTCCACTACGAATTCTCTTTCGAATTACAATCATCTCGGTTTGACATGCGGACGCAAGTCAAGAATCTAGCACTTTCTTTGACACCATAATAACGTCACGATACACATTTCCGCCGGAACACTTGATTATTTTAATTCAATAAAAAATGTCTATCCCATCTCACCTACCATACTCCCCTAACCTAATACCATGCGATTTAACTTGTTTTCCAAAATCATAAAAAAATTTGAAAGGCAGGAGATTCGAGAGCAAAGAAGACAATATAAGACTATAGGAGATAATGTAAATATTTCTGAGGAATCTGAAAGAGTGGTCAGAGGTATTTTTCAAGTGGTTTAAACACATAGAAAAGTATATACACGCTCAGGGTATAAATACTTTGAAAAGATAGATATTAGTAATAAATAATAAATATTATAATTTTTTATTTTTTTTTCTTTGGCGTAGACCTCGTATACGCATCTTACATACGACTAAAACTTAAATTATTAAATAATCAAAATAGTTACCATAATAACAATAGTCATCCACGATTTGAATTCTATTTAGCTTCAAATGCTTAAATAATAATAATATTTTTCGGACATATATACACAGCACCGTCTGGTCCCAAACTAAGCAACGAGGCTTGTACTATGGGTACCAGACAGTTGATATACTACATACATACTTTTTTTTTGTAAATATATACGTATAATACATAGAAACACCCAGACTCAAGACAAACATTAATTTTTAATCAAATAAATAAACTTTTGTCTTGTGCGGGAATCGAACCCACGACCCCAGCGCAACAGGTAGGGTCACTACCACTGCGCCAATTAGGCAGTCAAATCGCTTCGCGTGATATGAAAAAATGTATTTAAAGCTGATTTAAATCTGACCTGATATTGTATTAAGTTGATATAATCATGCATTTGTTGTCATTTCATGTTAAGTCACATGGTTACCAAAATTCTGCACAACAGTGTAGTGTCAAAATTTTACCTAAAACCCATTTTGTGCAAATATATTTTTATCTACTAAAGTTCGTTAATTACAACACGCTTAGTATGTTTTAGTTTTATATATGTATATTAAACGTTCACTTATTATTTAAGCATGTAGAATTCAAGCCCGAGGGACAAAGAATAATTATAATTTACAATCTCCTTTACTCTGATCTTCTAAGTGAAAATTTATATGTCAATCTAATTGATTTACACTATCGTAAAATATTTACGATTTTGTTTATATTATGACGATTTAAATACATATCGCATACAAATCACATAATAAATTTGAAAGTATTTAATTTCAAAATATTTGCTTAGATTTTTTTATAATGTTTGTTTTTACGTTTTACACCGCCATATTGATTTCACGCTGACTTCGTAAACCTTATTTCGCCCACGCAATTGGTGATGATTCTTTGAAGTTTGCTTATCGGTTAACCGACGATCAATAATTAAATAGTATTTATTGTAATATACTACTGGTTTGTTACAATTGGGCACCGATTACTAGTGTATATATTTGAATTTCATCTTGAATATACGCGGACGCATATAGTGAGCAGGCAATTCATTTTTATCATGAACGGGCAAATGTAGAATATTTAAGTTAGTGTATTCATGTTCGAGTTAACTATATGGTTCTGATGAAACAGAAAATATTAGTAGCGTCGTGCCCAGTTTTGTATTTTCAATTAGAAAAAAGTTGGTTGTGTCAGGATTTGCCCTTTAACAACGTTTTTATTTCAGACCGAGGTGCTCGGATCTTACCTCCTCTGCGCTGGTCCAGTGATCGCAGGTTGCTAGCGACCATCGCCACCAATGTGACCACACCGTCCAGCACCGGCAGCTTGGTGAACTGTCCGAAGCACGAAGTACGCGGTTCACAAGTATAACTCTATCAGCAGCGTGCTGCAAACTCTCATTTGTAATAATTGACTGCTAACTGTTAATGTTAAAAACTAAACATATTAACATACGTTTTTCAACTTCACAATTGATAGTTGACCGATAATCTTATAGACAATATTGAAGGTTCGTGGGGCCACCTCCAAAGGCAAAGTTAACATTCATTTTGGTATTTGTCATAAAAACAGCGGTGTTTTTCAAATTCTTATTTGAAATAATTAACTGTCAACTGTTAAAGTTAGAAACTAAACAGGTAGAAGAAATGCGTTGTGTTAACTTCACATTTGGCATTTGACTGGGTTACTTTTATTTGATATTGACATTTGTGGCAATGAATTAATGTCACAAATAACAATATTTCTAAGATTACCAATATTTTGACATGTTTAGTTTAACTTTAAAACAATTAGTAGTTAACTATTGCAAATGAGAGTTTGAACCGCACCGCTATTACAGTTGATACCGAGATAGTGTATTTTAGTTTTAATTTGATTAGTTCCTTAATAATTTATATTAATCGATAATAATCAGGATTTTTGTTCGCTATCTATTTCGAAAACTTGTGAAATGTAAAAAATTAATGATCGTATATTACGCGCTTATCGGTCTGACGGCAACCTGCCAGTTACCATTTAATTTTAACAAGTAAATTTTTGAAGAAACAAAATTTGACAGTTTTTCAAAGTAAATGTTATGTTTAATAGTTACACTTTATAGTTAAATAGATTTTGAAACACTCCACTGTATATCTTTTGGTTCTAAAGCTTGGTATTGAGATTGCAAATAAATACCAACCAACAAATTCCACTGTTTAAATTGTCAATAAACAAAAACAACATTTCCCGGCGCTTGAAAAAACATTGCCAATATCAAAACTATTTTAGGCGATTAACTATAAAATAGCTTCACGCAGAGACCGTTAATTTCAGAGCAGAAAAACTATTTGAATTCTTGATTTGGCAAGCAGTATCATTATTTTAAGCTGTTTTAAAACAAGCATAACACTTTTAAGAACACAGCTTGCTCTATATTCACATTGTATTTATAGAGGTGCATTTAAATATTGTAAGTTACAACATTCTCTTAATCCATTTTCCGGGACAACATGACATGGCTCCGAACAAGTTCAAACTTTGAAGAGATCCACCCGCAATAGCTGCCACATGTTGATCACTGGAATCGAGGAGTGTCGCAACAAAAAATGACATTTCCACGAGAAACAACTTTACAGTAAAGCACAAAAGTGTTAAGTTAAGAAGCTTTTAACAGTTTTATATTTAATAATTATTTTTTATTTAATAATGTTCTATATAGGGTAAATACTGTAATTGAATAGGCAGATTTTTTATTTTTTTAATATATTAAATCTGCTATCGCTCGATGAACAACTGTTGCTTTTTAGCAATTTATGATTATCTTTAGAATGTTAAAAATATCACATGCATTCGTACATTGCTCTAATATCAAATGAAACTTGTCTACTAACTGCAATCAGTTTCATTTTCAATAAAGTAACCATGAAAAAAGCAATCTACTAATATTTCCTTCTCTGAGTGAGTTACGTTCAAATGCCTTTAACTTTTGAGTGAAACGCAAGAACTTTTAATTTTATCCAGAATGTACCCATACGAAAATATACGTCGTGGCAAAAACATGAACGATAATTATTTTGTGATATAAACAAATATCAAAATATAATTGAACTGGGAAAAAACATTTTTTTTAGCTAAACTTTGTATTTGGAATCTAAAATACAAACGATGAAGACTAATTTAAGTTTTTAAAATAAGTTATTACAAAAATATATATAAGTAAATATGACGATCAATCGAAATTGGAAATACGCTTTTTCGTTCAGTCTTCGTTTCTTTCCCCGAGCGGGATTAGTGCGCAGAGGCAGCGGCGAGGTGGATCGCACGACGCAAGGACCGGCCGCCGCGCGCGCCGCCCCGCTAATCCTTTGACGGACGCGCGCGTCGCCCGCTCTCGACACAGATTTACGTTTATTCGATGGGCGCGCCGAAGGCGCTAATCCCGAGCGGCTTGTTTATGCCCAGCACCTGATTGTCTATGGCCTACCGCTCATCACAATATTTCTAGACGCAAGATGTTTTGTGTCCCGCCAGACACGCCGGCTTCGGCGGGATTAGGCGGGTGTCACCGTCCGCGCGTACCATCGGCAGCCGATGCGGATCGCACTGTAAGACGTTCCCAATGATATGACGGCAGCTTCCGGCGATTTCCTGCGCGGGAAAAATTTTATCTTATCTTATCTTCTCTCGATCGCGATCGTACGGAACCTTGATCTCCATTGACCTTGCAAAAGTTCACTGGAAGGTCGTTGATCGATGTTATTTCTCGAGCAGGGGCAGTTGTCTTCGAAAATCTGGTCGAAACTGACCTAATATGCCTTATATAAAATTCGTCATATACCATCATCATGAAAAAAAATATTGAATACGACCCATCTGAAGACAGTGTGCACGACTGTCTAGTTCCACTTTACTTTGATGGTAACTTATCATTAAAGGGCACGCGTACAACTGTGACTTTTCTTTATACCTACATGAATACAAATTACATTAGATATTGCGCGTCTACACTTCTGAAATATTATGAAATTAAATGGGATTCTATTGAAACGTATATTCTGTATAGTTTGTGGTGTAGTAAGTATAGTGTTGAACTATACAACATAAATATTTTATGTATAAAAAGAACGTAATAAACAAAATAAAAGTAGAAAAATCCGCAGACCGGATGTATTCTGTATATGCGCTGACTATGTAATAATAGGCCGGGAAAAAGTTTTTTCGCGTTTCGTTTGTATTCAATTGTTATATAATCTAATCAATATTAAAAATAAAAATAGCAACGCGCTCTATAAAATAACTTAAAACAAATAAAAACTGCCAGTAGAATACTGTTAAGATCCTCGTTGGTTTTGAAGTTGTCGCCAACTAAAGACGCGGTTGTGTGTCAGTTTCCATAATTTAGCAACTTTTGAATCGACTGTTCACTTTTTGTACTTTGTTTTTAGATATATGTATCGAGTTTGGTTATCTCTGATTAATTTTTGTGTTTATCGCTTTCATTCGAGTATCTTTTTGTTTGATTTTCTTTAGCTGCCACCGACTCCTGGCCTTTTAATAAGTTTTTGAAATGCGTTTTTTAAAGTTATTCTACTTAACATTTATGAGCGATTAAATACTCTAACTTTACAATGCATATAGCTTATATTCACGGTTTAATATAATTGTAAATAAAAATGGTTACGGTGGTCTATGAGCTCATTTCTGTAAAATATATGTGTAATTATATGTATATATCCACAATCAAATAATATGAACATTTGTCCTCTTCAAATAATATTTCTTAAATCTTTTTTCACCAAGGAGAAACTATCAAATAATTAATTGAAAAAATTTTAAAACAATTAAGGCTAGAAAAACTGAGATAAGAAAAGTAAAACTTAGAAATACCTAACTTTATAATAATCACATTATTATTTACCAGGAAGTTTATTACATTTTATTTATATCAATTGAATTCTGTTCAACAATACAACATAAAGCGCTAATTTGAAAGTTGCTATATATTTGCTTAACCCTTATGTATAATAAAAAACCTACAGATGAAATTCCAGGTTTGTCTTTAAGTCAATATTCAAAGTTATAGATAAACGAAACAATTCGACTTCATAGATAGTTACTTCCGCGAAGTAACATTATTGCTTTATTTCAAATTGCAAATTATGATAAATAATTTTTTTTATAACTGATTTGGAAATGTATATTCAACCAATAATATACAGATTAGAAAACGTATCAATGTTTTAATCCTGTACCCATATCGGAGGTACAAAAAGTCTACACTGCGACAAACGAACGAACCATATCTTACCGTAAACAAACGCAGTTACAAAACTATCAAACTGACAAACAAGTGTTGAAATTTTGTCCACTGTGTAAAAGAGAACACAGCTGCTAAGTGCTCTCCAACGATTTCTTGTTGGTCCATTTTTCTCTCATCCAGCTTCTTGTAGCGGTCGAGCTATCTTCACTTAGTGTCACGGCAACGTTAACGGATCACCATAGGCTTTGCACTGATTGCACTGATTAGAGTCAAGTGATGGGAGTGCGCGTGAGAGTGTGGCCTAGAAGATAATACGGCCTAGAAGAATTCTATGAATCTATAGCGTTGCCTACGAATCGGGTAAACGTTTAAGTTAAGTAGTTAGAATTTCGATTTGGGGCGAATTGAACTATTAACGTAAATCAAATTCGACGTTTCGCGCCTTAAGATTTCGGTCTACGAGTATATGCCACCGCATTGTTATAAACAATATTGTTTACAGCTCCCAACTTGTATTACGCCTGCGTGGTCGCTTAAAATCTAAGCACCTTTATAAATTATAGGCGTGACACGTATCAATTCTTTATTTAACTTTTTATAATTCTTATCGTTTATTAAATTATTATTATTGTTTTTTATCATCATTCATTAAAGGTAAATAAAAAATTGGAACTTACTTAAGATGCATTCAATATCTATCAATCTTTTGGAATCAATATTCAATTTATTGTAGAGGATTTGTAATGGTAGAGCAGATTCGAGAGTCAGGAGTGGCTCCCATGCTGCATTAATGCATGTTGTTAATGCATGTCGCAGGCAAATGTCTGAAACGAAATGGGCTTAGAATTATTTCATAATGCCAAAATGTGTGTTTTTTTTTATAATTGGATTTCGACAACCAATTTTTCTTAAGGAAATCAAAACGCTCAACGGACTGGCTAGATGTATTCAAGTTCGGAAGCAATAATTTCTCCTTAACAGGTAAGTCCTTGATAGACTATCGTAGAAAATACCGCCAAATTGTTATGATACTAGCATAATCCGTTGTCGAATCTAATATGTCGCAGTAGGTAGCTATATTTGAAGCGTTAGGTACTGCGAAATTTGCTAGACGTACTTTCTAGGTTTCATCGATCGGTCCCGCTGCTCAGCGCCCCCGTGTTTGTGTTGGCACGCCTGCGCACGACCGCGATCGCGCAGTCGTGGTCGTCGTCGCCGCCGGCGCAACTCGGACGGCCGACGTACGATTCGTTAATTCGCAAATGTTTATACAGCGACGCTATAAACGACCGGCAACGTTAATCGTGCCACAATTCCGACGATTTTATTTGGCGTGCCGCGGCAATATCTTTCACGGGCGACGGCGCGCGTCGCAGCGGACGTGATACGAAATGCCCGAAACTGTACGTGAGTGCGTGCACGCAGCTTGATGAAATAAATAACTCAGCCTAAATAAAACGGCGATTAAAACTGCGGAGATTGAACACGCTGATGTTTTAAAATTTGTGTGTCCGTGTGTACGTCTGTTCTTAACGCTCATTTAGTAGCTAGACCTGTACGTATGAATTGTATGATCTATGAAAGTAAGGGATGTTCTACACTGAAAAAAAAAAATTGTCGCTTCTACCCAAAATTGTGATTCGCATGATCAAGTATCTTGATTCCATACGAGCCTAACAAGACCTTAGACACTTCAAATAAGATGATTTTGATTGATTATCATTATTCAATTGACTAGTAAACTATATTGCTCTTATTATTATTAGTTAACTAAAGCAATTTAGATCTTATTCAGTATGAATATGAAAAATAGCTATACCGACTTACTTATCTTAATAAATTCAATTAATACTTAGTCAATATCAAAAAAAAAATTATTATAATGACTAACTCACTTTAATAAATTCAACTAAGATCATGATCACTACCAACATACAAATGATTATAGTAATTGATTCAGCTTAATAAATTCAGTTTAGAACTTGTTACATTTGAACCATAAATGTTTATTATG
Source organism: Eumeta japonica (assembly GCA_005406025.1). Classification (NCBI taxonomy): domain Eukaryota; kingdom Metazoa; phylum Arthropoda; class Insecta; order Lepidoptera; family Psychidae; genus Eumeta; species Eumeta japonica. The sequence goes on from BGZK01000531.1 coordinate 28,790, forward strand.
ATCAAATTCAATTACTTGAATCTTGTTGATACTTGTTAAGTACTAATAGGTAACACTGTAATAACCACTAAATTACTCTTGTTTAAATCCACTAAGAGCCTTTCCACCATCTCCTTTTAAACTAACTTTTAACAAAAAGTCACTTTTAAAATTAGCTTTACGTACCACGTTCTTCTTTTAACAGTTGTTAGGGCTGAAAACCCGTTAAAAGAAGGACATGGAACCCAAAACTAATTTTAAAAGTGACTTTAAAAGTTAGTTTAAAGAACAGAAAGAGGCCTTAGTAACACTTTTTTAATTGACTAAGTTCTGCATTAATAAATCGCACTTACCTCTGAGAATGCTCATGAGTTAGCATATGAAGGGTTGTCCTAAAGTTCACTCTTAATCACCTGTAATGCGTAATGGATAGTTGATATCTACCACGTTTAAAAGTGAACTGAAGTACGACATATTAATTAGGACAGCACCTTCAGTGCTAACTCAATCGCGGTCTCAAAGCTGAGTATGATTTATAAATACAGGTCTAAGATATTATAATCACTTCGAAAATTAGTGCCAGCATGACATTGTGCTCCACCCGTAACCAGCCTCGATCGTAGTTAGCACGGCCGTGTGTTGTGCTATATTTTATCTATCAACAATTATAGAAAAGCAAAAGTGATGTTAAAGTTATGAAAAGAAACATGAAGTAAAACCTATTTATGTTCAAATTATCACAGTAAAAAAATAGTTCATAGAACATATCACATTTAAAAAATCTAATTTCTTGTCAAAAATTAAATCCTAAAAATAAATCTCATTGTTTGTTGTTGACATATGTGACAAATTTTAGATTAAATAAAACAAAAATAATTAGTAAGAAAATACTTGTTTATTGTTTTTAAACAGTACATTGGAACGTTACATATTTTTTGCTATTGTTAAAATATTTATGTTACAAGATATCGGGAATATTAATGAATTGTAGAAACTAACAACCTTCTGTGCTGTGTTTGGTTCGTTTCTTGGATCCTTACACTTTTGGCACGTATACACTTGGTCTTCAACATCAACACCAACCAACAATACCACAACTATTCCATACACTGATGCAACTACTCCTGACTCTTCGCAAGTAATATAAATAGATACTAAATGAATAAATAAAGAAGTCACGAACGAAATAATCCGATTTCAACTCGAGCGCACACAAACAACTATCTATGCAACTATTGACTAACGATATGCGCTAGATTTGTTCAGTTAGCTTCGCCTCCTGCCCCCTCAACCCCTTGGAGACGAGGTGGGAAGGGTAGTCACTTATTTCAATTGATAAATTGATTATTTATCTCAACTAATATAAAAATCGTTTTAAACAATTACTCTCAGTAGAATTTAATATTTAATTTATATTTAATCCAACAATATTAAGTATTAAAGGTGATCATTTTATCTTTGTTGTTTTAAAAATGATAAGTATTAGAGTAATTGACGTAATTAACAGGTATTAGGTAAATCAAATACTACTTTATTAATTTCAAAATGAAAATAATTAAAACTACTAATTTATTTAATTATTTCAATGAATTTATTCTGAATTGATTGACTATACATGTGTATAAGTTAACTAAATAAAACTGATCAAATTATGCCAGAAAACAAGTAGTGATAGAAACAATGTATACACTTGTTAGAATGAATATAGTACCTACATTATTAGTTCAATCACAAATGAACTAGTTGTTATAACGAATCAACTTTCATTGATATACACAATTTCGCAGTTGTTTTAATTAATTTAACGCCAACTAAGAGAAAATGTCTCTTAGTTAGCTTTCATTTTTTTGAGTGTAGGCATTGAATTTTATAAGCATTGCATGGATATACAACGCATGGTGGTCGGAGGCGCATCTATTGGTAGTTTTAATGCTCTTGGCTATATGTTTCCTGGGAATGTGCAGCATTGGCACGAAACGTACAAAAAAATTCATTGGTGGTTAAGATAAATAGAAAATTAACACTTGTTTAGTTGTTCGATATGTTATCAATCGTCTTGAATCAATATTCAATTCCTTGGATTAGGATTTGCAGTCGAAGAGCAGATTCGGGAGTTGGAGACGGATAAGCGTCTGAGGACTTTCTGATTCGGTATCACGCAGCTTCCACACATCTGTGAGTGATCCAAAGTTTTAGGTCCAATGATCCAAGTATTAAGAACCTATTGCAGTATATTCTTCAAGTAAAAATGATTGAAGGAAAGAAATTAAAATTTTCTTAGATTTTTTTTTAAATCTGCAAACGCAACGCATATACGATCATATAGCATAAGTGAGATTTTATATATGGTCAGGATAAAAGTTTATTAGTATTTTTAAGTAGAAAGTTGCAGTAAAATCTCTTCGGTTGTTCTGTTTGTATCTGGCTGATTTTGATACCGTTAAATAGATGACATTTAAATAAAAATAAAAGGTAAAAACGATGTTCCGCCGATGTTCCGATGTTTCTATTGTTCATCAGTCCACCAAAATGAATGAATCAAACATAGAAATTCGACACATTTTGAAGTTTTATTGCAATTTATTAATGAAAAGGAAAGCATTATTGAAAAAGAAAAATGGGACACAAATTGCGAAATATGTTTATGACTTTTATAGACCTTAATTCATTGTCCGTAAAAGTAGCACAAAACTGGTTTAAGCGTTTTCAGTCTGGTAATTTTAATGTCAAAGACGAACTACGCTCTGATCGACCTGTTACGGATATGTCGATGCCATTTTGGAAAAAGCAGAGCAAGATCCGCATATCAATTCTCACAAATTAGGTGATGAGCTGAAAATTGACTACAAAACAGTTTCGGCCCGTTTCAAAAAAGCTGGATGTACAGAAAACTCGACATTTGGGTCCCACACGAGTTCACTAAAAAAATCCAATAAACCTTGTATTCATTTGCGATTGTCTATTGAAAGGTAATGAAACCGAATCGTTTTTGAAAAGATTTATCACTGGTGATGAAAAATGCATTATCTACGACACGAATATGCGAAACAGATCATGGCCAAAAATTAAGCAAGCTCCACAGACTATAGCGAAATCCGAAACTCACAATAATTTGATACTATGGGTATAGTTAGATTGGAAAGGCATTATTCACTATGAGCTTTTACCGTCACGAAAAACCATCGATTCGGATCTCTACTGCCAACAGCTGATGAAACAGTAAGAAGAAGAAGAAAAAAACGGCTGGAATCGATCAACAGAAAATGTGTGGTTTTTCACATAAATCCAGACCCCACAATGCTTTAACCATTCATCAAATATTGAGAAAGTTTAGTTATATAAATAGAATATGATGAAAAATTATCTTGAATGTGTATATAAAATACGAAAAAAAATTTTCCCTAACCCCATACACTATAAAATCAGGATGTCTTATATAAGTAATATCGGTTTGTACAACTGATTTTCTTTTTATAGAAGTTATAATTTATTACAAGTCTCTAGTTCTATGAAGAGTGCCACTGTTTCACTTTATATTAATGACATTGTCTGTGTTAATTGATGTGGCAAGTGGTTTGGATGATAAAACGTATGCAGTGTGCTAAATATGACATTCGTGTATTGTTAAGACATTATTGGAAGTTTAAGAAAAGTTTGAAGCAGTCGCGACAGCAAAGGAAATATGTGAAATTGAAGGAGAAAATACAATCAATAAGCGAAAAGTACAACGGTTCATTTAATTGTAGAGATTTGACGCTGTTAGATCAACTGCGCTCTGGAACACTATTCACGAAAACCGATAGTTAAAAAAAGGGCACAAACAATTTCTATCAAATCATTCTACTAGAAATAAATAATCTGCAAAAGCGGTTTTTTGAAAGCAGCAGATAAAAATTTCCTGCACTTTTGTTTATCTTCAAAATTCCTAGAAACACTGAAGCAAATGTTGCTAACTTCACTCGTGATTCAATCATCATCGTTCATCATAATCAGTTGAAACAATTATTGTATTTGAATTGTAACATCATATACGTCGACATTTTGACGTAATATCTTAATAATGTATTTTGTAATATACTTTATAATGTAATAACAATATATTTATATGAGGTAATATCTCAATATTTCTTAATTTGATATAATTACGTGAAATCTCTTAGAAAAACGAAGTCCTGCTCAATGCGCAACACTCATTATCGGGCAGAGGCCAGCTCCGGTATTTCGACCGAGGCCCGCCCTGAGCCTTGGACTGTTTGGCTGAAAGCTGTAGGTACTTACCAGTTCATAAGTATCATAAACTATGAAAGTTTTACAAATATATATGGATAATTTAAGACACCGACTACTATAGATGTCGCTCCAAAAATATTCAGCCTAATCCCGTAGAAACACCTTTTAACACAATTAAATATTTTTAACAAATAAAATAACGTTTGCGAAATCTTAACTTCTATTACATTTTTCCACTCGTTGCAACTGTACAGTTTTTAATGAAAATTGAACGTGTAAAATTTTCTAAAATATTAGGAAGTATGCGAAATTAATTGACATTTCGCATACTTTTTTGGTCTACTGCTTTCGAGAACAATGCTCCTGGTCGCTCATCTGTATGGGACATTGAGGCTATAAAGGAAGCGGTACAAAACCGAATTAGTACCAGCACCCGCCGATTAATGGACTCCCATAGACCTTTTAAAGACACCACACAGCGTTACTTAGAATCTTGGATGAGACCTATAGAATTGTCAAATGGTGGCCCATGAGTTAAACGAGATTCAAGCGAATAGAAGTGTACAAACAGCTCCTTGCCCTGCCGAAAAATGATTGTTTTATTAGATGCATTGTTATTTGCGATGAAAAATGAAAATGGATATATCAAAACAATCGAATCAATCCAATATGGAAAATCAGTGATCAGACAAAGACAATCGCCTAAGCCCATCGTTAATAGAGGTCGATTCGAGCCGAAATTCTTGTTATGTAATTGATGTAATTATAAAGATTTTGTGTACTTTGAAAAAATTGCAACGCAGGTAGATAGATGGTCGAACTATCACCGTCGAGATGAAAATTGGGCAGCTAATAGAAATGTATGAAGTTTTGTCGCAAAAATATCCAAGTTTAACAAATCGAAAACGGGTGCTCTTGCAATAGCAATGCTAAATCACACACTACGAAAGTTAAGCGGGATGAGATAGAAGAATTTGGTGATGTTGAACTCCTACAACAGCAGCGTTTATTCCAGATCTTGCACCTTCAAACTACTATTTATTCAGATCCATAACGAAATTCTTTCGTGGATAAAAGTGTGAGTCCAAAGCGGATGTTGAAAATGCATTGCGACATTTCTTTGCACCTAAGCCCAAGGAATGGTTTTCTCAACAAGATCTGACAAAGCTTTCTGAATGTTGGGGTAAAAGCATAGAATATGATGATTTATTTATACTTTGAATATTAAAACTCTAATTTTGTATGATTATGAAATAACCAAAGTGACCATAGAAAACCAACATTATTTATGGAACATCTTAATATTTAAACGATTTTTAAATCATTTATTACATTATTTGTATAATTACTATTAAGATAATGGGATAAAACCATTACTGAGATGAATGATAATATGTTTTTTATTTCTTTTTTATATTTTCACATAAAAGTAAATAGAAGGACCGACATCATAAATAGAGTGCTCGTTTTTAGTTCACATTACAATAATGAAAAAAAACAAATTTCAAGAACCAATGACCGTACAAGCCAACAGAGATTGGAGATTGCAATGCAAATGGAACCAGAAAGCAAAGCAACAAAGAAACAAGAACCGACGAGTGAAGCGAAAACGAAACAGAAATTTTAACGAAAAAAACCTACTTCAAAACAAAAACTATTCCAAAACAAATTAATATGCACTAAAAAGTAAAAATATAATGTAGTTACAATTACATAGTGTTGTTTTTTGGAATTGGTGTCTATTGCTAGGTATATTGTAATGTTCCCTTTGCTGACACCGACTCCAAAAATAACAATAATTGTAACTACATTATATTATCGTAATGATTTGATTGACTTTTAAGTAGTCTAATATTTTTCATTTCATTTTACTTAGGGGAATCCAAAAAAATTTTTGATCATTGTTATTATTCAAAGGTATATGTTGAGTTAAATTTGAAGTGGGTAGGTACCTACCTACCTCCTTGCGTGGTAAACACATAGATCGTACCTAAATATTGATAAGTAGAAAAAGTAAGTTGTTTTTTGATTTTTAGTGAATTTGAAGTACACTAACTAATTTGTCTGAATATGGGTAGATTTTCTAAACATGCCGCTTATAGATCGCACCCTTACTATAAGCCATTAAGGAATTCCATTGATCATCATATTCGACAACGACTATTACTTGACCATAACGACTTTATAGTAGGTGACTCAAATATCTGGATAGCCTATAAAAGATTCGTCCGAGTATTGTTAATTTGCTCCTAAGAATTGAAGAGTTCCGTTACTTTGTCATGGATCCCAAAATCAGAACCTAATTAAATTCTCATCAAACTACCCTTGAAGTACACTCTTTCCAATAAACAAAGCATCATCGAAATCGGTTGGCGTGATATTGAGTTATTCGTCCATTTGTCGCGCACATTCTTAATGCAAATTTAAAACTTATATGGTTTTCTCATGGATGTCATTGTCAGAACTGGACCAAATTGAAATGGGACCACACGGGAAGTACCAGCTTTCAAATAAAAAAAATAGTCATCGAAATCGGTGTACCCAGTCGATAGTTCTGAGACAACAAACATTAAAAAAAATACCGTCGAATTGAGAACCTCCGCCTTTTTTTGAAGTCGGTTAAAAATAACAGTCGGTTATAGAGCATTGCAAAACCAAATTACTAGGTTATACAGTAGATTTTAAAAAATAACATACCCTAGTGATGGTTGCTTTGCGACGACTATTATCGAGTACGCACATTAAATCTAATACAATTATTTACAAAATACGGACTATAACAACTCTAAACACCGAATGCGCCCGGTGCGACGACACAAAAATAAACATTTGAACAATTAGTACAGAAAGTTTAGCATATTTTTGTTGTTATTGGAGGAGCGGAGGAGCCGGCGGCGCGCGCGCACGCAACGAGTTAACGGCCCCCGAATAAACAGAACGGCTAATCCGCACTCCGACACACAAGTATAAATCTCTTTTTAATTACCCACTGTGTGTAATATTCTAATTTTAACTATATCGATATGTGTTTCGAGAACTTAAAAAATATCGGTCAAGTGCGAATTGACTTCCACGCTTAGGTCTTTGGTTATATGAATTAGTAAATAACTTGACTCACAGATAAATGACGTACGTATGAGCTATAAGTTTAGACATATTCTATGTCGAAAACACGTTAACAATTGCAAAAGTTGCATAGTGCTTTTAATTTCTGATCTGTATTGCCAACATTTAAAATTATTACTATATTACTACAATTATACGTGTGTATTTATCCATTCCTACATATCCCTATCCCGTGTCATAATTTAAAACGTTGAAACTTTGAACACGGAAGTCAACAGCGTAGTCGTGTACCGTCAACCAACGAACAACAGTTGGCAATTTAGTCTCGAAGCGACCGCGAATTAGAATATAAGTTAGTTGATTCAAGTTTCTCGACGATTCGACTTTTATAAATAACAAGAATCTGATAAAAATATAATCAATTTGTAGGAATTACTACCTCTATGACTCAGAGCCGCATATGTCTAGAAGTCTGAGAAAGCCAGGGAAAATACAAACCAAAAAGCATGTAATTCGAAAAATCCATCGTTATCAATGCAGAAACTCAAAAATTACATTTCGTAAAAGATTTGAAATATTTATGAATATATATCGTTTTATATAAAGTGCTATATAAAAAAAAGGCTTAACAGGTATGAGATTCATATCCTTATAGATTGCAATCACATATTTCGAAATAATTCTTGAGTCGATGAACGGAAAATCCGAAAGAAATCCGCGCGCTTGATGGAGACCGTTTATATGTCGAAACGGTTTTTATAATTTGTCACGTGACAAAATTGAAAACTCTTCAATTGCACTCTAACTAATAAATGCATTTTTTTTAAATATCAAAAGTAACGTCCTCTTCATAAACAATTCTATGAGTACATTTACACTATGCGCTTGTATTTTCAAACGTTTTTATAAGAAATGACATGTAACAGCAAACGCATAGTGTAAAAGGACGCACTGCGTCATTCCCATTTAATTAGTTCATGGAAAATCTTCTTACAGTTTTTCTAGTGACATTAGTCGAATTTGAAAATCTGTTAAATGCAACGACTTTCCGTCATTTTATTTATCGATGATTTTTAGAAAGAAATCACAGATTTTGTGCTCTACAAGATATACGTGAATATAAACATTTAAAATAACGGCAGTTACAAAATGATAAAATAAGAGTGGTAAAATCAAAAATCAGTATTAGTACTTCCGTTCACATTCGATGCAAATTGAAAGTCATGGAACGGCTGATTTTAAATAAATTAATAACAAGTACAAACATTTTTGGAAAAATGAAAAAAAAATCCAAATATTAAGTTGATTTTGAATATAAAAATTAGGAACTTATAATAAGAATATCTAAATAGGTTTAAAAGTGCCCTTTAGGCACCCCCTAAAACACCCAATTTTAGCGGGTTTTTTTCAATCTGCCCGAAATATTTAAAAAATTCAATTTTTTTTCTCTGTTATTTAATCCTTGTCCATCCATACCAGAACGAATTCACATTTTCGCTCAAAATGGGGCCCGTGCCTATAATGGTGCGATGAAAAAAACCTTTTCGACGTTAAAATATTATTGTCATTACAATTAGTATTTGGATCCCTGAAAAGAAGGGTTAAACATCTAACCGTCTCAGCTTAGTGCCGATAGTTATATAGGATCAACTCTATTGGTGACTCTGTTTGTGGACGGCATTCTTTTGTAGAGAATTAAACACTGGCACGAGGGGAGGAGTGTGATATTCGGACAGAATCGATATAGGAGACGAAAGTTGAAAGAAATAAAGGAATTGAATATTCATTCTATAAGCCTAGAATGAAGGTAGCAAAATATTGTTATAAAGCCGAAGCGCTGCCCTATTAATATTGAAATACATGAGATTTATAAAAATAACACCAAAAATATAGGAATTTAATTGTTTATTTATAAACTACTGCTTTTTAATTTTAATAAAAATACAGCGCCGACCAAACAATCACGGTATAGATTGATTGATTCAAAACAATCTGGATTTATGCAACCGTCTTGTGTGATCACAATTTTTATTTTACGTAATATTTCATATCTCCAATATATATATACCTATATATATAGGTGCTTCATTTAAGACGACCATATTACTCTAAACATATAATATAAAAATTATATATAAATGTTATTAAAAATGGGCTCCTAATTTAACCGACGAGGAGGTTTATAAAACATAATTAGCTACAGGTACTTTTAAAGAGTAGTTTCTTCTGTAATTTTAACCTTTTAGTAATTTAATATCGTGAAATACCGCAAAGCTATAGATGATAAAGAAAAAAAAAATTGCAATTTACGTTTTATATAAATGAAAAAATTTCAAATTATTTCATCGAGTACTTACAATTAAAATTAAGAGCTCATGTGTGTATTTCTATATACTACTTTATTTTAATTTAATAATTTAAAAATTTTAGATAACTACGTTATATATTACGCATAAAGTCACATAAGTTACATATTACACATAATCTAAACAAAATGATACAAGTCGTATAGGTTCGACTTTGCTTTTACTTTCTGTCTACATAAACTCACTCTTAAAATAAAACAAAGGGCAGAATAAAATGTAGAACAATTTAAGCAGAAGGCCTAAAACGAAACCATTATGGAGGATGTAGTTTGATTCCATTTACTGTACTTCTGAAGTAAGCTGACGCTCAAGGTATACCAATACATTTTTAAGCTTAACATGTGTCTGAAGAATCTAAGTTCTGTAAGATGAATCAAGTAAAATAAGCGCCTACCGCCAGGACGTGCCCGGTGATAGAATTGCTGATGGCTTGTCCAACACCGGCGATTGCGAAACTCCCTGGTGCACTTGAGTTCAATATCGATATATAAAACCAAAGGTGACGAAATAAAATAATTATTTCACTTCGGCATCTTATCCATTTTTAGGGTTCCGTACCTCCAATTAAAAAGAAACCCTTATAAAATCGCTTCGTCGTCCGTCTGTCGGCCAAGATCTTTTTTCCTAGGAACGTGTGGAAATATCAAGTTGAAATTGACATCAAACGCTAAAGACTACAGTGCCTTGAAGCTGTAAAAAAAAATCAAGCTTTTACGTTGACGAAATCGAAAAATATGGCCAAAATACGACCATCTATATCTACCATATGTTTTGTAACCCGCAAGTGAATCAAAACGTATAAGGGTACTTCCCGTTGCCATACAATAATGAAATTTGGCAAAAAGAAAGGTTTCACAACACAAGTAAAGGAAAAAGTCTGACAATTGATGATTTGTAGCTGTATTATACGAAAAGTGTTTTTTTACGATTAAAAACTTACACTTTCAACTGGAGTATGGACCGTGATGTAGATCAATCTATAGGAAAATATTTTTGTCTTCGGGTTATGAAAACTTCAGATTTTCATATATTCGGATATTTTTACAAAAAAAAAGTAAATTAAAAAAAAGAACAAAATTAAAAAGAAAAGAACAACATTTTCAGAATTTTTAGGTCCTCGCCAGTATCGGAATTAAAACATAAATCATCGAAACTCTGGATGGATGAAATATTTATTTTTAATATCTGCAGCATACATAATCGAGTTAGTACGGAACCCTTTGCGAGACTTATTTATACTTGTCGGTTTTTTCCTTTCGTACTATATTGTACCTACATGTAGCTATCCGTTAAATGAAAAAATATATCGTAGAGAATGTCAATACCTACTCAGTGAATAATTTCATACGTGTTTTAGAGTTGTAACAAACTGTTAATACAAAAATAACTGCATACACCAAACAGTGTTATTTTTATGGTATCTGTCTGTCACAACTCCCAAATCCAATATTCTCCCTCAACTTTTGATTCGTTAGTTTTATTTTTTCTTGTTTTCTATATTTCCATTTATATTTCTATTCCATTACGTTCTCATTCCTCGTCTTTTTCATTCTTCGCCTGGGCATGACATATTTTTTTTCATACGAAGAATCAATTAGTGAATTAGCGATCGACGTTTAGATTTTTTTAATGCATTGTAATGTAAACTCTCTTTGTTATTTCATAAAAATAATAAACAATGGTATACGTATCAGAAATACAAGCAGCTTAACATAAAAACAAGCATTTTATGGTGTGAGAGTGATAGTATTGTATATTTAATCATTCTATTTGCATATGCTAATTTGAAGACCGTAAAAAAATATTACAGCTTATTTTCTGTTAGCGCCGCGCTCTCGCACGGCTGTTATTTAAATGTAGCGATGTTTTACTGAAATAAATCAAATGTTAAACACTTACCGACCCCACAGTGGGTCTGCCATAGACTGGGAGTTAAATATTGGGTTTGTGACGGTTACGTTGTTGCATTTAAAAAGCAATTTTCCAATGTAAATATATATATATATATATATATATATATATACATACTTGCGATATATGCGTAGGAAAAATTGGCCATTCTGACCAAAAGTTTGAATAACGTAACGAATTTGTAACATAGACTATGAGTAAACGAATATTTTGGTTGTCTCAATCAATTTAAACATCGGTTCGATTAATCTGATCGGTCAAGTTATACGTACGCATTATTTGTCAATCCCAAGGGACAAAACTTTTCAATAAAGTTTCCATAAAGGACATTCCATAAAGCGTATGAGACCCACTTGGGCTTTATGGAATGTCGAATTCATTACGGGAAAACACCTGATTATGCCAATATTTTTCCTTTTGGATCCCGTAATATTCCCAAAAATGTTTGCTGCCTGGGATGCAAAGGTTCGCTCAAGTATCGCAACGAAATAATTTGATCGTGCCACATTCGATCTTTTTTAGAATTTTTTTTTTACATTTACCCCGAACTGTAACAAGAAAATATTACGATATGTCGCCATATATTATACAAAAAAAAAGATGCCTATATAAACGTTTTTACTAAATGCATTTAAGTTTGTTTTGAATCAATAGTAGGTACATGCTGGTGACAAAGTAAATACTTTTATCTACTTACGGTTTAAAATTATGACGAGATGCATCAGCTGCGAGCGCAAACATAAAAAAGGGGACAATTCTAGATTTCGAGCAGAGTTTATATTTGTCACTTTTCAGACTAACAGAGTTTTCGGTCTATGCGTAATTTAATGGCGAAAATTACGCATAAATCATGTTTACGCTACGTGAAATGGTACGTATGACGCGCGTCACGTAGTTGTTATCGTTACGTTTCGTGTTGGGTTAGGCACACACAATACGCACACTAATAACGTACATTCGGCGGGGGCCGGGCGTATTCCCAGCGCTTACAAACACAATAAGCTTCTATGTGTGTAGGTTATGGTTATTTAAAACGCATCTATTGTTTCAGCATAGTCGACTCCCGAGCTCGACTCGAGCTCGAGCCGAGCTCGAGCAGCGGCGGTTTTAAGATAAGACTTTTATGATTTTTATTTTTATTATGGCGACGAGGGCAATCTCTTTTTTTTTTGTATAACCAAATATCGTAAACAGTTAGTCTAGATTAGTTTGCAATGTACATTGAGATGGCCTTGCAGTTCGTATAGCTATAAAGGCGTCGTAGGAATAAAATTTGTACCTGTTATATGATTTTTTTGGGTGGACAATTGGTTGTTAAAATGAAAATGGACCCATCGAAATCGATTATAAGTTATGATTTTATTATATCTCTATAATAAATAATACTTAACTACTTAATCGTATCGATCAGAATATAAGCAATGATGAAATTATTTCTATAATAAATAGATTTATAGCTTTTTACAATAATTCGATACCTATGTCGTATAATACAGTCTCGTCGTGCTATCACAGTCCAGCGGTGGCCACGGCCGCGGCGCCGTCTCCACTCGTCACCATCACGCCCGGGCGAGTCTAAGATCAGCTGCGCTTAGTGAGCGACGAGGGGTCCGGTTCGAGCGCGGGCGACGAGCGGGCGGCGAGCGCCGGCGGCGCCGGGGGCAGCAGGCCGAGCGGCGGCGGGTGCGTCAGCGCGTGTAGCCGCCGGTATAGCTGATAAGGCGGCAACGCCGGAAACGCCGGCCGCAACAGCGGTGCCGGGGCCGCCGCCGCGTACCGCCCGTACACCCCCAGCAACGGTGGATACAGACCGAGTCCCATCAACGATGTATAAGGGGCACTCAGCGCAGGGTGCAACATGGCGCCGCGTTTGAACGCCGCGAGGCGTGAACGCGACGCCGCCGTCGACCGTCGGCGCAGCTTGCCGGTGGTGCCGCCGATGAAGACGTCCTCGGCGGAGGCGTCCAGCATCCAGTAGTTGCCCTTGCCGGGGTCGTCGTAGTGCCGCGGCACCTTCACGAAGCACTTGTTCAGGCTCAGGTTGTGCCGGATCGAGTTCTGCCACCCCTGCCTGTTCTCTCTGTAGTATGGGAAGTTCGTCATGATGTACTCGTAGATGCCGTTCAGCGTCAGGCGTTTCTCGGGACTGCTGCGGATGGCCATCATGATGAGAGCGTTGTAACTGTAGGCGGGCTTTTCGTTGCGTTTCTTGTCGGCGTCGGCGGCGGACGTCGACTCGGCCGAGTCGGCGGGCGAGCGCGCGTCCAGCGGCGGGGACTCGGTGCCAGTGACGTCGAGTTCGGTGTCGTCGGAGGAGGGCGTGGGCGAGCGATCGGCGGCGGTGGCCTCCGGTAGCAGTGCCCGAATCGCGAACCTGTGCGGCGGGCTCATGGCGCGACGCCGACGGATACGTCATGGCGCATGGCCGGCGACCGACTGACTGCGGCGGGCGGCGCTCCGCCTCGCGCCCCGCCCATGAGAACCCCGCCCCGAGGACCTCGCCCCTGCCCCGCGCGCAACCGTCAAGTGTAATAGGATATAACGTTCAACAGATTTTTATTTTCAACAGCGACGTATAAAAGAATTAAAACATGATGGCGGTTAAACGGCACTCGGGTAGGGTTGTTTATGCTGAAGATTAATACGCGATGTAATTTGTTGCGACAAGGCAGCCATAAATAACGGGTTATTGCATGTCGTAAAGAATACCACTGTATTATCTTGCTGTTCAAGTTTACAAATTACCCATTTTTTTTTTACCGCGAATGATATACTAAAAAACGGGATAATATTTAAAATTTAATTTAGATAGTAAAATTAGGTCTTTAAATGAAGCATTTAACTTCCTTTAAAAACCTAATTTTAGTAATAGTATATTTACGTGTCATTTTATTGGTAACGAGTCATTATACACAAAATCATAAAACATAACCTCAAACCCACCACTTCTTTATCGACAGTAGGTAGCTGCGCCGGGCCATTGTTTCCTGGACGCGCGGGCGCGGGCGCCGGCACGCCCCCGCGGCCCCGCCCACGCTCGTCGTGTACATAAAACATTGATGCTATTTGTTATTGTACACACACATCACACACAATAACACTACAATTACATCGATTATTCCAATTCTTCTACATTTTGTTAATTACATACACTTTTGTATAATTTAGAAATCCCTTCATTAGGTATCTACTATTAATTGTATGTATAATATATGGACTTAAGAAAATAAATAAAAATGTTATGTATGTGTGTACTTATTCTGAGAATCGATCATATTTATTTTCAGCGACTTTAGCTCTGTATTTAAATATCTACATTGTATGAAAGAGTTAAAATAATATAAAATAAGTAATGATATAATCTCGCACCTATTTTCTAGAACGGTAATAGACTAAGACTATAGATGTCCACATGGAATATGGTCTTTACAAAGTTCTGTTGCTTCAATGACATCCATCAATTTTTCATGCAAGCTCATTGTTTTCAAGTGCTTAAAATTTGGTCTTTTTTTCATATGCCACCAATTTTGTCCACGCCGGTTTTCGAGGGCGTCTTTCGCCGTTTTTTCCATCATACACATTCGCTCTATAATTCTTTTTGTCAGTCTACCTTCATTCCTCCTCTCTCGATGCTCAAACCGCCGCAACATACCTTTTTCTACTCTAATCACTAGGTACATGTTCTTTCAAATCACACCTCTGCCATCGCTGTTCTTAAATGTAGCATTCGAAGACACTCCACACATATTACGAGTGAGTTAATTTATTTTATATGAATCTGTATAAATTAGGTAAAAAGATGAAATTTAAAAATGATTTCCAAAAAATATATATTTTAAATTTATTTGTGTGTAAAATGGTATAAATTAATAAATAATGGTACGTAGGCACAAATTCTCAATAAGTCATGTATAAGCACAGATGTATGAAACATCTACTTTTTGAGTACATTAACCTGCTAATCAGCCGCTTATAGAAATTAGGTAGGCATAGGTATACATGCTTACCAAAGCCGTGAAAATTTAGTCAAATTCGATGTGAAAAAATGTCGAAACAAGTAAAAAAGATTCGATTCTTTTCGTATTTTTTGATCTCATGGTCATATATTTTTTCATGAAATTTCTAATAGGTATGAGATCTACTCAGTCAATTTCGTGACAAAGGGAGTTTGAATTAAAAAAAATAGACTATACATTATTCATTCTATTTGTTTTATTCACAAATTTATTATTCTGATAAAAGCATTTTCGACAATTAGCCAGAAAATAAAACATATATTTCATTTGATTCTGTGACAAGCTTCATATTATCTCTGCTATAAATACTTTTCTAATTTAGTTGCGATGGAATTAAAAATGTTTTACATGTCTTTTTATCCTTATTTAGATCAATATACCGAGACTATTTTAAAAACGATGACGTGCAATACAGTTAAAGGAAAACAAACACAATGTAATCTAATCACTGTTTTATCGGCATATGCGTATGTCACACATGAAAATAGGCTGATCAACAACTAATGCTTAACGCTGACAGTGAGCGTGTATAGTTTGAACAAAACGAAGGAGAAAGCTATTGGGTACCGTTTCAGGATGAAAAATCGTTAAAAAATAACTATTACCAAGTTCACAGAACCAGTCGTCATCGCTTTAGTTTGAAATGTTTTTTTTTTTGTGAAACACGTATTAGAAAATAACTACTATTCTTCTTGTTATTATGATGGTTATTGAATTTTAGAAGTTTGAAATTTGGACTACTGAAGAATCGATTTTCAAATATAAGCCGCAATACACAAATTATACGGGACGTTAAATTGAATACCAATAATAAGTTAAGATAAGTTAAGGCAGCAACATATTCACACATCTTAAACCGAACATGTGTATGTTATTCTTCCATTGCTGCATTATGAATGTTTCATTTTAATGCATAGAAAAGCTAAACCTTCAATGTATATGTAGGTGACCATATTGCCATTGTTATCGATAGTTTAATTTACAGACGTCAGAAATGTGCTTACGTACTTGAATCACCTTCGTCAGTTTTATTTCTTCAAGGTTTCAGTTGATTTACCAAGTATATGACACTCATAACCGGTGCCACTCTACCAAATTCTAGGCCCCCGTGTGATGAAGTAGTGTAGGAGCAACTTTTTTATAATAAGTCGTATTACATGTTTTATTTAGAATATAATTTTAATAAAGGGGTTGCGAAAAATGTACTGCTTAACAAAATATAAATATCTTGATCTAAATTCTCAAATTCAGTGCAGCGGAGTAAAATTTTGTCGCGCATCGGAGTTAATTGACATGCACCATTTCCTTTTTTCATTCATGCACCTTTTCCTAATTTTATTTTCATTATTTTTTGAATTACCCTTTTTTTCGAAAATATTGTCCATCTTCGGTATCTTTTTAACAATTCTTTCACATATTGCATAACTACCTGTACGGCTTGTTCTTCATAATAATAATATTAATGAGTTCTGTATTATTATTTTTCAAAATTGGTTTAAGCATTCGAGTTTAGAAATGTTTTTCTTTTTGTCTTTTTTGGACTCTGATTCCATTTAGAATATATTCCTTGTCAGTTGGATGTGGAAAATCTTGTAAAATAAGCGATAATGTTTCGGATATTTCTGTTATTGCAACAATTAAATCGTATTCCTTATCACATCATCTGCACTGTCACAAAGCCAGTAATATCAAATTGACTGCAGAGGTGCCGACTTGGCGGACCGGTTTCTGACCAACTTCGCCTAGAGGAATATTATTCTATGTATATAAGCCATTGGCCTGATTTTAATTATTTTCCGGTGGTACTGCACTCGAGTTTGGGTAAGATATGAACACAGTCATGCAGGTAAAGTAATTATTCTGAAACGTGAATAATTGGTTTGCCTCTTAACCCTGCACGTGTCACGGCTTCCTTCTGCAGAGTATCTTTGTTGAGCGGGTAGATCTTCTTTTTCTTCTAACACAAATCGTAGATATGTTTTTATTGTGTGATACTTTTCCGTAAGCTGGATTAAAAGATGTACGTAAATTATAACATGTCGGAATTGAAAATGAGTTTTTTATTTTGTATTTCTCTATATATCCGCTGTCTAAGCTGTTTTTGGCAATCTGTTGTTCTAATGTTTCTGGAGGAACGCGGCTTTTATATGAATCCATTATCAGAGTACGGGCTTGGCTCAAAGTATTTATGCAAAGGAAAAAGTCAAACAACTTAAAAATATGACAATTATGTGCATCAAACCCTACAATTTACTTGAATGGAAGGGAAACAGTTATTAAATCGGGTATAATTGAAAGTAACCAATTAGGGTATAGAAACATCCTGTCGCCTTTGCGCATGCCGATAGAACTGTAGCAGTGCCTTTGTCTGTACATGTTGTTTTTATATTTAAATATTCCAAATGCATCTGAAAATATGTCACTTAATTAGTTAAGTCACGGAATTATATGAAGGTCCACTGTACCTTAAGAATAGGCAGAAAAGAATTTCAAATTATACTATTCCTTGAAGTTCTCCTGTAGTACGACTTGAAACTGAAAAATGCTCTTGATTAATGGTAAGTATGTATATATCTTAAACATACCGAAAATTTTAACAGCCCACCAGCACTTTAAATAAGCATGTTATTTCAACTTTGAATTTCACACTAGGGGATCATGAATTTTTAAATTTCAAAATTGTTCCTATATTTAGATTGTTTAGTATTTTTAAAAACAATGGGAAACAATTTTGAGGAATAAGTTAAAAAATCCATTCGTTTTTCTGATATATAAAGGCAAATAAGATTACCTTTTTTTTGACTTTTGCACTGAAACACCCGATGATCTTTGCTTGATTTTAACCTAAATTAAAAAAAAAAATGTGATAATCATACGGATATGCCGCACTTAGCTGTCAAAATGATAAATAAGTATCCAACTTTAAATAACTTGGTAGAAGTATCAGCTTCTACAACGTTCCACTGGCATATGAGTACGTTATTATGAATATACTCAAAATATAAAATATATTTAAAGTTAATCGTACTAAAACAACATTTTGAAAGGTGAAAATTATAGTTCGACGTTGACGGTCTGTGTAGTTAGTCTCGCTGACAGTCAAATTACATGAGGATAGGGGTTGGAAAGGTGAAGAAAGGTTAAAATAGATCACGTGTGATATCATAACACTTTAGAATTCAATGAACACTTTCTTAAACAATGCAATTGTATTCGCATTTTATAGAAAATTTTAAATTATTTTAACAGATCTCGAGAAAAGACAGAAACACATTTTTTCTATTATTTCGTCATTTCTCCGTTGTACGTCCATTACATATAAATGTACATATCGAATATTTAGTAATGATATGACTCAATAAAACTAGCATTTTTCCTATAAAAATCATGTAAAAATATCGATAAGTACGTGCATACACTTTAAGTTTACATGTTATCCACTAGATGGCACTAAACGTGAAATAAAATCACGCAATATTTGTATTTCTGAGAATCACTAATGGAAGGGCATATTCAGCCTTTTTTGTTGCCTACTATATCCCAATTACCAATGACAGTATATAATAGGAAACAAAAAGATTAGGTATATAAAAGGATTTTATGTACAGAACCTTCAGTGCGCGAGCCTTACTCTTGCTTGGTTTGATTTTTTCTTATATGTATACAGTACTTTGATTTGCACACAATTATGGTGTTTCTTATCGTTCTAGATGGTTAACTATTTTTAACACTAGCTTTTACCCAGGGCATTATCACATGAATAATTTATTGTACTTACATAAAACGACTATTTTAAGTAAGTACTTTAGTTGTTTGATATTTTTATCAGTGCCTTTAATTTTTAAACTCCATTTCACCATTATAAAATACAATTTCTTATTTGTACCTTATTTAATAGTTGCTCTGGTAATGATTTCATTAAATATATTTCTTTACAACATTCACAATCAGCAAAGTTAAGACGCGACAAAGTTTATCTATCGCTGTCTACCTTTTCGTTTTAGTTCCTTTTTCTAATTATTTGTTTGACCTATGGTTTGACTTCTTCATCGAAGTTGAATAAACCACACCGTATATAATATCTTAAGCATTAATCTTAAACAGTTACAAAGTACCTTCCTAAAAAAACTTATAATACAGAATGCTCTCTTGTTACTTTTATATTCTTTTTTATTTTACAAATCAGCGACATTACAATATTACTTAACAAGTCCTCTTTTTTGTCTGTCAGTCCGGTAAAAGTTTCACGTTTTTTATACCACTGAAACTTAATTGGAAACTTATCTTTCAACAATATATAATACTTAACTGAAAGCTTATGTTCAAAAATTAAAGTACATTATTTGCTTGTTGTGCCTCACAATGGGCATACATGCAGCCAAACAAACCTAACATCATACTAATAGTTGTACTCTCATTTCTCACAAAATCTTTGACGATAAGGGTCGGTGCGTAATCATCAAAGGCAGCACGGCAGCGTAGCCGTCAGCATCACGGCTCGACTGCTACAATATTTGTGAGCGTCGGCCAAACAGTGCGGCGGGCGCGGTGCGGGCGCGGCCGATTGCCACAATCGTGCTGGAAACACGCGCGTCACGTCGCGGTCACCGCTTCTCCGGTCACTAATTGACGCGGCGCACTTACACATGAGAAACCGAGACGGCTCGAGACTAGCTTCCAGGCATGAGAAGGAGGACAAATAGCGTCCTCGTACTTGCGCGTGCAATTCGCGAACTTGTAGCTTTTACCATTTTTTTTTTATAATTGTAATTATGATCAGGCTTGACAAAATGAATTAACGATTCCTGCCGAAGTTTTATTAAGGACCAGAGAACTCGGTTTTTGATAAAATCAACTGGACACAGATAAATACCAACTCAAGGGCTTGGAAACGATAAAATAATAAAAATATCGAAATTCATGCAAAGAAAAACATGCACAAACGCTGAAGCCCTTCGGCGTAAGTAGAAAACCAAATAGTTAGTTGTTTGTCTGGCGGTATGTGGTAAGGCGTTGTCATAATGGAGGAGAAATTTACAGCGAGATCGTTTTTTCCTGAACTTCTTCCAAAACAATTGTTAAATAATGACCTATTATTCTAAAGAAAAAAAACTACCATTTTTTTCAGACACTTCAACTTCGTTTTACTATAGTAGCCAATTCCTCGAATGGAAACACCCATTGAGCAGACAGTTTTTTGATTTTGGGATCATAATAGTAAATCCAGATTTCGTCTCCAGTAACTATATCGTATACAACATTTGAGTCACCATCGGCAAACCTTTTTTTCGATGCGATTGCGTTTGCGTTTGCGTTTGCGACATTAATTAACTTGACGTAATTTGTGAGCTTTGGTCAAATTAAATGAGATATCCACCAAGTACAAAGCTTCCTGATCGCTAAATGTTCATGAAAAATTTTATTCTTTTGATTTTCACACCGATGTCTAAGCTTGTCGAAATCTGCTGGTAAATCACTCTTTTGTCAGTCTCTATCATGAGCTGCACAGCACTGATGTTGTCTTCGGCTGTCGCCGTAGAATAGCATCCCTCATGCAGACCATCAGTCCTTTTAGTGCGATCACGTTTGAACTCGTTAAACCAGTTATGAACAAGGGATGAAGCTTCACCATGAAAGGCCAAGTGAAGTCTGTTATAACTTTCTTGTTGACTTAAATGGCAACAAAACTCATAGAAAATCATTCTTGCACGAAACTTTTCTCGCTGTAAATTCATGTTGACTTAGATAAATAATTTTGTTTTTACCGCCTATTTATAAAAACAAACGACAGATGAGTTTAATATACATAATAAGATCGGCAAATTATGCCATTTTTTAATTATTTTTATTTCGTAATTTCTAAATTTTAAAAATATTAAGCGTCACCTACGTAAAAAGTAATGCAAACTAATGAAAAATGTCTGAAAAATTGAATAAATACATTCTTTTTTATAAACTACTTGAACTTATTGATGTTACAGCGGTATATAAAAACGAAAAGTCGTCTGTTTTTTCAAGCAAAAACATGAACCGATCAGCAACGTTTTTCGTAATTTTTATCACAAAATGGCTAACAGTCGTACCGCTAGCAGTAAATGCGACAGAAAACAGAACCAAGCGAAACCAGAAACGAAACTGAGCGTGAAGCGAAGATATGAATGTGAAATCAGAACTAAGAGCTGATTCAGAATCCAAATCGGTATTAGATCTAACGGTGTATCAATAATATCAGAATCTAAAGCAGAACCAAAAGCGGACTGAGATTAGAAACGAGAATTGAATTGAGATGGGCGTTTAGTGATCAGAAACGTAAACACGTTCAAAATATCAACAGAAAAAGAGCCGAGACCGAAACCGAGTGAAGGACCGTCATCGAAGCCAACAGCGACATCAAGATCGAAATCAGAACTAATAGTAAGGCCGATTTCAGGATTAAGAGCAAGACTAGAAATAGAACTGGAATAAAATGGACATAGAAGATAAAGGAATACGTCCAATACGCACTGGGTGAAGTTGCACCCAGAAATAACATATATATCTAGGCACTGTTTGTTTTTCGTCACCGAAACAGTTTACCGTCAGCTGAAGCCGTAGAACGGATCTATACGAGGCCGATGTGACGTCACAAATTGGAAGTGTTTGGGCTTCATTAATTTGGATGTTTGTTTAAGACCCGCCAAGCGCAGGGGCTTCTAATTAGAGTGGCTGTTTCATGGGGCCTCACACAGGATAAAAGTAATGAAATTCGAATAGTATACAGGACACTTAGTTTTTGATTTGGAGACTCTGTAAACTTGTATTCGAGAAAATTTAATACAAAAAGAAGAAAGTTCTATTTCTCAACTCATAATTTTAAAAAAATTCTACAAATCAGTTCCTGTAAGTGTCGGTATTGAACAGTTAATGGTTCGTGACATGGCAATAATTTACTTGCAATCTGATTTTGACCAATAAAAGAATGGAATATTTTGCAACTCGAAGAAAATTCCAATAGAGGATAAAAAAAGATTACGGAAAATCTTCACTTATTATATCTATCTTTAAAAGAAAACAAATATTGTTTGTTTCCTTTTGAAAGGCAGATATTGTTTATTACTCGTGTGATATTAACTGATTTATACGTTCTACGTACATACATACATAAAATCATAATTTTCCACGCATGATATCATAAATTGCCATACACCTAAAAGAAAGGTGTTTTATTTATATGAGCATATGAGTAGAATGATATCTTAACAAGTTTTAATATTCCATATGAATTTCTTATATGTTTATATTATCATCATATTAATAATAAAACTGCAATACCTTATTATATATTCTACGTAAATTTCGTTTTGTTCAATATTTTAAGTACACAGAATGAATATTATTAATATATACTTAATTGTTCATTAAAGTCATATTAAAAAATACCCATACGAGACTTGTATTAATTATTTACGCTTCTTAATAAAATACAGATATATTGACTAGAAATCACAACCTAATATTTTTGTCAATAACAACTGAATCTCAGTTTCTTTTTTTGACACTATAGCATGATCGTAGGAAAAATTAGAGTAAAGCATTATCTTGACAGAAGCACCTTCACCATGTGCCTTTTAGCAACAGAGGCATCAGCTATTTATTAAACTAGTACGCATGGACCCGAGCTTTATGTCGAATCACTTTCTCGAATTTGATTTTCCCACATATCAAAAACTCACCGTCCTTTTCCAAGCCGGGAAATAGAATTTTTATTCAAAACTGGAACATTTCTCTAAAGGATCGTTACATAAAGGTAGAAAAACCAGCCACCGCCGAATCGCGCTACCTCGATTTCTAGAACTCCTATAACTCTAAAAGTCCCTTATTTTACACCAGCTACTTTGTTTGCTTTCGTTGGCAACACTCTCCCTTTACCCCATGCCTTTGTCCGAGCACAAGAAGAGCCCGGTTCCTATATAAATATTGCATTGCATCAATATATATAGGATCACCAAAAGGCCGTGCCGGCGCAGTGCGGAGACTGCGGGCTTTTCTACTTTTATGGATCTTTACGTTTTATTTAGATTAGTTTTATCAAGTTGTATAATTGTGTTTAAATACAAAATATAAAACATAACACGTGATTCATTACCGTTCAACTTACATGAATTTTGCATGTGTCTTGGTTTCACAATTGCACCAAACAAATATACAAATACTTTACATTAACGAACCTGATTAACAGATTTTTTTTTCATAATATTCTAGTTGATCTTAAATATGCTGATTTTAAAAACGATCTCTGTCTGAACATCGACCTGTAAAAATCGATTTTCTAAAATAAAATAAGTTCTATTTGACAGTCGAAATACAGTTTTAAATGCCTCTAACTTCATTATTTTCAGAATTTCCATTTAAAAACCTGCATCCTATTTTAGAAACTGCATTCTTAATTTCCTACTCGGAATCTCTGTCTTTCAATTGGTCAATTTTCAACAAGTTAATAAAATTTACGGAAAACAATAACAATAAGAGTACCAATATACCAATAACAATAACAATAACTTAAAAAGTCGAGTTATTCAAAAATATATAGTAAAAAGCTCCCCATGCCTTTTTACATTTAAATTATTTTTTTTGTTTATCACTTTATTTTCATTTTAGACTTATAGAAATTTATTGAAGGATATGTGTTGGTATTAAATAAAAACTAAGCAATTAAAAAAAATCTGCTTTTTATTTAATTTGTTGTTAACGTGCATTTTTTAGATCTTTCAAACCATTTTTTATTTTTCACTTTATAATCAAATGCGAAAAATTGAGCCCCTTCCGACGTTTTTGTAATTTTGATGTTAGACCAATCCATCCGCCAGTAGTTTGTAGAGGGGTAAATCATCTTACGATAGAGTTGCGCATGATGCCCTTGATGATTGAGGATCATGTCATGAAATTTTTAAGTATCCTCATACAATTCAGCCCTCAGTGCCTTTTTATCTTGACTTGCATGGAAAACGGGATTCCAAGATTTAGAGTGACTCCAAACCACTCCCCAGTCGACCATATAGATGACGAGGTTAATTTCAGAAAGCCCAGACATAGTTAAGTTAAATTCTACTATTATGAATTTTCATGTCTACTTTCTTGGTGTATCATTAAGTTTTTAAAACCATTTACGATTGAATAACATGTCATGACAATTGTAACAAGTCCAAACACAGCTAGAATACATTGTTTCGTTATGGAGTTCTGGTGCCAACCTTCCAGTTCCACCACCAGATCCTAAAAATCTGTCATACTAAAAGTGCCTTCCAAGGCAACTTTAACAAAGCCAAACATGGACATGATACGTTGTCTTGTTACAGAATACCACTGCCAAACTTCCAGCTCCATCTAAACCCTAACCACAAATTTTAGCTAAAGTAAATCCCAACAAACCCAAACAAGGTCAGAATACGTTGTCTTGTTATGGAATCCTAGTGCCGAATTTTTAGCTTCATCGCCACTCCCTAAAAACAAATCATAGTTAAAATGCACATCAAGATAATTTCAACAAATACACAGACGGCCAGGGTATGTTATTCCGTTGTGAAGTTCCAGTGTCAATCTTCCGACTCTGTCATCAAACTCTACAAAACAATCTTGATTAAAGTGCATCTCAAGACAATCCCAAGAAGGTCAAGCATGGCTAGAAAACTTTGTCTCATTATGGAGCTCCATTGTCAACTTTCTGACTGCATCATCAGATCCCGAAAGTCAATCGTGACCAAACTGCATTTCAAGACAATTCCAATAATCAAAAATACGGCTAGGACGCATTGTTCTATTATGGAGTACTTAGTTTTTACATTCCGACTCCATCACCAGACCCTGAAAATCATGAGTCAATATGGACCAGATTACATATCAAGACAATTCCAACAAGCTCAAACAGGGCTAGGATGAAGTTCCTGTGCCAACTCCTGACTCATCATTAGATCAGTCCATTGACATCATTGGACTTATCTGACGATTTTTGTTTATAACTATACACAAAATCAACTGACGATAATTGTGAATAGTTCTTATGATAAAACAATAATATTATTGTTTTGCCATCAGAACTATACACAATTGCTAAGTAACATGATGACCTAACAATTAAGTGTGCCTTTTCAAAAATTCTCTTTCTAAGATTCCTTAACATAAATAGATACATATATACATACATAGATATAAGTGAAGTTTTGAATTGCTATAAAATAATTTAATCGAGCCATAAATCGCAAGATATAGCCTACTGTAAATATTATTAAAAATTATAATAAAAGGAAAACCCAACTAAACAGTTAGGTACAGTTGTTCGAAAATTACGTCAGTGGGATTGGTCCGTAATACCATCCGGTTTATAATACCATTGTCATCTCTATATCAGTGTGTGGACACTATTGGCGCTAATCTTAAAATTATAAAAATCTTATTACCGAAAAATTAAAAAACTCCGATAAAAGTGTTATTCGATTTTCAATCTAGAAAACTTTTCGCAAAAATAATTCTTTTACGCCGTTTATCTCTTCTTATCTCGCATCAAAAAATTTAAAAATAAAATATAATATTAAATTATTAATTAAGTATTGTATTCGTCAATTCTTAAAAAACGAATTTGTCAAGATATTCATAAAGGTACTTGGGTTACTATAAAAAATTACTTATTTCAAATTCATTGAGAATAATAAGAAAGTAGTTTCAAATCGAAAGGGGCGAAAGCACGATTAAATGCGATATACTTAGAGAAGGTGAGAAAGTCGAACAAATGGAAGAGTTTGTATACTTGGGTAGTACGTTAACAAATGATGGTAAACATGATAGAGGTATCGAAAGGAAAGTGAATACGGGAAATAAAGTGAATGGGGCCTTCCCCGTAGTATAAATAGGTATACTATGGGGAAGGCCATAGTAAAAACGTCTCTCGACAAGCGCGCTTGGCTATCTATAATAGAGTCCTAATCCCTACGCTTATGTAATGGTAGTGAAAGCTGGGTATGGCAGAAGAAAAATTAAAGTAGAAAAAAATTATAGTGGAGATGCGATCGCTGCGTAGTTTGTGCGTCTCGGAAGTGTCTCGGAAATCAAGATGTAGGAACAGTGATGTTAGAGAGCGGTCTAGTTTGAAGGAAGATATAGTGACTAGAGTAAAAAGAGGTACGTTGCGGTGGTTTGGCCATCTGGAAAGGATGAATTAAAGTAGACGAACAAAACAAATCTATAGAGTGGTTGTGTGTGATGGAAAGGTTGGCAAGGGTCGCCCTAGGAAGTCGCCCTTATTAGTGGGATATTAAATAGGGCTAAATTTTAAGCACCCGAAACCGACGAGCTTGCATGAAAAGATGGATGGATGTCAGTGAGGCAAGAGAGATATGCAAAGATCGTACCATGTGGAAATCTATAGTCTATACTTACTCTTCTGGGTAATAGGCGTAAGCTCATATTACTATTACTTTCAAATTTTATCCACCTTGTTTCTACGTTGTTATTATTATTTACTTGACTTCTACTGTAATATTCTAATCCATTAGAGTGAACGATTTCATTCTATCGGCTTATCAACTCTATTTTACAAGTCGCTGAACAAGCCAGGATCAACTGTTGAGCTAGCATAGTACTTATGTTAATACAAGCGTATTTTCAATGATAAGCTCACAAAACCCACTGATTCAATTGCTTTATTTATTGAATATTTTCTATGTCAAAGTGTATCTAAGCAAAGAAAGAGATCATACTTATTTGTGAAAAATGCATTGTCATATCCATACTGCGTAGAACAGTAGAAATGTCAAATAATGATAATTGACATGCTACAAATGCTGCTAAAAAAATCTAAGGTCGATTGCGTTGTCTCCCCTTTCGGTGTATCCAAAAAATAAAATAGCAACAAGTCGTATTTTAAATAAACTCATGTGTGAAATCTAACACCACCGATTTAAAGACTACTGAAAATTCTCTTATTATTCTGGAAGTCCTCTAAACCGCGTTTAAATTTGAATAATCCTCATTTTATATGCCTTGCTTTGCACGTTACTTAACCTATTTCTCATATTTACCATAAATTTTTATATCGTCACATTTTTATATCTAACGATGTTGATGCGGGGGAAGAGGCTGCGGAGGTGGGGGGAAAGGTTTAGGCGACAGTGACGTAATTGCTCCAATCGCGCCAAAAAGCACGACCGACGCGGCGCGTTTATTTATTTATCTCTTTGCACTCGTTTATTTAGTAAACTTCAGCGGCCGGGACACGTCCGAAAGGGAGGCGACACGAAATGGAGACGACGTTAGAATTCGATGTTCAATTTGAAAACTATTTTTTAGAATTAGAAATTCTCATTTGGAATATTAATTACGATACCCACAAATATTAAACCGGCACATAGTCTGATACGCTCAATTCCTTTTGGAACCGCTTTCGATACAGGCACAAGTAATAATTTCATCACAATCCGTTCAACGATTTAAATCGTTTCATTGCTTTAAAAATATAAACTCAATAAGATTACGTACATTTTTTATGAGGCAAAGAAGGGACTTTTTTAATCCATAAAAATAACGTATAAATACGCATACATTAATGATTATTTATTTAATCTTTAAGTATTCAGCCCCATATAAAAACCATACTTTATGATAATCAAGTATATGATCATTTTTTGAATTTAATTTGGTATTTGGTAATTTTGAATTTAATTCTTCGCCACATTCTTTCAAAAGAACTTAAAGTGGCGACTTATGAATTAATACTCAAATAATATTATAAGTGATAAAATATCTACAAAATACTTATGACAGATACAGGACAATTTCTACTTCTTATACTAACGTGGGCAGAGACTACAAACTTCTGAATGATACTATCTCTTCAAAAGCATATACCCCACTTTCTTTACGTGGATGTTAACGAACCTTTTCATACAAGCTCTTCGACTTCAGGTGTAAAATTTGACCCT
The DNA here is from genome assembly GCA_005406025.1 of Eumeta japonica. Taxonomy (NCBI): domain Eukaryota; kingdom Metazoa; phylum Arthropoda; class Insecta; order Lepidoptera; family Psychidae; genus Eumeta; species Eumeta japonica. The sequence continues at coordinate 57,308 of BGZK01000531.1, forward strand.
TCTCTAACATGCCGCCAATAAGGCTGGCATACAGTTGCCTACGGCGCTACTAACCGACACTTCCTTTCCATTATTTTCACCGTCACATATGTTTTTCTACTCTAATCACCACATGTTCATTCAAATCACACTGTTTTCGCACATTATCTCAAATTTCTACATTTCTACAATATTTCAATGGCATCACCCGCACAACTCGGGTAATACATCTCCATTGTATTAATTCTACTTTGATGTTTCTTCTGTTATAATAAATTTTCATTGCTATACATCAGCATAAGGACCAGGATTACCATTACCATTATGGGGAAATTTATAGAGCGGCCAGCTTTATTTCATAATGAGGAAATTTTAAAACAGTATTGTTTTGCTTGTGTCAGCAATTTTTAAATTGTACACAGTCTGTATTCTAAATTTTTAATCATAAACGCAATTTTTTTATATCCATTATAAAGTTTGTCATTCTACATGCATATTAAAATTAAATATTTCATTAAAAATACTACTATCCAAGCCGCGCTTTTAATCGTCAAAACTGTGTCACCGAATCAGGCAATACAATGAAGAGGACAATCGGCAAAAAACTTCTCTAGAATAAATAAGGCTTTAACAAACAAAAACTCTTACAGCGTAAAGCGTCGGCCGAGAAGGCGCTATATCACGCGAAGAGGCACCGGCTAGATTACAGCGGCATACTTCAAATATTGATTGACATTGTGACTCCGCCGGAGGAGCTCTCGAGTTGTTCCGGTCCTCCCTCTTCCCCCCTCGACCACTTCAGCCCGATATTTCCGGAAACGGCCCTCTTCGTCCTGCGGCTTTGTTGCGCGCGGAGTGCGCACGTGGACCGACACTCTGTATGGGGTCCTTGTAGCGAACCGTGATCTTATGATGTTGTTTTATGATAATTTTTGTCTAATACGCTTATACGATGCGTTTTTAACTTCCCTGTTGTAAAAAATTTAAATTTGCCGCCTTTGATTTATCGAAATTGCTTTGCATCTGGCAACGCTTATAAAGACTCTCTTTTCGCGCCTTTTGATATTCTGTCTGTATCTAATTGTGTTAAATAAAAGTCCTTTTATAATGAAATTCCGTTTAAATTATATCAGGTTATGGGCCCGGTTTTAAACTGTCGCGTACATTATTACTCATCCGTAAAGTTCAGTATTTGCAGTGAAAATAAAAAAAAAACGCGTGCATAACCTAACTTTTGTTAGTTATCGGTTCACGCGTATTCTTTTTTTTTCAGTATTTTCTGATTAATTATTATAAATGTGAACAATAAAACACATTTATGTTCCAAAACTTACGGGTTGAGACAAAGATGGAGCTTTGCTATTAGAGCATACCTATAGCACGAAAACTTAGACGAATACTTGGAAAAGGAACACGAGGCCAATAATTCAAAATCATTAATGCAAGATACCAAAGCTAAGTCGAAGTTAGTATTATTGCTTGAGCCGACTCTGTACGTCCATATACAAGATGCACCCAATGCAAAGCAAGTGTGGGAAAATCTAGCTAAGGCATTTGAAGACAGTGGATTGACTAAAAAGTGGAACTGCTGAAAGACTTGATAAACACAACTTTTGATGACAACGAGAGCGTAGCGTATGTCAACAAAATAATAACATCTACCTATAAGCTGAGAAACATTTACTTTAAAGTAGATGACGACTGGATTGGCACATTGATACTAGCTGGCTTGCCAGATATCTACAAGCCAGTCATAATGGGCATTGAGAGCTCCGTTGTTAAAATAAGTGCTGATTTAATTAAGACAAAACTACAACAAGAAATATAATCACCCAGTATTGATACTGCGCTTTACACAAAGCATAATAAGCCTAGGAATAATCAACATAGTCGGAAGAAGGACCCTAGATGTTTTAACTGCTACCGATGTGGACATATTAGTAAAAATTTCAGGTTGTAGAAGATGGATAAGAAATACAACAAAAATTCTGGTTGTGTAGCCGTGTTTCCGCGACAACAAACAATGATGATGGGTGGTACATAGATTCAAGAGCACCTATGCACATGTCAATGAGGCAAGACTGACTTTATGATGAAGTACCCCGCCAATTACAAATATTAAAATAGCAAATGATAAAATGCTTACGGTTAAAAGTTGTGGCAAGATTAACCTGAATATAATTGGAAAAGGTGGTAAAAGATACATTATCCAATTTAAAAATGTTCTCTACGTACCTGAACTAGCAATCAACCTACTTTCGGTTAATCAAATTATAAAGAATGGATGTTTTGTGTAGTTCACTAACCGTTGCTGTAAAATATTCAATAAAATGAATACTGAAGTAGCAGTTGCAAATCTTATCAATAATATGTACCAGTTGAATACCAACACTATATCAGTATACAATTGTAAAGCAAATGAAACTGATATTTTGTTATGGCATCAAAGAATGGCTAATTTAAATTTCCAAGATTTGATTAAGTTGACTGGAAGTACTGATGGAGTGGAACTAACAAAAAATAAAACAAGATGATTTGTGAACCCTGTCAAAAAGGAAAGCCCAAGCAGCCGTTTTCATCTGAAGGTTCCCGAGCTAAGCAACCTCTCGAGGTAGTCCATTCAGATGTCTGTGGACCACTAGAAGTCAATTCAATTGGAGGAGCATAGTACTTCATCACACTCCTAGATGATTATACATAACATAACAAATCAGAAGTTTTAAAGTTGAAAGAATATTATGCCTTAGCAGAAAACCAGCTTAACTTCAATATGAAATGTTTACGTTCTGATAATGTAAAGAGTCTTAAGTAATGAATTCTCAGACTACTTAAATAAATCAAAAATAATTCATCAAACTTCTAACACATATACTTCTCAACAGAATGGATTACCTAAGCTTATGAATCGCACATTGATGGAAAGGGCTCGATGTATGCTAATAAATTCTAATTTACAGAAACAATATTAAACAGAAGCAGTGGATATAACTAAACTTTATAACGGACATAAAAGAAATTGCGTCTAAAATTTAAAATTTAGAATACAGGTTGTGTACAATTTAAAAATTGCTAACACAAACAAAATTGGACTGTTTCAAAATTTTCTCATTATGAAATAAAACTTGCCGCCCTACAAATTTCACCATAATAGATCCCGGTCTTCATGCTGATGTATAGCAATGAACATTTAGTATAATAGAAGAAACATCAAAGTAGAATTAATCCAATAGAGATGTATTACCCGAGTTGTACGAATGAAGCCATTGAAATAACGTGATTTGGATCCAAGGACCTCTGTGGTAAAAGACACGTTGTCCTATTTTAATTACATCGTTCCCGCTATGGGAATTGAATGCCTTTAAAAAGTTGGAAAGTTACCATTTTCAATGCAACTTTTGAAAATCGTGTTTTCATCAGATCTAGACCTCTTCGGGTCCTACGTGTGTATTTTGACGGTTGCCAAGTGATTTTTATCTGTTGACTTGTATTTTTGTGTATGTGTTTGTGTCTGCATGAGTAGGTAAATTTTTCATAACTTTCGAAAGTGTTAACTGAGCGGAAAGCTCTTTGAGACATTGGAAAGGAGTCTACGGAACTTAAATTCCTGAAAATTTGAACCAATTTTGCTTATTAGATATTAAGAAATCTCAAAATTGCATTTTCATATAAATATTTTTTGAAATAACTTTTAGACTACTGTACTTATCGATTACAAAATCCAATCAGCTTTTTTCAGCCCTAAACAAATGCACCGATTGCATTAAAATCGGTTGATTTGTTTAAGACAAATTTTGGAGAAAAATTTTCAAATTTTTTATTGCAAATTTTTTTAGTATACTGTCCTGATAAACTCGAAAATCTAAAGAGCCACTCTGCTTAAAATGTAACGTCGATCGTTGTATACTGTACCGATGTCGGTTGGTTCGTTCAAAAAATATGGTTTTAGAAATATACGCAAAAAAAGTATTTTTTTTATTTAACTTCTAAAATTCTTGTTTGATTGATGTTTGATATCGAACAACTTTCTTTTCTTAAAAAACTGCGTCTTAAACCGCAAAACAAATTAAAATCTAACAACGCGCTCGATTGATATCGTAGTTTAAAAACTTGGCGTTTTTAAATAAATCTATTTTAGTTTTAAACAAATCTATTTTATTTTTAAGTAGTCTAATTGTTTGTTAAATAAATCTAATGAGATGTTTATCTCGAAGATCCAAAAATGTATTAAGATTATATTTTTGAACTGGGCGAGCTTGAGAAAACACGAAAATAGATCTTTTAAAATCAAATCAATAATTTACTGCTAGGTATATTTTTGAAGACTTTCAGCTCGAAAGTAGCAAAAAGTTTCAGGAATAGCCTATATACATACAAGATCTAACATTTAAAAAAAATTTAAGCTTGAAGAGCTTACAGACAAATCTTTGAGATTTGAGACAACTATATTTTTGAAGTCGAGGAGCTCAAAAGCAGATCGATAAATATCATAATGGGAAGTTTGAAGGATAGCCCGTAGGGTTAACCAGTATACAGATTTTTTTTTTTAATTTAGGTAGTAAATTATCTCGACAACTACAGTTTTATTAAATACAATTGTGTTATGATTTTTATTCATTTATTAGTTCATTGCATGAAAATCTATAGAAAAAATCCTTTTATTATAATAGACGAGCATGCGAACCACCATAAAGAGTAGGTGATCATCGACACTCATGAAAACCCACAACTCGACATTAGTGGGTTACCGACCCTTTAGAAAGGAATCTATTCTTATTTTGATGACCCTCTTGTCGTAATTATTTAGGAATACCGCTGCTGACAGATCATTTCAGATAGGTCTGTTATATCCTTCCTTAAACTATGTTGTACTAGCGAATTGAGAAATATTTACTACATTTTAAATCAATTTTTTTACGGTGTTAAGAAAAAGATGAGAAGTTGCTTAATATATACGAGTTTTTAAAAGGGAAAAAATAGGTTTTTAGAGGAAATAAATTATTCAATATTCCAAAGTTGAAAAAACTGAACACTTAATCATTGCAACACAATTATAAATATTAAGCTCTATTAATATTGAGCAAACTAAAGAATCTATACTAATATTACAAACGCGAAAGTTTGTATGGATGGATGTTTGTTGCTCTTTCCCGCAAAAACTACTGAATGGATTTCGATGACACTGTGCAATAATATATAGCTTACACATCAGAATAACACATAGGCTATAATTTATAAAGATATAGTGTGAATTATGCAAAATATAACGAGAAGTGTCAAATAAGTAGGAAAAAAATCTGTCATCTGCGAGATATTCTGGCGTGCGCCGCAAAAACCGTTGGAATTACACGTATATAATGTATAATGGTCACGTTTATCTTAAATAGTCCTACAAAAAAGCCCGTGACAGCATATATTTATCTTTTATGTGTAAGCCATTATCGCCAAAATAGTGAACCATAAATACAATAATAATTGATAATTTATTTCTAACGCACATTTGGTAGTAACAAATCGATCCTTATATCAAAATAAATACTTTTATCGCATCTGGTATTTAAAGTAGATAAACCTTGTCTTTTACACTACATCATTTCGACAAATATTTGAATAGTTATAACGATAGACAAGCGAGTGCGCGATATTACGGTGCGGTCCGGCGGCAGGGTCAGACCATAAAGGTAGCAGGCATACATTTGAGCACGCAATGTTTTTCCCACGGCCAGCTCTATGTGGCTTGTTCACGCGTTTCTAAATTGCAAAATCTGCATGTTTACACAGACCAAAATAAATCGTTTAACATAGTTTATAGAAGTATATTGCAGTAGCCACCGGTAACTTTTGCATTACCATCAATCATCATATACTTCCGTACCTATCTATCCTTACAAACTATAGCGTTTATATAGATTTGTCTCCGTTCCGAATAGCAAAATAATAGAAAAATATTTAAAAATTGACAAAAAAATAAAACGCTTTCTATCATCATTATCACAATTTTCCATCACCACGCGGGTGAAACCGCGGGACGCAGCTAGTTTAGTATAAAAATATTACTCTAAACATTGCTTCATAAAAAACTAGTTTTCATTTTTTACTGAAATTTATCGGGTAAGTGACAAATGCTGTTTAGTTTCATGAAAAATATCAGGAACCAATTTCATGTCCTTGAATCGAATTTATGTATACGAAATTGAATTGAACACAAACTCAAACTTTTGAAGAAAGACTAAATGTATTTCTTAATTTTTAGTTTTATTAATGATTTATCCTGAAGTTTTAACTATCATAATTTTATTTCTAATTCATTTATTTTGTTATAATCTTTGATGTTAATCATCAGATGAAAAATTGATATGATATGGGTAAGATCAACCACCGTAGCTCTAATTTTAAATCTGTAACCGCTTTCATTTACCATTGTTTTAAAATAACTGTCTATGACATCGTTTTGTATGAATAAACGAATACTCGAATAAAATAAACGAAACTCGTGAACAACCTACAATGTATTTGTTCACTAATACATAGGTGTGTAGGGTCTTATATTTTATAAGTTACAAACTTCATTCGCATGAATGTATTTACAAAGCTTCTGAACTAAGTGAATATAAGTAGGAACAATAAGTACCTATACAAGCAATCTTACATTATTGTAATATATGTGTATATACACTATAACGAAAATCTTTACCTACGTCCCTCCGTTACAAAAGCAATCAAGCAATCGAAATCGAATTTCATACAATGCGATTGATAATTGAAGTTTATGTGAAATTTAAATGAAATAGGGCAATAGAGTGTATGGTTTTTTTTTTCATCGCAAACTCTATGACCCTCGAGTGAAGTGCGCGCCGCGGAAGGCGCTGGCCGCACCTGGGTCGTTGCCGCCCTAACTGTAATTTTAAACCCTAAAACGTGTTCATGAATGATATAAAAATAACATATACAATAAAACAACTCTTTGGAGATAGTTTCATTTTGAAACCGGATATAGACCGATAAAGAAACAGATCATTTTTATGTAATTTTTACAAGACAAAAGATGCAAGCTACCAAAATATTGGTAGTACTCGTCGCCAATGGACATCTAAAGCTCCAAGAGAGTCACCAGGATACGTTGACAACCTTTTAGAAAGGAAAATAGGCTCTTTTTCTGAAGACCCCTTCTTGTAGTTAAAGGGAACACCGCTGATTGAAGATCATTCCAAAGTTTTACGGTAAGTGGCAGGAAATATCGCACGAGGCGTACGGAGGTAGGGCGCCAGATATTGTAATTTCATCAACAAAGAGTTTGCAGATTTATTTCTGTATGTGTATTTTATTGCAGTTGTATTGAAGTATAAGCTTTATAAGCTTATACTTCAATACTGACTCGAAGTTTCCAGCAAATATATTCGTAGAGGGATATTCAGATTTAGCATGTGCGGTTATACGACACGCAATTTCTGACCAAAGGGTGATGTATAACTCGAGATTCGTTCTGTAACTAGATACTAAAAAAGTTCTCGAAATTGGATGATATGGAATTTTAAACGGTACTGTGAAAAATCGAATCTAGTAGGCTATAATATTTAAATGAATTATTAGCGATTAAAACGTGATAATATGGAGATTTATTAAACTCGTTTGGATTGTCTTCAACTTGAAGAGTTTCACCCTTTTAGCACACGCCAGCTTGTTCGGTACGTCAAGCGATACAGGCCATTGTATCGCTAAATTTCTTATGTCCTTAGTGATGGTGTACAATATTTGGAGTTCCAAGCAATTGAACTATACTCCAATTGGATTCGTAATAGACCGTTGTAAAGGATAACTTTTATGTGATGCTCATTGAGAAATATTTGCAGTCGGAGAAATCAAATACATGTTTTACTTACTCACTACGACTCATATTATATGTATGCCTCCGATTGGAAATATTTGTCATATTTGATGGGATTAATTTTAGAATCCTCTTGTCTCCCTCTTTTTGATTCACTTTTACGCAATCGAGTCTTTTAGTTTATTAAATTTATTTTTTTCACGCCACCCTTATTCTAATAGTAACATCTAACAAAAAGAGTGTTGCTTATTTTCGCAACGAGGACTTAAAGTGTTTACCTAAATGAGATTTAACATTTAATACATAGAGGATTCTATCTGTCCACTAACAACTTGTTCGATTATTAGGTTCATAATCGCGCTGACGGCTTACCGAAGCGAGCGAACGCCCTCTGAAATCTGCCGCCCTTAAACCGCAGCCCATACACCCTATTGGTATATCCAGCAACTGATGTTAGGCTTTTAATCACCCCACTGTGAAGTATAACTTCTACAATTTTTTATCTCAAACTGAGGTTGTGAAACCTTTAGCCCTTCTCGGCGCGATTAGAATCGTGGGCTGGAACCACCGTCGTCAACCATAGAATGACAAAGTCCGTGAGTAATAATAATATAAATAATAATCCTTTATTCAGACTTTAAACAAACAAAAAGGAAGACATGTATAACATCTTAAAATGAACTTAACTCTGACATATATTTAAAAATTTAAATAATAGATAACACAAGGCCGAAAGGGTGACCGGCTCAGCAAAATGCTACAACCTGAGCCATAGCGCTGATTTTCAGCTGGGCCCTGAAAACTTAAAATTACTACTGATAACTGTACCAAACAGAATTTTTATGCACAAAAAATAAGGAGGCAAATCAGTAGCAGTATACATATAACCAGGTCTAAAGTAAACGTATACAAAATCGAAAGTAAAATAATGCCACCTTTCTTTTTTTTTTTAAATTGTGTCGCTAATGCCATTCAACTGCAGTGATAAAATATGCTTCTTTAAAGATCGTTTGAAAGAGTGAGTTGATGGAAGGTTACACAAAAGAAGTGGGAAATTATTCCACACTTTGGAGGCGGAATACTTAAACTGCCCCTAAATGCGGCGGTTTTATGAATAGGAGTGATAAAACGATTAGAGCGACTGGTAGAGGATCATGTAAATTTTTCATATAAGTATTAGGGATTCCTTGTTTATACAATGGCGAAAAGAAGAGCAGCAAAGTGTAAAAAGCGTCGAGAAGACATATTTGCCATCCCTGCCTTATTCAAAAACGGTGTCACGCGGCTTCGAGGCGGCACATCAAAACGAAACCTAGCACAAGTATTTTGGAGTCGCTGTATTAAAGATTCACTTGATGCACGAAGGCGCGATCCAAATACAGTGTCACAGTAGTTGAGCTTTGACAAAACAAATCTACTAGTCTTATACGAATAATAACGTCAAGGTAACTGCGTATTCTATAGAGTACTTTTGAACGATAGAAACAGTTGCTAACAATCTCACAAACGTAAGTTTCAAATCTTAAATTAGAATCTATAGTCAGTTTCAAGCTTCGAGCTTCTTGAGTGTATTGCTCAGAGTCAAACACAATATACGGTTTCACTGTGTATATTTTATGGATTTGTTGGGATTCAGCGTGAGGCAGTTTTTAAAGAGGCATTCAAATATTCTAGATAAATCCTCATTTATCTTGTCTACTGCAGATTTCAGATTCTCTGGATGATATGAAATAAATAATTGTAAATCATCTGCATAAATGTGGTATGTACATTTCTTTATACAGCTTGTAATGTCAACACTGTATAAAATAAAAAGAAGCGGCTCTAGAATAATAGGTCCCTGTGTCACACCCCGTGTAACCGCTGATAGAGAGCAGAGGGACACGAAGCCGGAGCCATTGCGCTCTTCCGCTAACTAACATCGATTTGACAAATAACTGTCAAACCATCGCACAGTCGAAGCATCGAAGCCGTATATAATATGAAATATTTGAAAGGCGCAGAGATATATTTACTGTATCCAAAGCAAAAGAAAAATCAAGCAGAACTAATATTTTTCCTATATCGGCATTCTAAGCCTCTAGAATATTGTTCCAAATGTTTATCAGAACAGTGGAAGTGCTTCGATTTTTGCGAAAACCGGACTGGACCTGCGGGAGTATGCCTTGAGCTTCCAAGTAAGTGGTAAGCTGCAAATAAATGATCCTCTCAATAGCTTTCAACGACCAGGGCAAGACATTGATTGGCCGAAGATCTTTATAAGTTGAAGAGTTTGCATTTTTTGATAAAGGCTGAATGATCGCTGTCCTCCACTGATGCGGAAAGGTTGACGTATGGATCGATTTTTACTTTTTTTTAATTTTGTGTTACATATTATACGATTTTTACCATAGTCTATTTACAATGAAAGTTATTGTATCTAAGGATTTAGTTAGAGTTAGCAAAACTATGTTCAACGAGATCATGCCAATGACTAATGCATGAGATTTGAGGGAACGAATTATCTTAGAGATATCTGGTCGGTTTACACATTTGACATTAAAAGAAGAATCATTAAATTTGTGAAATTCAAAATAAGTTAAATTTGAAATATTAACCTGGCCAGATCCAAGTAGAGTGAGCGAATGCTTGTTTATTTCTTCAGGAGAGCTAAGATGGATATAGGAAGTTTTTCAGATTTTTCCATAATATCTTCGAGTTACTTATGTTACTATTAATATATTACCCTAAAATAAATCCTCTTCTTACTATCAAGAGACAAATTAACCAATTTTTTAAGATAATTATAGTAATTTCGGTGCGTGTCCGTTTTGGTATTGAGATATTTCAAATGTGTATCATTTCTAATTCGCATCATAAATTTAATATTCTCCGGCACCCGAGAAAAAAGAGTGTTGTTTTATTAAAACGGTTTTAAAGGGGGCGTGGATATAGAATAACCCTGCAACTAAATAATTAAAAAGAAAAACTATATCACTAATCTCATACGTATTATTTAAATAATTGTTCGTGGTTTGTTAAAATAATATGATTTCTCAAAATTTAATTCACATAACGTCTAAAAGAAATTTATTTTATTTCATTTCATATTTTATGTCATTATATTAAATCATCAGAGATATATCATTATATCTCTGACGGTTCAACGAGTTCCACGATATAAGGAGGGTGTGGTTTAATTTGGTTTAAGCTTAAAACTTATCGGTCAATTGGCCTGTGCTAGGATCGAACCCGGTACCTTTCGGTTCGATGGCAAAGCTTTCAACCACTGAGTCAATATCGCTCTTACTGCGCTTAGCTGTTCAAGAGTGAAAGAACTTTAAGAAAATGCTATCGATTTTCTTTTTAATTATACGTTGCGTAATGTGAGATTCATACGCGGTGGATGAGGGTGATTCACGATATAATAAGAGCAATTGAAACAAGTAGTTTGAGGATGTGTAGCCATAGCGATCTAGTAACTGTTATCGTGGTAAAGCGATACACATCAAGGTTGGGGCATACGTCGGTGTCCGCCCCAATCCAGTTTGTGATATTGGTCTGAAACATCCTGATACTTCTAAAAACATGTCGAACAATTGGTCGCGACAAGTATCATGCCAGTTTTTAAATTTATACAGCCGGAGGCCTTAGCATAGCCCACCACCTCCCATGGCCCCTCCGACATCTAGATCGTACGGGACGAATCGAAGGCCTTAGGACAGTTGAGAACGGTCAATTGTGTAGTCGGTCACTTGTCTTTACACATACCCCTACCGCTCCATACTGGAACCTCAAGGTGGAGCATTGTCATCATCACCTCCGTGCTCGTAGGTGAAGGTTTTCTCAACAGTGTAGTGAAAGTGAAGGAGTATTATTTAAAACTGTATACTAATTGTAATTTCAGCAGATCAAGGATTCGATATTAAGGTGTGGCCGTACCCCGCGTCCATATAAAATTCGTTTCATTTGCTGGACAAAACTCATTACAATAAACAATCATAAATAAGATATGAGCCAAAAAACTATAATCGAGTGTAGTGTCTCGTTAAAGTCCTGCGTAGGCGTGGTGCGCAGGGCGGGCGGCGCAGCTGGGCGGCGCGCTCCGCCTAATTGCGTTCGTTTGCCGACAGCACGCCGCCGTCCGCGTCGCACGCCCCGGATTTCGACAAACAAGAAATAACAATACACAGCCGGATGTGTTGATTTTTGGTTTTAATTTTAAGGAAAAAAATTCCAACCACACACTTTCATAATAAAATTTGCCTATATATACATAGAATTAATCGGGTATGTAAATCAAAAATAAGTATTTTTAGAAGACATATTACATAAATAAACTGTATTTAGTTCTTCAAGTATCCGAAAAATGAATAATGAAAAATTTGCAAAATTTCTTAATATACCTACTAAGACCGGCTATGATACTAGAACATCCTTATATATATATGTTACAAATAGTAACAATACGTTTCATTGAAAAATTTAAATTAAAAATTCTGATAACACGATATATTAGAATTGAAATATACTTAATTTTTTTATATGTAAACCAAACTAATTAGTGTTACTTGTACACAAATGCGTAAAAAACATAAAAAAAATAAAATCCAAATTAGTTGATTATTTAATGAGCAAAGATATAAGCAGATAATTGGTTTGCGAAATGATGTGTAAATATTTAAGCTGTCGTGACTATAGTGAACATTTATTTTATTGAACGGTATATAATTATTTTTATTACGAAAAGTGAAACGAAACATATTGTTATATATAACATATAGTTGTGTTGTATATAACAGATTTATTCATTAACAATAATAATCAATTTGATAATCAGCGTTTTTATTATTTCGCTAACATTTTTAATTTTAAGTCCCGAAATATGCGGACGCTAGACGGCGCTAACGTCGTGCACGTACCGAGTATCCCTTTTCTCTTGTCACTTGTTTTTCCATTGGCTTAGCCGATTGTGATGAAACGTCACGTCGACCGTCTGAATGCGGCGATCACGAAAACGATTTCGTTTGTCGACCGCAAATCGGACTTATAATGGGATTTTGCGTGGATCTCTCCTTTTCGTGTATTGTTGTTTTTTATGCGCATCTGTCGGACCGCAGCCGCAGGGGGGCGCTAGATCCGATTGTGGCAAAGGGTTTTGTACGGACCGCATCAAGTTTTGGTTTTTCTGTCGGTCCATTGCGAATCCATTTGTGATTAAGCCGCGACAGTCTATTGCTCGTTTATGAGATCATGAATAATGCTCGAGTTCTAGTTATAAATGGTCCGACAAGATTTGCTGAAAAAAAAAAATTAGAAACGTGTCAAATCGTTTGGTTAAAAAATTTATGCACACATCATATTTCCGTGTGATGAGACAGGTTTTCTTCAAAGAGATATAAATGCAACTTGGCCATAACTTGGAATCAACTTTTACCGTTTCTTACAATTTATGATGTATTAAAAGAGAATGCATGTAATCTCAATTATTATGAACTGCAAAGTTATAACCTTTTTTAATGATCCTACTGCCAAAATATAGTCTTCTACATTTTTTTTAATAAACTATAACTTCTTTAGACGCATTTTGTGATTTTTGTTGAACACAATACTTTGACCGTAAAGAAAACGTAACACTACAGTCCGTCATGTATGTAGTTAGCGTATTAGACGCAATCCGTGGTTTTTACTAGAAATCAATCAATGCTTTGACCGCAAATGAAGAAACACATAACATCAATAAGTCCCTTTTCAAAATCTACCCGCACCCTCATCTCCGACCGGCACCTTCATTATTACTATCATTAGTATTTTATAATCGACATCTAAATTGTTTATAACGTTAAGCTAATTAAATAAATGTTATCTATTGAAGGTAACCTTTGGAAAATAGATGTTATAACTCCCAACGGTCGAGCCCTTAAGGTCCCAGGAATCTTCGAATTATTAAATTAAGCAGCGATAATCCGCGCGTATTTTGTTCAGCCCACCAATCAGATTTATTTTACTTCATCGGAATGATACTCTACTTTGCTTTACTAGATTAGTTACAGAATCTGTGGCACATGGCACTCTCTGGTTTTATTCTAGGTACTCCTTTATTTTAATGTCAGAATTCAAAGTAATCCGGATATAAAAACTCAACTGCACCCTGCAGCCATAAAGCTTGTCTTCCTTTATTCGGCCTACATACCAGACCACAATAGTACAACATCGAAAAATAAATTAAAAAAATATAGCATTATAGCAAAAATATAAGATTATTGTGTTACATGCGTATGAAGTGATATCTATCAATTTTATTTCAATTCTATGGAATTCTATTCACGAAAATATTTCTATAAACACAGATCTCGCTGATTTATGCAATTTTTTTAACGTGTCTGATGAGATTTCTTAAACTAAGAAAATATTCGTTATAATTATCGCGTGTTCAAAAATGAAGCCGTCAATACGCCATTTCAATACTTTAAATACTAGAGAATCAGCGACGATGGCCGATGAACTAGAAACGTTGAACTTCTGCACTTTTATTGTTAAAAAACATCTTTAGTTACAATTACCAAAAACTTCACGTAGGCAGTCATCCCCTGACAGTCGAGATATCACTATAGTATAGGCGCAGTACATGTCTCCTGCTGTATGGAGTAACGAAATCCATCGCGTACGAAATCTCAAAGCGCAATCGATCGTGACGCATGCGCATGTTTAGACGTGGGACAGTGAATGGGCCGCCACAAAGCCCGGCCCGGCCGTAGATCTGTTCGGGAACGATTTAATTAAGTCGTCATTCTCGCCGATGACGACACGCGATACCGACAATGAGCCGTCTCGTTACTCGCCGCGCGACAACCGGTGTCGCTTTGTTGGCAATCAGTGGGAGGTTGGCCCCGTTCTCTTGCGCACCTGTCCCCTTTCTCCGTGTTGACGCTTTGAGCTCTATTTGCAGCGGGGATAAGATTTATAATGGGTCGGTGTTCCGCGTGGGTGTTTTATACGGCCCGCGCGATTAGGCCGCGTCGAATATGTCTCAATACGCGCGACGACGCGCTGAGACGTATTGTGAGAGGACAATGGCGATAATTGATCGTGTCGCTGTCGAGTGTCCCCTCCACTCCTCCCTCGGCGCCCTCCGTTGCATCTGCTGACGACCCGATTCCTTTTGAGGTGCTTTCTCTTCGCGCGCACACCCGTTAGGCACAATGCTTTTACTTTGTTTGCATTTCGTGAGAGGTGGCTCGGTACCCGATCGCAGACACGAACATCTTTCACCCTATCTCGTCTTGTCTGGCTCTGTCATAACTTTTGCCTTATCTGAAGACGTTATTTACAGAGTTTAAACTGAAATGGTTCTGCGAATTGATGACAAAATAATAATTAGTGTTCCCTGTGCGGTAAAGATGTTATCTATTACGCAGATAGATAGAATTAGGTCGACTTTCTGACCCAGAAACCAGAATGTACTTTTTCGAAGGTTTTTGGTGGCTGAATCCGGATCCGAGGTCCGAATTTCTGAACTGGCTCTGGTTTCGAGATATTCTAACCTAAAAGTGCACAAATCGCGATATTTAACTATATTTGAGGTTATGTAGCATGGCGATTTTCTTTTTTGAAGAAAAAACTAAAAACTATAAGAAGCTTCTTAAAGTAGAACTCTTGCACTTTAAAGCGACGTTGAGTTTACTCAAATAGCTTATTACTAATTTGTGAGTTTAAGGTTTGTGGGTTTGGATTTGCTGAATTGGGGTTTTAGGGTTGGGAAATTGTGAACTTTGGGCTTAGGTGGTTACTTAAGAAATTCCAGTTGAGGAAACTATTATTACATTAACTTGATAAATTCATAAAAAAATTATAATGAAATAAGTGAAAATTGAAAAGGTAAACAAATTTTAGACAGTTTTTAGCTTTCAGTTTTACGTTTTCTAACGCCTTTAAGGTACTTGGGGGTGATTTCGGACGGCAAATCGTGGTATACATTATTTACAATTCCTATTAAACTCACAAATATCAAAACTCGACTTCGACAAGTTCAGAATCATATGAAGTTTGAGAGGATTAAAAGTTTTGAAATTGAAAAATTTCATAATTAAATGTCTCAAACTAAAAATAAGTTATGTGAGTAAGCTCAATAACGTCTGAAAGTGCAAGAGTTCAACTTTAAGAAGTTACTTATAATTTTTTTTTTAAAAAAAGGAAATAACGATGCTACATAACGCCAAATAAAGCAAAAATTTGTACACTTTTAGATTAGTATATCTCGGAAACCAGAACTAATTCCGAACTTCGGACCTCGAATTCAAATTCAGCACACCAAAAACTTTCTGAAAAGTATATTCTGGTTTCTGGGCAAAAATCTTGTCGGCCTGTGTTATGTCGTCGCTTACTCTATAAAATTAAAAAAAAAAGGTGCGTGCTTGAATAACCTTTAATGTCATTTGCTTCAATGTTTTTGTATCATAAAACATTTAGCATTTCAAAGAATAGACGACAATTCGCCTACAATAATAAAATTCATAAATTACGCGATTCGACTCGAGCAATAGATGTCGCTTGAGCAACAATGAATTGCAAACGCCGGTCGAGAAGAATGGCCGTCGGAAGTCCAGAACGAAAAATTATGATTTCCCATGACAATAAGTGCGATTGATGTAGAAAATATTATTATATCGTATCACTAGAAGATGCTTCAGTTATCGCAACCGACCGCCGATGCACCGGACCCCGATTATTCGAAGACATTGTTTGGCTGTTCGAGTCGTCCGACAAAGGCGTCTAGCAGAGCGCATCAACGCGGACAGCCGCCGCGCGGTAGGTAACGCCCGAGAGATGGCTTTGAGCGCGTCTCTCGACGCAAACAAAATACGCGTAAAGCGTCTGGCTGGAATATTTTGAGCGCGGACAATGGCGCGGCCGGAGCGTGGAAGACGCGCTCGCTGCTCCGTGCGCGTGCGGCTACAGACATCGATTTCTGATTGGAATTTTTTATGATTACTCTTATTTGTTTTCTTCAATACGTATGATGATAATCATCATTATATGTAGATAATATACATCATTCGCGTCATTCCTCATTCATCTATAAGCATGAATTTCATAGTCGTAGTACGGTAAAATTTTATTTATTAAATTCGCACTATTGGGCGATTTTGATTGAAAAACAAGACTGGTTTTCGAATATTGAACGAAATGACGCACAGACAGAATGTCCAACAATACAAATCCAATTAATTATATGATAAATAAATATAAATACAATAAAAAATTCTTGCGTTATTTAAACATTGAATTTAAATAATTTACAATGAAAAAACAAATTGGCAGCGTAGAGTGTACATTCACAGAAGCCACGACGCGCGTCAAACAGACGTTCGGCCCAGTAATGCTGCGCGCGCGCATCGCTTTGCATGCGCGTTAAACATACTAATTAGCTTCCAATAGAGCAAGTAGCAAATAAAGAAAAACTAACAAAGCACTCTGTTCAGACTTCTTTACTTGTTACTTGTCCGCCAGTATATCTATTTTATGACTGAAAGACGCATGCGCATAATACTTTTGTTGTGAATTAATGCCGAAAATGTAGATCGTTTGGTTATTGTTGAGCTAGCTGGTCCATTTGAGAAACTATTTTGTAAAGGAAAATAGTTTATTCCAAGTATATACATCAGTACATACAACGAATTACATAAATTTTCTAGTCTTAGACTATAAGAGACGAGATAATAATAGATTTAATTACATAGCAAAAGTTATTAATGAAGTTCAATATTTTCAAAAGCATGTATTAACTACATAGCTACTTCCGATCAGATCACTGTTGTCTACAATTTCGTAACATTGCTGTTGGCACTGTTATGGAAATGAATAAAGTGTTTTGATGAGACCGCACACTAAATTTCTGTTTCCAAATTTATTCTTTCTAAAAATTTGTTCATTATTTATGGATAACAAACGAATAGACGGAAAATGGTGAAATACATACTCCAATGCAAAATATCTATCTGCTATGTTTAACTGTGAAAATTATCCGATAGTGTATGTGTGTGTTGCGCAAGCGCATAAAACAATGGCTGTCGTTTAGTGTAACAATTTTCGGCACGTTCTCACTGTCGCCGTATTAAAAATCATCACAAGTTACACAGCTCTTTCATAACCGGAGTGTTTTTCTTTGGCCATAAGTTTAAAATGTCAGAGAATTATCACTGACATAAATCCGTTTCGAAGCGTTAAATTTTTCAAGTAAAACAAAAGGGTGAAATCCGTGGAGCGTGGCGGCGGACAATGCACGGCCATTTGTAAGCGAAACAGATGCAAATCTGGCCTCTCTTTGAAAACCAAAACAATCCATCAGACGCGTTTGTCCGCGGCCGGCGCGGGCGGCGCGGCCGGCCGCTACCGTTATGCCCCGCGCCCCGCGCCCCGCCGACGCGCCGCCCGCCGGGGGGCTCCGTGCCCAGCACCGTGACTCGTTCAGCGTGGTCGAGTTACGCCGATCGGGTACTGCACGTCGTACCGTCTGGCGACTGATGGGTGGCGAGTTTACATACGCTGATAACTCGATTTGGAACGTTTACCTATTTACGTAGCGTGATCTGTCTTTATGTGTCAGATTCTGAAACTAGGAAACTAGTAATGCAAATCATCTCGTCGATAGAATCGGTATATTCAGAAAGACGAAACTTCTTTTTGATCAGAAGTATACAGAAAGCTCAGGGATAATAGAACAAAGTAAATTTTACGCATGACAATGCGATTGAGTATTTAGGAAATATGAAGTAGTTAAATATTTTGATATTATTCCTACGACTTTTTATAACAACCCTTAAAACACATTCTTATTAACTGGAATGTTAAATATGTATTTATAGTTACTTATCTTACGACGTACAACACGTCTACGGTAACTTATTATTCTAACGTCGCCATTGGCAAATTGCAAAGGATAACGCAAATTGTAAAAGTAAACGTAAGACTTAAAAAATAGTGTATGAACAGTCGGTCAATTTTACGGATTACGTTTACGAATTGCGTATTTTATTTGGGTACAATCCACCGAATATCTTTAGCGTGATATGCGCTAGAATGTATTTATAATGGAATGCATTAATATCATTAATTTTGCTATTACGCAAACAAATAACAAAAACTATAAGACCGGTCAATGAAAGTCTCATCAAGCCCTGGGCCAAAATACCCACACATACAAAGCTAGACCGGAGATACAAAATAATAATTTAATGTAGAAGAATTGTAATTTGAAGAACGATTCGACAAGAAAACATATACAGCGCGTTTGAATGACAACCAAGCAATTTTTGGCATATAAGTTTTTTTTCAGGAAAGTCTTGACATTAGGCGAATATTATATTAGAACAGTTTCTTTATTTTTCTTAACTTTAATACCTAATTCTATGAGATATTAATCACAGACGGATGTGATTTTAATTTTTACATGTATTTCTATTATTTGTAAATTTCTGTTCTGAAATATTTTGAAATCCTTTATCATTCTGTTCATCGTTAAATACCTACCATATATACCCGACGAACTTTTTAGACGTTCTCTACGACCATCTTATTACAGACAGCATGTCGAAAATAATAGAGAGATCATTTTTTTCTTGGATATATTAGATATTACGTCATGCAGATGTCAAAAGATAGCTATTATTTACCATTAAAAGATAAACATAAACAGACCTCAAAACCTCAAAAGCCTCAAAATTATCGAATAAATGCTCCGTTTTACCAATTTCAGAATGAGACTTTATAAAAATAAAAAAACTGGCCTAGAGCATATCGGAGCATGCTCATTATAGGGTTCCGAAGTCATTATTAATAATTAATTAATAAAGAAATGCACTACAGATGAAAAAAGTACGTTGTCACACTTTTTCCATGTTTGCCGCACGGAATAGGTATAAGCATTTTAATAGCCTATAACTACAAAAACAAATAGGCATGTCGACTATTACTATTAAATAGTGTAAACTAAAGTGCATCAGCAAAGAGAGCGCATCTTCATGGCACTTATGTCCTTTTGTTGAGAAGCGCAGTTTTTCGCCAATAACTAAAAACAATATATGACCATGATGAAAATAATTTCTAATGGAAGTATTTATTAAGCATTACCTTCGTTATTTTTGTCATATTTATTGGACATACATACGTCTTAGAAAATAGAGGGGGGGACAATTTCTACAAAATTCGGACCGATTATTTTCAAATTTTTTTCAAATAATCAGAAAAATCGTTTAAAAACCTTAAAGTCTTTTTAAAAGAACTGTCGCACGTTGATGTTTGTCTCAAATAATGTTTTTCAGCTTCTATTACATGTATGAAGAGCCCCCTCTAAAAATATTTATTTTTGTTATTTAACCGCCAAACTAAGTAGCGGCTCACACACATCTAAATTATAAATGTCGTCAATATAGGTTTTGTAGTTTTTAAATAAAATGCCTGTGACTTACGGACTATAAGGGTTACGGACTATTACGAAACTATAAGGGCTCCGTTTTTGCCATTTCAGCTTAGAACCCTAAAAAAAGCCAAGTGCGAGTAGGATTCGCACACAGCGTGTCCCATACCACCACCAAATCAAAATGTGTGTATTACATGTTTACCAAAACATTTTACATTTCATAAGGTTCACAATCCTTAGCCCGAATCCGACACGCTTGGCCTGTCTTTATCGTTTATTTTTACTTTTATTTTTAAGTTTATTTACACTTCATTTTTTAGTTTTGATTTTTTATTACTATTTGTTAATATATCCGCCATGATAATAAGAGAAACGCCATGATAATACATACTATGTGAAAACAGACGGACAGACACATAAAAGGTTAAACTTAGTAATAAAATGGTGTCCACACTCTTTGATTAGGGAATCCTAAAAGTATTATGGTGTAAATGCAATAGAGGATTAGTAGGTACACGGTGTCGTTATTTTGCACACTTAATACATTGCACAGTAACGTAACTGTTTGTGCGGCTCGAAATGGATTTGTTAATTTTAACATGTAGTGATATATAATATTTCTTTATAGAATTAAATGCAATCATTTATAATAAATTTAAGACAATTTTAAATAATATAATGTGTAACAGGATACAACAATTAAAAAAGGCTTTTATCAAAATTGTGAACTTAGTATATAGGTATAGAGATTATCTATTAATATTTACAAACTCAATCGAATATATTTAATCGTTGAGGTTACTAATACCTAACATATCTACATTTATGGTTCTTTTATGCCCGTCCCCTACAATTTACAATTACAATCACAATTTGATGAAGTACTTTTATCTATGTACTAACTTTATTATTTGTCAAAATAAATTATTTATTTAATTATGAGAGATTTCATGTCAATGTCAAGATACAGATAAAACTAAATATTTTTTATGATTTAAATACCATACGTAGGCTTGACCGTTTAAACTTTTGGAAAACTTTCAAATTACGGCATATAGATCTGTGTGTTTACAGTGCGTGTATATTGTAACAATTCATTGCGCTTAGGTATCTCTCTCTGGTCTGAGAATTGACGCAGCAGTCCTATTGTTGGCCAGGGCAAATTCTGAGAATTGTACTTTTTAGCTACTGCGTCATTTATACTTTCTTTTTACTATAGATAAAATAAAAAAAAAAAAAACCCGACAAGTGCGAGTCGAACTCGCCCACCGAGGGTTCCGTACAAATTTGCAGGTATATAATAAAAATAGTTTAAGAATTGAATGTTGTAATTTTTTCCGAGCTTTTTTTGTGATTTAATTAAAAATATTCAGATTTTTTCTTTTGTACAAATTAGTAAAAGTTTAAAAAATTCTACAAAAACATTAGATTAACCATACAATTGTGACCGCGCCGCATACTATTGTTTAACCTCGATGATTGATTACGTACTTTAAAAAATAAAGACTATATTTTTATTAATTTAATTACAAATGTATGATTTTCAGGTTTTTTCCTATATGTGTAGTATAAGACGGTATTACTTACCAAATTTAATAGTTCTGGGTCAACGGAAAATGCCCTATAAATTTTGATTCTCTTGATAGTGTCAAAATATACGTTTTTTTTTGCGCCATAAACTGCCGCATTTTTTTTCACATTAACTTAGAAGTTTGATATTTTCACAACTTCAAGGGACTGTAGATTTGAGTACATGGTTTTAATTTCAACTGAATACCTCGATGCGTTCTCGAGATAAAGATAGACAGACAGACAGACAGACAGAGGGACGGACAACGAAGTGATCCTATAAGAGTTCCGTTTTTGCTTTTGAGATACAGAACCCTAAAAACTAACATATATTTATAACCGTTTGTGCGAAAATAGCTTTGTGTGCGAATTTTCCTACTCCAAGGGGAATGGTGATATTATTTTGATGTCGTAGCTACACATTATGATTATAATATATTGCATTTCAATACGAAACACTTTTTTAAGAGAGATGAACTTTGGAAGTAATATTGCCAAGTGCCAGTTCGTTAGCATCCGTGCGGTGGGCGTGTCTGCGGATTTACAACGGAACATAACGCTATTTCACAGTTCTAACGAGAATCTGGTGTTTCTCGATTCGTCGATGTGGTCATGACGTCATCGTATTCAGTGTTGAGTAATCACCTCGGTCCAGCTTCAGGGCTCTCGTCGGACCGGCAGCGGTCACCGGACGACACGTTAGCGTGCGAAACGATAGACCGGTCGTTATCCAAACACGGGCACGCGGCGAGCGGCGGGGCGCCAATTATTTCGCGCGGCAACCCCATCCGAACGGGGATTATTCACTCTGGCAACACTGTCGTTTATTTTTTCACTGATTGATCGCGGGAGCCGGACTGTGTACGCGCACGCGCAGCGGCACGCGCGACCGTGATCACGGTTTAATGTTTGTTATGGGTGCGTCGCGAGCACATTGTTTATCTTAATAGTCAAGTTGTTTGCGAATTTGTCCGTTGTCAAAAGATAATATTGTTTTAATGTTCCCTATTAGGGTCTCTAAAACGAAATAATTATGCGTTAATTCGGGTTTGTCGAGTAGGCATTTTTTTTTTTGATACCGGAGAGCAAAATGAAATGTGAAATGGTTTCGTTTTGCATTTTGAGGAATCCAAAAACAAGTTTAAAATAAAAATTTAACCCTCGAAATAGTAACAATTGTTACGAAAAATCAAAAGAAAACGAATAAACATTTTTGCAGTTCATTAAGTGAAATAT
The DNA here is from genome assembly GCA_005406025.1 of Eumeta japonica. NCBI lineage: Eukaryota > Metazoa > Arthropoda > Insecta > Lepidoptera > Psychidae > Eumeta > Eumeta japonica. The sequence goes on from BGZK01000531.1 coordinate 80,311, forward strand.
TGAATTGAATGGTTACTTACAAAATGTGCAAACCTTTTACGCATGCCGTACTAAAATATTTTTTGCATAGTTTTTTTTGCATTCTCTGAAAGTAAGGAGACAAAGATTTAATTTAAAAAATCGTACCTGACATTAATGTTGAAAAAAAAATGGAATTTAAGCTTAACTTTTTTTATATAATGAAGTAGAAAGCATAGAATAAAAAAACAATCAAGGAAAAGGCAGCTTCGTTGATGTTGAATTTTAATATAATATAGTAATTTCATGTGATAGGTATGTATCTGAAATAAATATATGTTTTATGGATCAGCATGATACATGATGATCAGCTTTAATTTTATTGTTCAATACATAATAAAAAGATCATTTAAACAAATATAAAATAATGTACGGAAAATAGAATTAAATACAAATATAAAATGCACCAAACAAATACGTGAGCTATACTGAATATTTCGGGATTCTCATTAATATTAATACCATATATTATACATTTATTATATATTCACTGTTCACACAATTTTGTAATTTTGTATTTAAAAAAAAGCGTTTGTCCTAATTTTTCTTAGGGATGTCTTCAATAGCCTCTTGGGATAATGTGGTATTCATCGAATGCAAAGCTTCTGAAATTTTAGATGTGCATTTAAAATATTTCGCACTTGTCTCATACCAATATTCAATACAGTACTATTTTGATCACAAGTGGTTTCTTGTATCAGTTTCGATTACTTTTCCTATAGTACAGACATTAGTTTAGTTAACAGCAGTCACCGGCCTTTCTTCACGCAAATCATCAAAGAGCTGTTCACCTCCACGTCTGAATTGACTGAACCAGAAACACACCGAGCTAAGAGATGGAGCTTCATCGTCAAATGCCAATTGAGGTCGGGCAGTTTTCTAGTTGAATTAAACCACAGCAAAAATCGTAAAAAAAATATCGCACAAAATATTCTCTCAACTCAAATTCATTGTAATGCCGACATACAATTTTTAAAACGATGTAATAATGAACAAACAAAAAGACAATCCACACAAACTAAACTTTCACCTGTCTCCAAAGACCTCCCCGTATACAAAAACCGTAACTTTTTTCTTATTATTGTTATTGCAAATAACCAATTCCAGAAATTTTCCATATGACCCCATGTATTCAATTAATATTCATCGAAATTTTATGTAAAATTTATTCAAAGATTAGAAATACCTATATGAATCTACCGTCTACAATGAATATTCTTAGGTGCCAGGATAAATGTAAATGACATTATTTACTGAGCAATATTGGGGATGCCATTTTTATTAAATTACTACCTTGCGGGAAATAATATTATTTCTACTAGAACAATACCCATAAGATTGACATTGAAAGTTTTGTTAGTTTTTTGTCGATAACCTTTCCCGATAGATGAATGTACGATAACGCTTTTTTTTATTTAGAAAAGATAACTTCATGTAGCTAATTAGCACATCTTATTGACTTGAATTCTTATACAGAAACACAAAATTTGTGTTTGGACTTTAGCATAAGCGCCTTTTCTACGACCTACTCTTAAATTAATTTTTTACAGAAAAAAAAACCTCACTTTTAGAAGTTACTTTTAAAGTCATAATTCATTTTAAAGCGATTTTTTGTTAAAACTGGGATTGTAAGAAGGCCGTGGAATGTAAACTGATACATATATAACAATTATATGTCAGATTAAATATTATTTTTTATTGAATTATTATGCGAGATGCAAATATTTTTCAAGTGTAACGAACGCATTAGACATCTCTCTTTACTTACATGGAAAAGCAGTTGTCGGTGTCTCGTATTCTGAGCGAGTGAGCTATACAATTTTTAATAGACCAGGTCTTCAATATTATTTAGGCACGCCTTAATGACTTCACGGTAGAATTCAGGCCTGTTTTTTTTTATTTAGAAGTTGCATTAATATCCGCTCTAAATTATAATTTTGTACAATAGAATATCGTTTGAATTCCAAGTCAGTCGATTCGACCTTTTTTAAACCACTAATATCCCATCTTAAACACTTTTGTTTGCTTATCGATTTTAAAACTATAGTGATCTCGAAAACGTCGTTAAAATGTAAATAATGAAATCCCGACATTACAAAAATCTAAAAAATGGTTGACGCTACAGACCATCCCACAGACTACCCGCGATGATATTTATCTACATGTGTTCTTGAACTCCTTGAGTTCAAACATATAATTGTCCATAAGTTTTGAGCTTTTCCAGCTTAAAAATTCCAAAGACGGTTGACCCTGCAGGCCATCCCTGAAACTTCTTCTGCTACCAAGCTCAAAACCGTCAATACATAAATAGCAATAAATTCTAATGTTCTTTTAAGGTCTCTCTATTATTTTTAGATCAAAAGATACGTTCAGAACTATATTTGAAGTGAAAAATCTAAATTTATAAAAAAAAACGCAATTTCTTAACTTTTACAATTACATTAACCTTTGAACAAGTTCGATTTTCATGCGATTAACACAAAAAATGTCTGAGACCGAAGCATTAAGCAAACAAAGATGCCAGAGGACCAAACAACATTTCATCGAAAATTTTGCAAGTTATAAAAAAACACGGTCTTTCTAACTTTTTGTTAACAATATCTCACGAACGCACTAACCGATTTTGATGCGTTTTGCATTGTTCAACGTTTTTTAAGGAGAACAGTAGATTAGATTTTAGAATTTATTGGTAGGATATTAAAAAAAAAATTGTAAAAAAAATATTTTCTATAAAACATTCCCATAACTATATCTCATGAACAAGTCAAACGATTTTCATGCAATTTACGACAATCCATGCAACTGTTTGGGGAAAACAGCTTATTAAATTATAGTACCGATCGGTAGAGTATTCAAAAAAAATTACTTAAATTTTATGTTTGAGATTTCTCGAAACCTACCAAGCGGAACAATATTCAAATTTTCATGAAATGTAAGTTGAATAGACCACTTCCAAATATCACAAATTGTGTTTCGATCAGTTAATTCATTCAAAATTTATGAGCGGTTTACACATTCAGACATACACATACACACATACACACACACACACACAGACAAACACATACACAAACACATTGACATCCCTTGGAAAATAATCTAAATAAATTCCTAGGACCTCAAACGTCAAGATCTCATGAAAACTCAATTTTCTGAGATCAGAGTGAAAACAATATTTTCCTAATTTATGAAAACTTTTCAATTCTATAGTGAGAAATTAAAAATACATCTATCATTTATTCTCACTTTTCAAGTTGTATACTTCATGTAATAAATAAAAACACAAACAAATAATGCTATCATAAAATAAATATCATACTTGATCCTCTATTATACGAATCCAAGTCCAACAATAATTTCAATGCATATTAAATAGATTTCTCATACGAAATAACAAATTATTGAGCCCCGTACTCGACTCATGAGCGCATGAGCACGGATAATTGAAAATGTAGGACGTACGCCTTTACACCGCGTGCGATCGAAAGTTTGAGAGCAAATAAAGTCGTTGCCCGAACACACAAAAAAACCTTGTGCAGTCGCCGATTCGCGCATTGTGCGGTGTCGGCAACTTATTCCGTTAATCGCCACTCGAGCGCCGCTTTTATGCGAAATCTCCGGATCGTGTCTAATTGTGGGAAAACGATATCGAAAGTCCGATTTCTGGGAACTCCGCGTCTGCGCCGGCGCACGCCGACCCTCGCCTGGGTCGCCCGCGCCGCTTTGTTTAGCTCATTGTCTTGAACTTTTCTTGTGTTAATAACGATCGATACGTGTTCGGTTTTACGTCGAATCGAATGTTTTACCAAATATTTCTTTCAATGTGCTATAATGAGGTCATTGAGGCGATCATAATAGGAAATAGCGAACACATATAATGAGTGCTTTTCGAGGTAGAGTAAATGGCAGGCGGATGCGGACTCAGACACTAGTGTTAAAGTTAATTTAATTAAAAAGATAATTTTTTCGAAACGCTTTTTCTGAGCAATTTCATTCTGGGCGTCGTAATGAAATATGACAACGCGGATTTTGACTTGATTTAATTAAGTAAGTAATCCATAAATAGTAATTCTATTATTATTTTTGCGTTGCGTGTTTAATATTAAATATTATTTACGCTATAAGCATACTGCAACTAAGTAAAAGTTACCCCCGGAAAGGTTTTGCCTAACATCGGCGAATCCGCATGAGCAAAACAGTCAAGTTTAAGGTCAGGATTAATATGGCGATAAGGGTCGGTATCATGGTTGGGATAGGGGATGGAATTAGGACTGTTACTATAGGGATATAGTTGTGAACGAGACCATATGCAAAGCTAACTTTAATTGTATTTCTTAAATAACAATCAAAATTGTCATATATATTCGTGAAGTGGGTATTTTGGTAAGAAGATTAAGTATCTAAAAAATTAACAAACTAAAATATTTATAGATTGTAGTATTTGTGCGCCATTAATAACGACAGTGTTACTCTTATCATGCCATCGTTGTTGCTATAGCTAACGGTTTAATAACACGAACAATTATAAAAACATTAACAATAATTTGCAACAAGGCGAAACTTTTTAAACCCCAGAGGCGAAACTTTAAGCTATATTTATATTACACGAAAATAATACGTTCCGTATTAGGCGTGTTTTCTTTTTCTAGCAAACGCTACAAGTAACAATGTAACGGCGCCGGGGGGCGTACACATCTCGTGTTTGAAAAACAATTATAATAAAAGAGAGAGACAAACAAGGGTGCGGCCGCGGGCTGTGCCCGGGGCGGCGCGGGGTGGGACTCCCGTCGGTGCTCATTTGCGGGACGGGGACGGTACTAAAGCGAATAATACCGAAACCGCTGACTGCACGCCGGGAATTAGTGCGTGCCGTTACGCCTTTTGTTCTGCGCTGTAATAGGAATGTTCCCATTACGGCGCAATCTGGCGGTTCCGTCGCGTGAGCGCGCCGAAGGGGCTTGGAAACGTCGTTTATGCTCCTGACACTTGTGAAAGTATTTATTGGGTTTCAATTGAATTGAAAATAAAACCTATTTTCATTCGGATAAATATCCTGAAGAAAATAAAAAAAATCATTTGCTTACATTTGTGAAATGACTCTAAGAATGCAAATTTGCTAGTACGTAAGCTCTTTGCTTGTTAAATACAACGTTCTATTTAATATAATATGAAATGAGCTGAAAAGCATGTTTTAAGTGAGACAATCTATTTGAAAACTGACAGATTTCTAAATACAACGTTTAAATTCAAAATTTAAAGACCGATATTAACTATAATATTGTTGACAGCCCATCAAATGTTAATCGACCGGTTACTCATACAAAAATATGAGCTGACGGCCGATTAAAGCGATTGATAGATTGAGTGGCCATAGTGAAACAGCCGCTAGGTCTATACTAGGTATAGAGCTGTGCTTAGACTGACAGCACGCGGCTACTCGCGTGCCGTCAGTCGACAGCTTCCACTTTCGGCATATGATTTTGAGTCAATTTAATGATGCTGCACTGTCAAATTTATGCGCATCGAGGGTTATTCCAACTGTGATGATACTGTTTAATAGCGATGACGAAATTCGATTTATAAAATGTTATTATAAATATATTTCTCAAATCGTTAATTCATTGCATTAATCCTATTCAAATGTACTTATAAATGATATAAAATAAGTGTCTATACTATAGCTAAAAAAACCCAAAACATTTTTTTGTCAAATTAGATACATCTGTGTCATTAGTTTAAAAATACAACGCTTCAAAATGTCTTTTTTGCAGTGCGGAACATTTTAACTAAAACAGTTGACCTGTAAACTTGAAATTTACTCAAATTTATTCATAACAACCTACCAATTAACTTAAGGTACATACATCAAATTATAAAATTAAATTAATCTTTTCACAACCATTAAAATATATTAATGGGGTGACAAAAATTTTATTCAGAAACTCTTGGCTGAATAAGCAGTTTTGTCAAATATACAACTATTTTGGGCCAACGTGTCAACGAGTTTTGCTTAAAAGAAAACTTATTTCAATTTTCAACTCACGACAATCCTAGCCAAAACGACAAAACGTCTAATTCTTAATTATAATTTGCAATCGCCAACAATTTTTCTAGAGCCGGCGCCGATTTCGGCGCTATGGTCTAGTAACAACGGCGATACATAAAATGCACTTTAAAATCAATGGCATAAATTCGTCGATTGCTCATAAGATTCGTTCGCCACTGATTCGGAAATTTATCCAAAAAGGAAGTCCTTTTGTTTGACAGGGTTATTATAAACCATGACTTGTTGAAATAACGTTACACATCATTGTAACTGTAAATAGACTTCCGTTCGGCAATAATTTCTTGTTTTTACATTAATTTATTTTCCATTTATAAAAACAATTATTAGACTGTGTTCTAAATCGCAACGTTTTCACTTTGTTCTCCATATTTAATCTTATTAACATTAATCTTTCAAATGGTCTGTTATCCGCAAAATCAGATGATGACGAAGAACTGATCATTTCCTGATTCGTATAAAGTACAGAATATTCGTCTTAATATTCAAAAGAACTTTGTATCACTTTTATTAATTTTTTTTTTAACATTAAGTATGTTATTTGTATTTGGCGAGGACAATCTAATTTGTATTTCACACTTTGTACTCACTTTACAAGAAAAAAACTACTACACTTTTTAGCCCTAGCCTTAGTAGACTGATAAACCAAATTAATAGGGCGAACATGTGTGATGGAAAGGTCGGCAAGGGTCGCCCCAGAAAATCGCTCAAATTGGTGGGATATTAAAAAAAGCTAAATTTTAAGCAGCCGAAATCGACGAGCTTGCATGAAAAGTTTGATGGATGTCAGTGAGGCAAAGATCGTACCATGTGGAAATCTATAGTCTCTGTGTACCCACCTGGAAAATAGGTGTGAGTTTATATTATAATTATTAATTAATAATACTGTATTGTTTACTGAAATTTAAACTGTCAACATTTTTTGTATTACAAAAAACAATGTTTTATCGTAATTTGGAATAAACTAAAATAAATCATAATAAACGAAAACGATCGAAAAGACAGATGCGCGAACCAATATTAATTCTCAAGAAGGAACGAAGACGGCGCTAGTGACGGCGTTAGTGAAAAACATGTGGTGCTCTTTAGATTTAAAGAACGTCAGCGCCAAAATATTGTGCACAATGCAAACCAATTCGATAAAAACTGAACACAAGTTTTAGAACATAATGAATATGACTTATTTTTTGAGCTAATTATGATGAATGGATTTTGCGAAAAACGGATGTAAATGATTTTGAAGAGGTAATTTTACACGGCTCACGTCTATACTAATTGTAACGTATTTTTGAAACACATAGTTTCTCTAATGGGTCCAGCAGTTGTGCATAATTTCAGCGGATTGAAGTGCAAGTAGTACTTTACTAGGTTTTATCCGTCAAAATAATGTTATTTTGCTTAAGCAAAATTAACAATATGTTATTTTCTGCATGGCGCAATTTTCCATAACCACAGGAGATGGGCCAAGAGAGTGCATGTGACAGTGTTAACATTTTAAAGGCATTATTGTCCACGACCACAATACAGAAGAGTAAGCAATCATGGAAAATCGTTTTCCACCTTCCAAATTACGACTACATTTTCCTCTGAATTCCAATGAGAATAACGAACGTCTACATAAATTAAGTTACCGAATAAATATTTTAATTTTTAACATATACAATTGCGATAATTTCATTTTGATTTAAATAATTATTTTTTTGACTATTAATCTGATAAATAAAAATGATGGGCAAATTCTATTGTCGCAAAATACAAAGCTGCTAAATAACAAAAAATAAATAGTGTCATAGATTGAACAATAGATGCATCGGACGATTTAATAAGGTGCAACGACCAAAATGAGTAATTAACAGTAGTAATAATAATAAGTGCAACACATGCTCGCATATGTGTGTGTGTGTGTGTATGTGTGTGTCTGTGTTGCCCACCTGCGTCGGGGGAGCCGCGGCGTGCTCAGCGCGGGCGGAGTGGGCGCGCGTGCCCAATCGCTTCGCGGGCGCGGGTTCGACGTCCGCGAGAGGTTAATCGGCGCAAATCGACGCACGTGTCCGAGAGCGCTCGTCCCCGCCGAGCGTTCTAAAACACCGACAGCGCCGAGTGGCGGTTGAGCAGATTGTAGTGTGATGAAAAATAGATATTTCTCCCCTTTTCCTCTCTTATCTTCCTTCATAAAATACATGAGTTAATTTCATATTCGTGTTCTTAATAGCGGTAAATCCAATTCACATTATATATGCGCAAGTGCTGTCTGTCGGTTTGTTTTTACGGCAACGGGGCAAAGGGCGGACGTGATGTTTTCCGCAGGGATTACGTATGGCATACCGACGGGTCTAGCGTGACGTCCTAGAGAAGAATTTCCCTATAGGACTGTCCCTTTCGTTCATTCTATTAGCACGAGAAGGACAGCCCTCCAGAGACACTTGTCTCTAGAGCATCATGCTGTAGGTTCGCAAGAAAAGCACGGTTGCAGTGAGGTAATGTATATAACTAATTCTGTAATCGTTGAAACGATCTGAACAGAATTTGGTTTATGGATCGACCTATCTTAAAGGTCGTTTCAGTATTGAGATGCTTATTATGTCGTAAAAATTACAGGGGACTTAAAAATCATTTCTTTAAGGTATAATAAGGATTTCTTTTTTGCCTTTGCGTGCGCAACCACAAAAATATAAAACTTTACACTTTTCCAAAATTTCCTAATATCAACTTCATCCATTTTATAGCCAATGATATTAAAAGTGTTTTTGGTAGCAGAAAGAAACACGAAATTACTTCTGCACGAACTAAATAAAATAAAATTATATCTATATGTACTAGCATTACGTAGCGAAGAAGCAAAAAGCACATTACGTAATTGCAAAATAGTACATTAGGATTTAGGTATCATCCACAAATTACGTCACACGTTAAAAGTGAGGGAGGGTATCAACTAAGTGTTACATCGAGTGGCCAGAGGGGGCGACTCATATTATAATATTAAAAATCTAAACTTTAACTGTAAAAAAATATCGCTTTACCCACGGTTTTGCGCTTTGTAAATTATCTAAAATGTTCGATTTATTGCTGAATTGACGAAAGTTTATGTAAATGGAAATATATAGATAATTTTGAAAATTCTGTTTAAATTTAATTATGTATTTCTAAATTTATATTTGCATATGTGATGTCACATCAGAAGAAGGGGGTCATGTAAATGTGACCATCTATGATAAGGAAGGGGGAAGGAGCTATAAAATCATAAAATTTGTGTGACGTAATTTATGGATGGTTCTTTATGCAACGCAAAAAAGTACGTTAAGTTACGTAACGTGGCCACCCCCGAAAACCCTAGAAGAGGCAGAAACGGTACCACTTAGTCATCACTGAGAGCCAAAATGGAGATATTATTATTTTAAGATCGTTCATGGGGATCAAAATTACATATCCGACTGTGCCTCTCTTTGTTTCGTTTTGAATGAGGTCCTTTCTCATTTTTTTTTTTCATTCCAAGAAGATTAATATATTCATTTCCCCCACAGCGTAATTACTAGGCAATCGCTACGCAAATAATTACTAGACGATTCCTATATAGAAAAATTCACAAATTAGAAAATGCTTTTTGCGCCGCGTTCATATTTATTATCATTAGGGAGAGATCTCTTAAGCGTGAATGACAAAAATCTTCCTCACTGCCGACGAATGAGTCAGACGTGTTTATTCAGTTGGCGTTTTTGTGGACGTCCGTGTCAGGTAACGTGAAAACAAAAGAATTTGATAATCACGTTAGTTTTGCATAATTCGCATCTAAAGTTTTATTAAAAATTTACACTTATATGGAGATATTTATTATGGAGCGCCTTAAAAAAAACGAGAAGGCAGTCAATTCGCTTGTACTTATTTAATGTTTGTTCCCGTCATTTATAAACCGATTTGGAGGTTTTTTTTTTTTATTTGAAAGCTTTCAAATTTCTAATCTGAAATTATTTTCAAAAGCAGTCTGGTTTCATCTCTACCGAAATCCGGTAGTGATGATAAGATTCATGAGAGGAAATTGAGGAAAATCCTCAAATGTTATAAGCATTCATACAGCAATTTCGTTACCAGCGACAATAAATCAAGCATTAGCATTCATAAAGTATCATTTGGTGAAATAGAAGTAACTAATGAATAACATACCACAGACGGCCACCGGAACTCCGCAATAATAAATATTTCGCGAATAGCGATAAGATAAACCAATTCAGATAGTTAAGCAGTCGCTTAACAATCTGAATCGAGATATCTTGTAGTCTGTCATAGCCATGACGGAGCAAATTAGATAGATAAACAGTTCTGATGAAAACAGTTCTAACAACTTGGTTCGATGATGAAGCCGGAAGGTAGCCAAGGCACTTTGGAATAAAAAAAATGTATCCTAGCCGTGCACGTCATGCAGTGAAATGCACCAGACAAGGTGGCTGGGAGTTGTTCGCAGTTTTAATACTCCTGACACCCTGCTGGAAGTGACTGTATGCAATTTCCTTGTCTTATTGGCGTGTAACGTACGTAGAAATAACAATATAATTATTTACCGGAATAAGATAAACAAAATATTAACACTTGCTTAGGTGTTCGATATCTGTTTATCTTCTCGATTCAATATTCAATTCGTTGGGTGAGAATTTATAGTGGAAGAACAGATTCGAGGGTTAGCAGTGGGTTGCATGCTGCATGGTGCAGGAAAACGTCTCATTATGAATTTCCGAGAAATAACGCCGTATATAATAGGTTACATGATTATGGTCAAACTCGAAGGACGAAAAAGAATGAGGGATATCCTTTGCAAAGCTTCTATTCATCTACTTAATGTATATACAATGATATTTTGTTATTTAATTTGCACGACGTCAATTAAAACACAATTCAGTTTCACTGAAAAGAAACCATTATTTTATTGATTTCTCACGTACGAAAATGCAAATAAAAGTAGGTATCTAGCAGCAAAATCTCACCTGCAAAAAAAGAAACGACATTTAGTGTTATTCATTGCAGTGTCGAGTCCTAAATCACTATAAAAATAAATTATTTTCTATTGTATTGTGTGAGGTGTTAATTCGCGGAAATCCATAGACGTTTGTAACATGCATTAACATTCAGCATAACCCACCAGCTGACCCTCGATCTTCTCCACTATGAATCTCTATCAAATGATTGAATATTGATTCCAGATTGACAGATATCGAACAGCAGCAGTGTTATTTATTTTATAATTATTATTCCGCTAACTATAAACTATCAATTCTACGTTTCATCCCAACCAGGCATATCCTCAGGAAATGCCGACAGTCACATCCACCAGGGTGCAGGAGCGTTGGAAACAACCAACACAACCTCGTTAACGTTAACGACCAAATTGACGTTTATAAATCGCCATTATTGGACGCTTGCCTGTAACTATTTGGGTAATGTTGGTTATGGTTAGTTTGTAACATTTGACAGACATGTCTATCGGTGGTGGTCTGTGGCTGCCTTAAGAATGTTTTCGTCGCTCTTTGACCATTGCATGACAGCGGCCCGCTTAACGAGGTTGCGTCAGTTGTTTTAACACTCCTTACACCTTGGTGGATGTGACCGTCGGCAATTTCCTGAGGATGTGCCTGGTTGGGATGAAACGTACGTAGAATTGACAGTTTAATAGTTAGTGGAATAAGATAATTATAAAAATAAATAACACTTGCTTACGTGTTCGATATCTGTCAATCCTCTAGAATCAATATTCAATCATTTGGATAGAGGTTCGTAGTGGAGAGGCAGATTCGAAGGTCAGCGGTGGGTTGCATGCTGCATGTTAATGCATGTTGCAGACAAGCGTCAAATTATTTTCTAATTACAAATGATAGCTTTATAGATTATAATGTAGCTTATCTACAGATTATAGTAAATAGTTTCTGCTATGTTGTAGCCTACCACGATGGCGCTCGAAGCGCGGTATTCTTGAAGAAAATTACATTTTCTCTTTACATATATATGTACAGAATTGTAGCCAAAAACCGTGATCAAAATCCAGACTGGGACCGTAACTGGAACTGTGAACAGAACTTAGATAGGACCCAACTGCGGAACCGAGGATCAAATCCTAGAGCGACACTGAAAACAAGCTTTAGATTGAGTCTTAGTTGGGATGGCGTTAAGATTGATCAATCGACAATTAAGCCGCGACCGCACGTCTAGTAATGTGAGACTAAGGTGAATAAAGCATTTTTTAGACAATGAAACCATTAATTTTAATTAGAAAAGAACGTCAACTCTTAATTATACTTTTTGTATTTAATTTTACAGCTATGCGATCCGGATTTGCAGTATTATATTACATGTACTGTCATCCGAATCACACGAGATACGAACGTAAAAATATTAACAAAACAGGACTGTTTATTTTGTATTCGTTACAACGCTCCCGGTGTTTCTTTAAGGCGGGGAGAAAAAGAACACTTTCACGACACGAAACAGTTGCACAAACAAATATCGCGTTACACTGACAGACACGCGGACGGACGGGCGCTCCGACATCGATATCGCTTATTACGGGATCCCGCCGGGCCTTATGGGAACCATTATACGCCGCTGGATCGCGGCCGGCGGGAGGCTTTTGATTAAACTAATTAAACGCTTGTGTTACGTCTGAGGTTACACTTAACGCGAGATGCGGGTGCTGGGGCCTTCAGTGCTGATCTGCAAATAAAATCGTCGCTTCGACTTTCATAAGATTCGATTTCATTAAAAACATGACATCATCCAAAGCCGTGTATTCCGAAACGCGACGGCAAATTAAATATGAAATACCTAGTTCAATTGCGATTTTATATCGTAATATTCTGTGCGATCACACTTACAAACGTTTTCTGTAGTGACACAGATTTTATCGAATCAAATGTGAGACTTTTTAAAATCCAATTCAGTTCGTAGCATCAACCGACGGTATCCTCGACAACGAAGTGGGGCTTGACTACAAAATTGGCAAATGTGGAGAAGGTGCTTATTCGGATTGTAAAACTGGACTCTATCCGTATGACGCAAACTTAATTCGACATTTTCCTACAGGAAAAAGGGCACAATTACAACAGTGCCCTTCCGTAAAATGTGAGTATATGTATAAAGTAGTAGTCTGATCGCATTTTAATTTAGAAAATTTTATAGCAGTAAAGTTTTTTTTTAAGTTATTATAGGCACAGAACAATGCTTAACGCATGTTTATATTGTACTTTCAAAAAATTTGCCGCATGGAAGATTCAATATATAAAATAATATTTGTGTACTTTCCACAAAATGAAATTATCATTAAACAATTTATTTTCAAAAAAAGCACAAGTTTGTATTCATACAGGTAGCTCTCTCTACTTTACTAATTTTTTTGGGTCGCTCCTCGATATTTTTTTGTAAAAATTGGAACAAATCTAACTAACTCTTAAAATTGTTTGTTATATAATATAATGTTTTACACAATCGAGTCGAGCACGCAACCAACACTGGGTCCAGGGACTGCGAGCCCTATCGGAATCGAAATTAAAATGAACATCGAAGATGGAACAGAAAGTGTTCATTATTTTACATACTTAATTTTAAAAAATAAAGAAACTTCAACTGTAAGCCTTTTACGGTTTTAAAATTTAAATAAATTAAAAAGGTTCAGTCCACATAACGTGGACATGCGCACCTGTTACGTTAGCGTACCTACCTACGAATTTCCCACGTAGCAGCATCAGCGTCAGTTTCTAAGTGAGAGAAACCCACGCCACCGGAATAATTATGAGTGACAGCCGCCGACAGTCCGCCGGCCGGCGTCGGCCGAAGTCGTCTATTGTCGGGCAACAGCGCCGCCTCGCCCGCGCGGCGCTCGCCGACATCAAATTAGGGTTGTATATCGGATTGTATCCTCAACTTTATTTATATGAAAATTTTAATTGACTGAGTTTTCGGTAGATACTGAGTCATTTACCTGCGTTTAATGATTTTTGATTAGTTTTTCAAATTTACTGCTAAAGGTACAATGAGGCCGACATAACCTCTCCACAATAGAAGCTTCTTTATTCATAAGACTAACAAAAACTTACGTATAAATATCTCTTACGTTGTAGACATTCAGGTGACAGTTTATGTAGATAAAGGTGAATGGATGATGAATTTATGATTATGCAATATAGGCTAGAGTGTAAGATGGGCCAATTCCTTTTACTTTGAAACCCATACCGTAGTATTTGACATTTAGTTACTTACAACATTTAATACCTGTTTATACGAATTTCAAGTATTAAGTATATATTACCTTTCCCTTTACAAGAACACCGCCAAAATCCGTTGAAATTTTTAAAGAACGAATTTGTTTATCATTTAGCGAAACGGAAAAATTGAAAATGCCAGTAAAGATTATCAGATTCTTTTATCAGAAAATGTATCTTCACCTAGAAGTACTTATCAACAGAAAGAACATATAAGTATAAACTCATAGATATTTTCTATCCTCTTCGCTTGCTTATTTGGAATTCATGTAGATACTTCGCACGTATCTTTATTTTATCCTCATCCGCTAAGTATAACTTTGAAACGGCGTACTTTCTCTTTATACTTGATTTTGACGTATAAACTAACAATACAGTAACAGTTCCGTCTCTCGACGATACAGAAAGATTAGACGTTTTCTGAGCATGTCAAATTACTTGCTCGAGTGCTGTATTAGTAATGTGCAACCGGCAATACCGGCTTTGTTGTGTATGTGAAAGTAAGGAAGTGGATATTCTATTATTCTGCTTTTAATTTGTTTACCTACTCGATGTAATGTTAAATTAGACTTTAGAACAAACCACATTTACCTTATTATCATTCACATTAGGACGTAATACCGAGTTCGTTGTAGATTATAATTAGTCAAGTATACAGAACTCTACATATTCGAATTTGAAGGGAGACATTTTACATAAAATGTATTACATTATAATGCTGAATAAATTAGAATATAAATATACAAATTAAAACACGGAAATGATCAACCATTGAAAATGTTCTAAAATTATTTTTTATGAAATTTAATTCATCAATTATGTTATTAGCACAACAGTCACTACCTGAAACTGTTAATTTTAGATTGAAATGCCATCTATCGTACGATAGAAGAAGTAACATTCTTGCTTTTAATTAACGTTTAAGTTAAAAATAATTATAACTTTAATGTGCATTTTATTTTCTCCGTCAAAGTTTTCTTTTTTATTACTCTTTTACTGTGTTTGAAAATATAAAATTTTTGAATTAAATATTCAAAATTCTTCGACCACGCCATCTATTATCCAATAGTTAAATTAAAAAAATTTAAACTTTTATACACATTAATTACTACTCGCTAGATGTCACTAACTATTATTAAAATAAAATTACACAAGGCAAAAGATAAAACTCGTTTTCATAAATTTGGTATCACTAATTGACCGTTTCATTTTGTAATCCTTTTTTTTTAATTATTCCTCATTTTAAGAATCCGTAATTAGGCTTATCTATTTATGGCCGACAGCATATTAAAGTTAAAGACTAGTACTATTATTTACTTATTATTACTTTTCTAGTAGATCAACTTCGCTACCCTAGTGTCAAAATGTTGAGACCTCTTAAACTTAGGTGAATATTGGGCAATTTAACTGTGAGACAATAACTACCTAGTGTACATTTTTTTTTAATAGCCTTAATATATTTTATTCATAGCGTATTAAGAGGCAAACGAGTATACGAGTCCACTTATTACAATTATTATAAATTCACGCCCATTTCCCAGAAGGGTAGACAGAGACTATAGATTTCCATACGGTACGATCTTTGCATCAACTGACATCCATCAATCTTTCATGCAAGCTCGTCGGTTTCGGAAGCTTAAAATTTGGCCCCTTTTTAACATGCAAAAAATTTAGTCTGCATAGGATTTTTCCGGGGGTATCATTCCATCACACACATTCCCTCTATACATTTTATTTGTCAGTGTACTTTTATTTATTTTTTCTAGATGGTGAAACTATCACAACGTACCTTTTTCTACTCTAGTCACTAAATCTTATTTCAAACCATACCGCTCTGACATAACCGTTCATCTTTGTCTATCGTTCAAAGACACGTCACATGCAGGGTATTTCATCTCCACCACATTGGGGCCGTTCAGCAAAAGTAAGCAAAGCTTTTACCCCTCTCCCCTATGTTTATGTAAATATTGGTATATATATTTTTTGGTTTTCATGAGCAGCAGTTATTTATTCTAGAAATAAAGAATTCTGAGACTATTGTATTCTTAACATAAGAACGTAATTTGTCTTATTGAAAATTTTGAAACCATTTCAGCAGTGGCAAAATGGATCAATGGTAAAACAACAAAGATGCAAAAGGGAAGATGTACAGTTGCTTACTATTTTAATATCGAAAAGCGGCTGAAAGTCACTCAATTCTCACTCAGGGCACACAAAACTCAAAATAGAAGTATGTATTACGTTAAAGTTTACATAATGTCTGTGTCTTACATTTTACTATACCATTTTACAGTACCAAAGAAAAACAAAGGAAGAAAAATTATTTATCATATGACGTTTCAATCGAAAGATCATAAGAAAAAGGTTCATTTATAAACACGATTACAACTGTGCGTTTAAATAAAGACGTACTTGTTCTGAAACAATAAAACAAAAACGTCTGTGTATCCAGTAAGTACCTGCTCTACCGAAGAGAGAACACCGTGAACTAATCAAAATACAATTTCAGAGAGTTAGAATTTTGACGTCTAAAAATACGTCTGATAGCTCTTTCGATTCGAAATAATATTTTAAAAAATGTATCGTAAATGTTTATTAGCAAGTAAAAAAGATATAAAAAATTGAAGATGAAAAAACCAAAAGATATTTCGTTTCCCGTCGATATCTCATAAACTATTGATATTTAAGAAATTATAAAAAAAGGATCCTTATAGAGGAGAAAATCCTCTAAAAAATCCTAACTCTCGGAACTCTACCTCTATTTATAATTTTAATTTAACGCTGAAAATGAGCCTCCACGCGACATTTTAAGGAAGCGCGCGCGGTGTCAAATTCGAGTAAGTACGTTACACTAAAAAAAAAATTTAAGGTATTAAATATTAATTTAAAAATGTTAATAAATTGTGGTGTATTCAGGACACTTCAAACAATGAATTCTCGTTCGAAGTTTAAGTTAAAGGTTATTTTATTACAAGTTAGACGATTAATTAATTAACAAAATTTTCTCCAACTTTCGTCTTCTTTGCACATTAAAAAAAATGCTTAAATAATTGATATAAATTTTTGTCGGTTAGTGAAGCTTTTCTTATATACATGCTTAACAAGATCACAATTTTTTAACTTAAATAAAAACTGAAAAATTAAAGTAATATTGTTATTTTTTTTTTTTCATTTATCATATAGTTTTTTTATCAATAAAAGACATTTATTGATTCGAAAAAGAAATTATCGCCATTTCTTAATACTTTTTTTATAAACAGACTATTTAAATATTTTATAAAAAAAATATAAGTTAATTTTATTTTAAAAATATTATGATTTCATTTTTTCATAATAACAATATTTCATTCTTTATTATCGTTTTTTTTTTCTTTCATTTCAATAAAAACACATTAAAATTTATCGTTGACCTTACAAATTTGGTCATGTGTCTAGTGGTGAGAAGCATTGCCTCTTAACTTTATTTTAAGTTAAGAGGCTTGTTCTTTCGTCTGCCAACAATAATTAAAATCAGTTTAATTATTGTTGGCACACGAAAAAACATACAAACGAACAGACAGACCAACAAACATAATTTTCAGCTGGTGTTAAACTATCCACGTACTAAACTTTATTAAAATCCATACAGCAGCGTAGGTGTGAAAACATAAAAAACAGGCAGACACTTTCATATTTATAATATAACTATGGATTATAACTGGATACGAGGTTTAACTACATAAACTTACATACTTACACTTATTACATACAGAAGGATACATTATCCTCCTTCTGCGATAGTTGGGTAAAAATAACGACTTCAATTAACAATGTCAATGTATTATTACACGTAACATTTTATGAGCGAGTTTGCTAATCTTGGATAAAAATTGAAATAAGGTCGATACCTTGGTGACGGTTTGACAATGTACAAAAGGAAGGCATATAGGTGTAAATGTCAATTAACTTGTAAAAATATTCGAAGACGTCATATAGTAATGAGTATAAAAGTAGGTCTGAATTTTGTAGTAGAAAATGCCTATAAATTGTATACATTCAAAAACGCATGAACATTAAATTATACAGTCACTGCAGCAGTAACTATCTACTGATATAATAGTAGATTTAAAAACATTATGGTTTGTACAGGTACAACATGTAGATGTCATAATAATATAAAATGGAAAGACGTCAAAATTATGATGAGATAAATATGTGTATATGTACATATATATATATATATATTCAGTTGTTTTAGCTTCTTTCAAACATCATAACCTTAGTCCTGCTGACATTCACTTTCATACCTCTTTTCTTAACAGATCATTTTATTTACTATCGCCTGCAACACGCACGCCGATGACGCAAGGATTACTTGGTTGTGGCATACAAATGAGGAATTTGACATACGGCTCATTCATTCTTAGTCCACATTCATAATCTTTCAAATCATACATACAGTACAGACAACTATCTATGAATAGGTTGAATAGCCTCGGTGAAGCTACACATCCTTGTCTGTAAGGGATCCAGCCTTCAAGTCAGAGATCACATAGGAGTTGTCCAGCCGGGGTAGGCCTCAATTCGATTGCAATAATAAGACGAAAACTCACTCGGGGGCCATGACCCCCATGACGACTCCCCCTTAGATTCACCCTTACTTCGCACACCATAACTTCCTCCTTCTCAACTACCTTTAAGTCTTTAGTGCTTATCCCTAACACTGCTTCTTGTCTAAACAACGCAAACTAATAATTATAGCCAATATTTGAATCTAATATAAGGAGTTATACATATAAACACACAGAAAAACAAACAATAACCCATATTTTATGTGACAATCAGGTCCATCAATTTACTGAATTTCATCAAAATTAGTTAAGACATATAAGTAGACATACCCACAAATAGATAAAAATATAAACAGAGTAGTTTACATATTATAAAATGATGTGCTCTACTAGTACATTGAAATCAGTTTAACTATTGTTGAGCTTTGAAAATACATACAAATAGAAAGATAGATAAAAATAAGTAGCCTATGTCCATGCCCTGGTGTCAACTATCTCCATCCCAAATTTCATCACAACCAGTACAGCGATTTGGGATTGAAAATCAACCAGACAGACAGACTTGCGCATTTTAAATCTAGTATCAATTAATACATTATGTGAGGTACACAATCAAAAGGATGTCTTACGATGAAAGTTGAAACATGACTGCAGCTGCTATTGGCCATCGTACAGTTTTACTATTGTGGTTACTTCATCATTACAACAACACATTAAGATTTGTCTGAGAATAATTTATACGGTCATAATAAATAAGAATTGAAAAATGTCATTATTTTATCAAAGATCCCATGACCAGATCTTGACCAAACTTATATGAAACTGCTTTTAAATATCTCCTTAAAAAAATAATAAAAATTCGATAACTTCGTACAGAATTATTTGTCCACATGTAAATTGAAGATTTTCTCATGGATTCCACTGTCAGGACTTGATTACTTAAGGCAAGTAATGAATGGGACCACCCCTGAGGTACCCCTTTCCACTAAAAAAAACATCCGCCTACAGATTTAGATTATTCTCTTTTATTCTAACAATTACATTGTTACCAGAATAATAGTAGCAGAAATACAACAATAATTCATTACCATATATGGCACATAATTAAATTCCAACAAATAAAAAACTTTTCTTTTTGAAGACTTAAAAACTATATAGTGCAAATCATGTCTATGTCTTCAATATCCTATAATGATAAACTATTTAAATGGACAAAGATTGTAATATGATTATCACCTAAAATTTTCTATAAAAAAAATCTGTAAAACAGTTGACCCCGCAGGCCATCCCTAAAATATTCTAACTAATATGATATTTATCAATGTGTTTTTGAGTTCCTGCAGTTCAAAAATATAGTTGTATCAAAGGTTAAAGATAAATCTTTAAGCTTTTCGAACTCAATAATTTAATAAAACAGTGGACCCTATAGGCCATTCCTGTAACTTTTTGCTATTTTCAAACCCAGTCTTCAAAAATGCACCTAGCAGCAAATTATTGAGTTAGAGCTCAAAAGATCAATTTTTGTACTTTTTCACGTTCTCCTAGTTCAAAAAATTAAATTATCATACATTTTCAGTCTCCTCAAATTCAAACATCTGAAATTATTTAAATAAAATGTTATTTTTATATTTATTAAACTATGACATCTATCGAATGCATTGTTCGAATTTGATCTGCTTATCGGCATTCCACACAGTGTTTTAAGCAAAGAAAGTTAATTAATACCGAACATCAATACAACAAGAACTTTTAAAAGTTATTTTGAAAAAAATATTGTTGCGAATTTTTCATTGACAATATCTCTCGAACAGACCAACAGATTTTAATGTAGTTTGCAACGATAACAAATGGTTAAATTATAGAATTCATCAGTAATTTTAAAAATATTCTAAAATAACACTGGAAAATTTCTCTCCAACAATGTCTTTTGTATAAATCAAATGATTTTAATACATTTAGAAACAAACAACATGGTTTTTTAAAGAGAACAAACAACTGGATAGATAGAGGTGGAGCAGTTAATAAAATAATGTAGAAGACACTTTAAAAATTAAAACAATATCCCTTAAAGAGATAAAACAATTTTTATGCAATTTAAGGCAGTCGATGCAAGTATTTGTGGAAAAAAAGCTGATTGGATTTTGGTATCGATCAGTAAAGTAGTCTAAAAAACATTTTTCTAAGAACTTTATTTTTGTGATTCATCAAAATCTACTGGACGAAACTAGTTCAACGTTTTAAGACGTCTAAGTTGAGTGGACTCCTTTTAAATATCGGTTGATCGGTTAATCCATTCAAAAGTTATTTGAGATTTACACATACACAACACATATACAGACTTCACTCGGAAAACGATCGATATAGATTTCTAGGATCCTAAAACATAAAGATCTGGTGAAAACTGGATTTTTGAAAACCGGGTAGAAAAGTGTAACTTTCCAATTTTTTTTTTTAATTTTACGAAATTTATGGCAGGAAATTAAAAAAGTATGAAACAAACAAAGCAGCTGTTTTTTGTTATACATTTTGTTAATGCATATATAACAAAAATCTACTAAGATCTCTTAATGTGTTTTTGCATATAAGTGTCATTATTGTACATCAACAATCACATTTTTTCAATTCCTCAAATCATTCAGGTTATTACATACACATATTACTTGCAAGATATCATATATTTTACTAACATTATATGTAATGGATGAAAATATGCATTTATTTATTTCTAATTGTAGAAAAGGAAATGATGAGGTGTTAAAGAAACAAAATTCAAAGCTTTTTAAAAATTCTTAAAATATCATAGAAGTACCTATTTTGTTTCAAAGATGAAATTAAAAATATGCATTACATAAATAAATAATGTCAGATTTATTAAGAACTAAGTACGGTCTTTAATCAAAATCCATTAGTTTTATTCAAAATGAGGTGTTAAGAGACATGCTTTTAGAACAGTTAAATTACCATATTCAATATCACCAATATCGTGTGTCCAGAAAATAGATTATTCACATGCAAATGATTCTAATTAATCATTACAATTTCATCTTTTAAAAAAAATACCTGTTACTAACATTTTTATCAAAGATATATTATAATTAAATATACACTAATAACATGTATGATGAAAAGTAAGTTAAAAATTATAGAACACAATATAATTCAAATTTGAAGAGAGGTTATCTAAAAATGAAAACTATACTATTCATGCAATTGAATTCATCTTTAATTTTTCTGGAGCTGAATAAAACTCAACTGCAATCCAATTGTCATTAAGGTTCAACATTTCAATATTATTAATGGGTAATATTATTGTTCGTACAGCAATTATTTTGAAAAAGTACATATATGTTACAAGAATAAAAAAAAAATAGGAATGCAATTTTCCTTAGTAACATTATGCTAGTTTCTTTAGCAAGCTTTATTAATACTATAATAATTAGTATTATTTCTGAGAATTAGTTCCAGTTTTCAGTCATTTAAATATTCTATATGCATTGGTATATCGTATTATAGAACATTTTAGAAGTCATTAGCAATCAACTAAGTACATAAAATTCAAGTAAAAAAAAATATTTTAATAAGTAAAATTTTTACTTCATTTGAACTATTTTCATTTATTTTTTAATTTAAAATCAAAATCAGTGTCTTAACTTAAACTCATAATGTAATAGACTTATTTTCAATTATTTTTTTATGAAAATTGATCACAGAAATAAAGACATGATTAAATATAAAAAATATTTAAGTCCCAATTTGTGTTTTGCAGAACAGAGTAATTTGTACAATGAACTTAAATAAATCTGTAACTACTTGTTAATACAATCAGTACATGCTAACTACATAAACATTGAAAACCAATTTACAATAACCATGATTACAAATTGCATAGCATTAGTATGACTATGAGCCATACTTTATACACATTGTTAATAGTAACCTAGATCAATTTTACTGTCTTTTTAAAATGCATAACATTTTCTATACATTATCATTAATCATTACTGTTAATTATTAACCAAAATACTTGTGTTTCTCACTCGGAACATCACTGTCACAATCAGAAAAGTAAACGTTTGTGTTATTGTTACTTTTCGTTTTGTTTTGCAACACCAAACTATGTTGTTTATTAATAACACCATTCTCTCTATTTACAACATTTTGCTTGTTAACCCTTTCTCCATAATGCAATTGGTTTTTCATATTCATTTCCTCTTTTGATTTCAATTTATTCATGGTTGTACATGAATTGTCAACTTCCTTACCATTGCTCTGACCTAAGATAGACTTCTTTGGTTTATAAAACATAGTACCAGCTTGTTTTTCTAGTTTATTCTTTGTATACAGCAATTTTTGTTTCTTGGAGTTATTTTGTAATATCCTATTCCTTCGTAACCTTGTATTTTTGACCTTGGATCTGCTTCTCTGTACAAATATTAACTCATCTTCGGAACTACTAGAATGGTTCGTTTCATATCTACACAATCTATTTCTTTCACTTATTTTTTCAATACTACTGCCGCAAGTTGTGATATTTAAAAATGAGTTTGTGTTGTTGTTTTCACTGATATTTGTTGTCTCTGCTGTCCTGTTTTTAGGAAAACTTTTGTTTGTTTTTCTAACAGAGCTTTTGTTATGAACATGTATAGTAAAATTCTGATTTAAAGATTCGTGGTTTGTGTCGATTCCGTGGTTGCATCTATTCAATTTGTTGGATACCTTTCTTGTTTTTAGTACTTGCTTCCTATTTTTAGCTGACATAAGTTTTGTGGAACGTATATAATTGGCTGTGAATCCTGAAACATCACTTATATCATCAAACATACTATTTTGTAATTTGTTTCTAGAATTGTCTATGTTTATTAATTTTCCAGTACTATTGGCATGGGTTCTTTGTGCTCTATCTTGATAACTTCTATTAGTAGAATGTCTCTTAAAGTTATTTTGACTTGTTTCTATTATATTATTCGTAAACTTTTGTGATATACCTTTAAAAGGTTTTAATTCATTATGATTGAGTATATTCTTGTGATTAATGGGTGTTGATGTGATAATGTTATGTTCATTATTTATATTTTTTCTAGAAACATTGGTGCAATGAAAAATCTCCTCCGAATGGCTTATTTCAATTATACCGTCTTTGTGATTTCTAACATTCAAATAACTTTTCGTTAATTCAGATCCTTCCGAAACAAATGTAGCTTTTCTATTATTAGTTCCACTTGATTTTTCAAAATATACAAAATTTTTATTGCTGCTACTCGAGCTAGTCAATTTAGCCAACAATTTCTTTTTTCGTTTTCTTCTTGAAGATGAAACAATGACATCTTCTTTCAAGTTGATAGAACTTCTTGCAGATTCACAGTTTTGTAATGCATTTGTAGTATGTTTTTGAGAAACTCGATCATATTCATAAAGACAAGGGGCTCGTGCTGTATGTATCCAGTATTTAATTGCTTCCAAATTTACCATACTGCATGTGCAAGAGAAATTTTCTTTTTGTGCATATACATTTACATCATATATAAACACGCATATATCCTCATTTTTTGCAACCTCAACTGTCACATTCTTTCCAATTTCTTCTTCTGAAAAACATACAAAGAAAATAATTTAAAAATTAAAACAATAATTATTATTTTGTAGATGCATATTCATTTCAACAGATTTATATCCTAATATAATAATTAACAACTATCAGAGATAACATAGTGTATAGCACCCCTATATTACTTTATAACATAAAGTGCATTTACAACACATGCTAACTCTAACAAATTATTTAAATACAAACTGTTTATGTTTAATGTGCTTGCACACAAAATATATTTTAAGTGATTATAAATTATCCCAAAAACCAATTTTAAAACTCAAGTCATAAATATACAATACTAATTAATACTAAGCATATGTCAACAGATTGTTGTTGTTTAAAACACAAATAAAGATGCCAATTGAATTGCTATTTCAATTATTAATATTATGAATGTTCTCGTAAATTTATCTGGGGATTAATATGAGTAAATTGGCGTACAAGACTGATGTTAAAAAAAATTGAATAAGAATATAAGCAAAATACAAAAAACAAACTGTTTTAAACTATTATCAACAGTTTTCTAAGCTCTTTATAGCTCAGGTTAAAGTTTATGTATTAAGTAACGTGGTGCATTACCTGTTTCAATAAAAAACTAACTATAAATTATACAATAAACAGTAAACACATCCTTACCTAAGTTGCAGTATACATCAGATTGGAAAATATGTGATCTACCGAATAAAGTAAAAAAGGCAAATACATAGCACAATTAAGGTACACAAATTATTATAAACAAAATGGAAACAACTTACAAACACTTATTTTTATGAATTAAGAAACGAAATACAAAAACAATTTGAATCATACACAAAAATTAAACTGTCACATTCAACGTAATTCTTAAACTGTCTTTGTTTCTTGAATACAAGTCTATAGAAAAATTAATACTTTTGTATCACAAGTTCATAAATGTATAAAAAAAAAGTTACGTACTATTTGGACGGTAAAAGTATTTGGTTCAAAGTGTGCACTTTGTCTCTATTTCACATTTTATAATACCATTTTGCAGTGCCAAAAAAAAGAAGACAAGGAATAATAATTATCATTCGACACTTCAACCGAAATGTCATAATATAAGATTCATTTTGAAATGCAGAGTGGTTTAATATTATTAAAAAAAATTATTGTTATTTTTTGGTTGAATGTATGAAAATAATCTTAGCGTATATTTCGTAATATTAACAACAATTAAAATAATCTTCAGCCATTCCACTAACGACTGGGTCGGAGTAAACGTTGAAAAATTTGGCGCAATTTATTATCTTTATTTTAATTTCATTATTTTTATTTTAACTTTTAATATTTTACTGCCTTGAAATTCATAACTTTCATCTCCTTTGTTGTCATTGCAATCAAAATAACTTAAAAACTATTAGAGAAACGACAATAACACTTCAAGTCACTTTATTTACTATTAATCAATAAACAATTTTAGCTTTTAACCTAAGCTTTACCTCTATTATTTATAACATAATAACATAAACTAATTGAAGAAAGTATCGATTTTTTTCTGTCAGATTATGGTTCTTTAATGTTTTTCAGTCGTGCCTAAACTATTTAATTTCTTAATATTTATATTTAATTAGTTAAGCAATTTTTTTAACCTGTAAAGAATATAAAGCGCATGCGGCCACTGCGCCATCCATTTCTTGCCCTATATTCATTGCGTTATTGAAATTATAAATATTGGTCATAGTGTTGGCGCAAGTAAAACTTTTTGTTTTAAGAAATTTTCTCCTCTTTTAAGATCTATTTTCAAATTTGCATATCTCAAATAGTTTTTGAGTTATTCACTTAAAACTAAATCTCTCTTTTTTACTAAAATATGCATAACTTTTGCAATTTTTTCGAGCGGGCTTTGGTATTTTGGTACTTCAACCGAAATGTCATAACATAAGATTCATTTTTAAATGCAGAGTGGTTTAATATTACTTAAATTTACATAAATGAATGGCGCAGTGGCCGCATGCGCTTTATATTCTTTACAGGTTAAAAAAAATGCTTAACTAAATAAATATAAATATTAAGAAATGAAATAGTTTAGGCACGACTGAAAAACATTAAAGAACCATAATCTGACAGAAAAAAATCGATACTTTCTTCAATTAGTTTATGTTATTATGTTATAAATAATAGAGGTAAAGCTTAGGTTAAAAGCTAAAATTGTTTATTGATTAATAGTAAATAAAGTGACTTGGTGATTGTATCGTTTCTCTAATAGTTTTAAGTTATTTTGATTGCAATGACAACAAAAAGAGATGAAAGTTATGAATTTCAAGGCAGTAAAATATTAAAAGTTAAAATAAAAATGATGAAATTAAAATAAAGATAATAAATTGCGTCAAATTTTTCAACGTTCACTTCGACCCAGTCGTTAGTGGAACGGCTGAAGATTATTTTGTTCGTTGTGAGCTCTTAGTGAAACGCACTGATGAACTCTAGAAAGTTTTGACATGAATATGATTGACAGCGTGGATACCATTGACAGCTGTTAATTTACAAAACAATACCGCCATTGACATTTACCTTAAAATTTATCGCGTCTTGTTTTAGTTCGCGCCAATTTTATTATTTGTTGTTTTGTGTAATTGAGAAGAAACGAACTTTTAATCATATTATGTGATTTATTGAAAATGAGTGACATACAGGCGTTTATTGACCGACAATTAGGATTTTGTAAGAAATTTTATTAATTTCTCAATAATATAGTTTAATCATGGACATACTAAGAGATGGTTTATGGTTTCAGATTATCGATTTAATTATGACAATATTTTGAAGCGATTAATAGTACAAAGCGCAGAATCTTTCCATGGGCTGCAATATTCAAGTTTGTCACCGAGTCTGGAACCAGATCCTCCCATTTTCGCATGTAGATTTGCGGAATCTACAGGCTATGAACATATATTGGCTTTAGCTGACGAAAATGGATGGGTTGCTATACAGGTGAGACTACTTTTTATTGAAAATTAATAAGGTGATACAGTATTGTATCACTGTTTGCAGACTTAATTGTAACGAATAAAAGCAAATATTTTAAGATGTAATGTTTATATAAGGAATTTTAAACCTATATTTGGTTTATATAATATTAGTAAGGATTATGTAATATTAATAATCCATAGGAGTATATAAATTACAAAAGCAATGTAACTAGTGATTAATATGACTTTAATAAACTATCACATTGCAAACCTGCAATTGTGAACAATAAATTCCAGTATATTCTTAGTTTAATTTATAGCTGTCAATTTCTAGTGCACTTTATTAGTTAAGCTTCCATTAGTGTAACATCATTAAACCACTTTTACACACATTAAACACAAATGTTTATAAGATTAAACAACTTTTTTACTTCTATTGTAATATTTTAGTAATATTCAGAGATTACACTTGAAGCTTTATATGATTGCTAGTTATTACTCATCTACTTTGCTTAGTATAAATTTTAATTTGGCAATGATTTATTATTAAAACATCTGGTTTCATCTACATGTACATATAATAAATTTCTTCATTACAAAATCTATCAGTTTTGTTAGTTTTGGTCAAGGGCAGATCACGGGGAGTCAAGTCAGAGGGGGTCACACATTAGTGATTCAGTCAGGTCTGGCTCTAATTTCATTACAGTAATAAAACAAAAACGTCTACTGGGGGGGTTATGATCCTCTGGATATGCCACTAGTTGTGGTCCGATTCTGAACTTGCTTTTGTTTATATTGTGCCATGTTCTAGAATCAAATTATATCAAAAAGTACAAATAATCAATGTAGTTATTGAAGATATGTGAGGAACAATGACAATAGCAGTTATACACAAGATTTTTATTCAAATTTATCTTTTGGGCATCTAACTTACCACAAGTACAGTACAATGCATGAAACTTTGCCACTCTGAATTAACTGTGAATAATATACTGCACAGTTATTCTACTCCCAGACCCTTCCTTCTTATCCAATGTGTTCCTATTTATGCCATTGTGATGCTTTTCTGCTGAAATTCACAGAGGCGAAGTTTTGTGAGTTCTACTGTAAATTTGATCAAAATTAATACTATAATTGACAGTTTTCTTGAAAAAATTAGTCACCAAATAGATTGTTAATGTGTGTATCACTGTTTGGTGTTGAGATGTTTGTTGTGATGGACATTTCATCCAGCTTTAGTCCACACTCATACTCCTTCAAATCATTTAGACAGTTATCTATAAATATTATATTGAATAATATAATATATCCATGAATAATATATTGAGTAGCCTTGGTGAAGCTACACATCCCTGTTTGACACCTCTGTGGATGTCAAACCGGTCAGTGTATGCCTATTTATTCTGACGCAAGCACTGGAGCCCCTGTATAGGGATTGCAGTACCTATATCAATCCACTACTCACACCATACATGGATAGGGTTCTTCATAATTCATTTCTTTTACTCTATCATAAGCCTTTTCCAGATCTATGAGAATACAGAAAACCTTTTGGCCGCTGACCATAAACTTTTCTGCAATGTTTCACAGAGTCAAATTTGGTCCATACACCCCATACCTTTTCGAAATCCTGTTTGTACATCAAAATCTGGTTTTCAGTCTTATTCACAACTCTTTATAATGATTTTCACATACAGTTTGCCATAGATGCTGAGAGGTTTATATTATCAAATTGCCACCTGGTAATTTGTGCAAACCTGCAGTGAGTCTTTCCCTTTATAAAGGGATACAATGATTGCTTTACACCAGTCATTAGGTCCCCTATGACTTTTCCAACATTTGTCAAAGAGCTGGTACGGCAGCCTAGCCAGTATACCTCCACCACCCCTCAGCATCTCTGACGAAATTATCATATCTGGCAACTTTTCTAACTTTCATATGTTTTAATGCTTTCATAATTTCATCCATCATAATTTCACTTTCATTTCATACATCTCTCAATAATCAATGATTGTTGAGAGTCTAAAATAAAAGATTTTACATTAATTCAGAATAAAAATTAATTAGTAAGTAGATTAAGCAAAATAACTAGAAAAACCAATAAAAATGAATTTTAACCTTTTCAAAACTTATGTAATAATTTTTTTCTGTCAATACGAAAATCTTTCCATTTAAGAGGATTCTAATAGAAGCAAACATTGTTGGTAAGTTGAAGAGTATAATAAACAAAATAAAAATTGTTTGCTAAAAAGTGCAAAAACTCCATGTGAATTAAATGGGAAAAGTATCGTTATTTAGGCAGGTTTAAAAGGCATTGTAATTTTTTTTTCTTTTTTCTAGAATTGTTTTTAGTTTAAAAAGAAACAATTTTGATAATACCCAAGTGAAAATAGCCAACTTGGTAAATAACGGTCACCCTAATACTCATCTTTTACATTTTGATCCCGAAGCTTTTATTCATTCTAGCTCTAAAGTGGCCATTTCCGCATGGTGTTGCCAATGCTGGCATAAAGCCTTAATTCGACAAACCACTAAGATGTGGTGTGTACCAACATTGGTGCCACAGTACTCTCTCGTATCCACAACTTTGCTTCTCAATCAATCATCTACAATTATAAATCTATTATGCTTTTGTCTTCTCCTCTCCACTAAGTATATGAGTGTATCCTTCTGTAGTAAAACATAGTGTTTTGTAACACACAAGTTAAACCTCTTGACACAGTAGGTGAAGGCAATCACCATTTTTATTCACTCTCATCTCCAAATTTACCTAAGATGTTCTCATATCCATCCTGTTGTACACCCACCCAACCCTTAAAATCTCCTAATATTACTATCCTTTCGTTTCTGGTACATTTCACTAATATGTCCTTCACACCAGCTCAAAACTCCTCCTGCTCCTTGAGGAGCTTGGACATATTTTGGGCATATATGCCTAAAATAAAAATCCCTTCAGTCCAATTTTAACTTTGAACCAGAGGAGCCTTGGACTTACACACAACCGTTTACACATTCAAATAATCTTTCTGATAGGATGAAGCCAACACTGTAGCATCCTTGTTGGCTCTGCTCAATGCCAGGCCAATAAGTATTGATGGCTCTACCACTACCTTTCCTTTTAATCTCATTCACACAAAAATGTCCATCGCCTGTCTCATCAGTTCACAGGCATCAATTTTTTGATCCATACCACACACATTCAGAGTACTGAAACGGACTTCTCCAGTCCTCGTTTGGCTCCTCCATGGAACTAGACATTACGGATAGTGAACCTCATCACCTTAATTGAGCCTTGAGCTCCCGATTCTCCGCTATGGATATCTGTCCCCCCGGGATATGATGGGATTGTTCGGGACTAATCTGGAGAGGGATTCTGTAGTAATGTCAGTACCCTCTTGGAGTAATCATTTTTTAATTTCTGCCAACATTAAATTTTGTGAGTTTTGGAGAGAGTAGGAGGGATAGGGAGTAGGAAGGATGGAAGGTCAAAGGGTAGAAGGAGACTGCCATCCCTGAAAGGCGTAGTGACTGGAAGAGACAGCAGTTTGAGGACTCCGGTGCGTGCTAGTGGACCCCTGTTCAAAGTCAGACAGGCTTTGTTCAGGTAGACACCCTCTGGAGGCATTTATTAATATTATGTTATTAATAACTAACTGTGCTTGTGGCTTTGTCTAGATGGACGTGACATGAATTTCTTAATTTTTTATATTAATATGATCTCTCTTTCAATCAAGGTCGTGAACTTAATCTATACTATTAAAGTCTAACACGTTTTGTAGATTTTTAGTTTAGTTATAATATCAGAACACAACACTGAACAATAGGATTTTACTCCAAGCATGTAAAAGTTACACAAACTCATAATTTTTTAATTACATTGTGCATTGAAACTTGAATGGGACCATAGAATAGGGTTCTGACCGAATTGATTGTATGCTAACATAAACTTATTACAACTTACAGTGGCTGATATTGCTGTTTTACATATAACTAAATGCATATTTGATTTTCAAAAGTTTACCATTTACATAGTGATTTTCAACAAATCAACTTCTAGGATAAAATGTAAAAACTAAAAAAAAATTATTTTGGTCAGAGTATGCTGCATGGGGTCAAAGTTCACAGAGCAAAGTTAGTGTTAAAAACTTGTTTTCAGTTTCTAAAACGATTATTAGGTGCAGACCAAAACGATGGCATATTAAAAAAGAACCAAATTTTAAGCACCCAAAACTAATGAGCTTGTATAAAACTATTGATGAATGTTAGTGAAGCAAGAGAGATATGCAAAGATTGTACCATGTGAAAATCTATAGTCTCCTCCTATCCTTCTCGGAAATAGGTGTAAATTTATAGTATTTTATGTTATTAAGAAATGGCTTGTTTTTTCTTAAATTTTTTTTATCAATATGTGTTTATGTTGTGATTATTATTAATTTTGTTGATTTGTCGGTTTGTCAAATTCCATAATGAAACTGCTATAACATACTCATAAGTTTAACTGTTTATTAGAGGCACATTTGATGTAAAATACATTTATTGAATACTATTGACAGTTGTCATATTCCATTTAAAAATCAATTAAAAAAAAGACAAACATTTTCAGATATATTTATCTGGCAACAAATGGACAGTAGGGAATATTTATAGAAGATAATTAAAAGAAATTATTTTTGATTTTTTTGATCTCTTTGTAGGATTCTGTACTCAACAAGGAATGCTCATAATTTTGCCATGTCGATCTGTCCATTCATCTGTTTGTCCACAGATGACTTAGTTCAAAGACTTAGTATTAGAAAGCTGTAATTTGACATGGGTATCTATATTAATCAAACTGACAAAGTGGTAGAATATAACCTTGAAAATAGTTTTTAGGGTTACCTACATGTAAAGTATGATGAATTTTATTTCTCATTTATCTCATGGTGTGTGGCATCGTTGGATAGTTCATTCAAAAACATTATGGGTCTGTGAAAACCATCCTTGAATTTAGGGATCCGCTTATGAAATATTAAGCTTTAAAGTACTTATTTTTGTTATAGTGAAGTGTTTTCCCCTCATACCTGCCAGCTAAAAGATTGTTCTTGATATGTGAAAAAATTAACGGCAGTGGTGTATATAAATTAAAATGAAAACTATCA
Organism: Eumeta japonica; assembly: GCA_005406025.1. NCBI lineage: Eukaryota > Metazoa > Arthropoda > Insecta > Lepidoptera > Psychidae > Eumeta > Eumeta japonica. Next base: position 112,835 of record BGZK01000531.1, read on the forward strand.
CAACTAAGTAGGCTTTAGAAGTTAAAGTATTAGTCAACCAACTTTAAAAATGTACCTACTTGGAAAAGTAAAAATTCTTACAAATTCCATTGAAACTTATTTATATGACATTGTTCATTGTGTAAAACAGGTAGTAAATATAACTTTATGGACCATGTAAATTTATAACATCAGTCTTATGTGGACCCTTTTAGACAGAATTAGCCCTAAAACCAAATTTGATTTATAAATTCATAGTACAAACAAAAGCATACTTCTAAGTTCGCATATTGTGAAGGGTAACTATTCAACATGGCCAGACATGCACTTGGGTAGTTTTTATTTTTCTCATTTTAATATATTTGAGTCATGATCTTACCATTGTCACATAATACTGTAATCTACATAACAAAAAAATTCTTTACAGAATACATTCAAACCAAGCAATACACAACTAGTCAGCAAATTTCTTTGTCACAACAATGCTGTATTTGATTTGGCATGGATGCCGGGTGGAATGAATTTTGTCACTGCCTCAGGTAATTACAATTGTCAATATTCTATTTATAATTTAAAGTTAAATATAAATTGGATTGATATCATAATGTCAAAACGTAAATGTCAGTCTCCATATTTTACATTTTTTTGCCTTTATATAGATATAGAAATAACATATTAATTTATGTAATTGAAAAGATTTTTAAATTCAGAGTTATTTTATTAGGAATATATATATATATATATATATATATATATATATATATATATATATCATAGGTGAGGAAGATATGTATAAAATCGAATTTAGTTTTGAAATATGAAATTTTCTCGAAAGATATTAATCAAGCAAATAACATGCAAATGGATTTATAGAGCGAAAACAAAACGTCTGACATTTGTCTGCTTATTATTAACTAGATAAGGTCAAATAAATACTGTTTTTTCTCTGGAAATTTTTGATATAGTGTTCAGATAGACTTTGATAACACCATCTGACCTTTAATGTTACTAATATCCATTGTGGTATTAATAATTATATTGTTTTTGTATGAGTAATTAAATAGTATATTTATGCTAAAATACAATACTATACACACCTTAAGGTATCAAATTTGAAAAGGGTGGGAATGTTAAAACCATGGGTGTTTTAACCAATGTCATATTAACTTAACCAAATCTTGTGCTGTGCCTTGAATGCATTTTGAGCCATCGGTCATGGATATTACCATCACATTGATGGTAATAGTAATTAACAACCTTCGATATGCACTGGGCTAGTATAGATGGCTTGAGGTCTGAGGTCCTCAAGCTAAAATAAAAGAAGATTGTGGGAGTATATAGCAAAGTCATATAAACCTTATATAAAATATTGTGTAAGCTGCATTTTCAACCTGAAGTTACAAGTGCACAAATGAAAATTCAACCAGATTTTATAGTTAGTTAAATGTGTATGAAGAACTATTGAATATACTAGGTGACATAGAGTCGTATTAATAAAACACATTTAAGTGCAGCGTTGGGTAGAACGGAAAGACCAAGACAGATATAATGCTTTCCTATAGAAAATAATATATGTCTCGCTCCCTCTTCACTTGAGATGACGCATCATTTGAACGACGTTTATTAATATTACCCTTAGAATATGAGAGTACAGTGAACTAATATCTCTATATACTGCTTGAATTCTTGGCATACGCCTGCATATATAACATTAAAAAACACTTGTTTAATGTTAATGCTGTTATTTTTTTTATTGTTTGATAACTTTTTTTTTAACTATTATTAAACGGATACTTTTATAAATGATGTAAATGGTTGTAACCATTTTAATTTTCAATAACGTTAAGGTATTGGTCCAGTTTATGTCAGATTACCATCACCCCATTGTTACCACTGCTAATTAAGGCATACCCTTTGTAGCGCCATTGACGTGGACGTGGGCGGAGCTGTTTCTCATGTTTATTCCAATTATTGTGTAGGTGTAGATTTTTTTTGTGAATAAATGGCTGAACTGTAAGGGTTCACAGAATCATGAACCACTAACCTAAAAAATGTTGGCTTTCTAATTTGTATTGTAAGAAATATTCATTCAAATTTATCCATTACCATTTGTTTATACAGATGTAGAGACTTAGACTTTAAGATATCTATACTGAGCCAATGCAGATTGGAAGCTACTGACGAGCTTTATCATCTATTTGATGACAATGTCTAGGACTGATAGTTTAACATGTTCCCTGAAGCTTAGTATGGTAGATTAATTTAATTTAATAATTTATTGGTCAATTCACTCATGTTCATGATCCAACCCGGTGCCTTCTGTTAACACCAGAGTTGGAGTCTCTGAACTGGTGCTAACAGAAGGCACAGGGTTGAAGACGACGTTTTTAACCACTGAAATATGAGTACTCTCTTAAGTATTCCATTTGCAGGAATATTTATCCAGTGCTACATAAAATTTACATATTATAGTGTTTATTTGATATCTCACTGTGTTTACAAAATATTTTTAAAGTTAACTAAATTGATTTCTTATGATAATCCCAATTTTTCACAATATAAAATTTGCATTGCAAAATTTTATGAAACTTGCAAGAGTTTCCATGAGTATATTTATTTGGCTAAATTGCTCTAAAGGAGATTGTTATATCTATTTAAAAATATATATATCCTATCATATCAGTATTACAAGCTGTTTGCTATCTTAAAGTATTCATAGTATTAGTTATGTGTGGAACATGAGAAATATGTTCAATAGCAAAAAAAAAATTATTCAATAAATTTGTTCAGGTGACCATACTGCTAATCTGTGGGATGTACAAGAAGGGGATCCACGGCGATTGCTCGTGTTCTCAAATCACACAAAGTCTGTCAAAACTGCAGTGTTCCGGCCTACTGAACCATCCGTGTTTGCAACTGGTGCTCGAGACGGACATATACTAGTATGGGACATTCGCGCAAATAATCAACCCAGCGTCGTACTCAAACCAGACAATTCCTTGATGAACTGCCATTCTTGTTTTACTCCTAAAACTCCTGGGTCTCATACGAAAAGATCTCGGATCGACAACCATCGCGCCACCAGCATCACGGGCCTTGTATTCCAGGATGACATGACGCTGGTATCTTGTGGAGAATGCGACGGAAATATTAAAGTGTGGGATTTGCGCAAAAAATTACAATATCTACAAACGAGAGCCTTTACCAAAGCATGCTATACCATATTGTGGTAGTTCTACTAAAAATGGATATACAAATTTAATAATAGATGATTCTAGATTGAGATTGTATGCTAGCTGTATGGATAATGTAATTTACTGCTTTAACATATCCACTTACAATGCTCTGCCTGAGCAGAGATATGTGGGCCACGAGAATAGTACATTTTATATTAAGAGTAGTCTAAGTCCTGATTGTCGTTATTTAGTTAGTGGCAGCAGTGATAAAAATGCTTATATTTGGAATGTTAAATGTCCCGAGCCCCTCATGAAACTTACTGGTCACTGGGCTGAAGTGACATGCGCTGCCTGGTGTCAGGTGGGCGACATTAAAATCGTGACTTGTAGTGATGATGCCCGACATAAGATATGGCGAATTGGGCCAGAAATGTTGGAACACGACGACTTTGTTTTAGGAGGGCGTGCAGAGTTAGTGCCACGTTTAATGACTTCCGCACCCACGCATTGGGGTGCCGACGCCACCCCTAGTTCCAGTCGACGGCGCTGTGTTACCCCTGACGCTCAATTAAATCGCGCCAAGCGTCACTGCTCTGGACAGAACGCTAACTCTAATAGGAAGACAAAACGTTGTCTAATTGACACCATGAATGTGTATCAAGATGGTGATGATACTGAAGATGCAGCCAAAAAACCGAAGTTGGACATGAGCTTAACCCACACAGCTGATGAGAATCCTCAATTGTTGCCCGCTGGTATTAAACGAACTGCTGACCAGATAAGCAATGAGGACAATCCAATCAAAAAACGATACCAAAAAATGTTTAATACATGCAATTCTAATTTGCCTCAATTCAATTCTAAAATTAATTCTTTGAATACGACACCTACCAAGAATAAATCTCCTAGAAAATGTGTGGACCCTGATGCAGAAAACTCTCCACCTCGAAGAAGCGTGCTTAAAGCATCCCCTAGTTCATCAAAAATTCGTATAATTACTTTTACCACACCAACGAAAAATTTACCAAATTATGTATTAGATGGTGAAGCTCCACACTTAAGACTAATGTCACCCGTAAAGAAAAAGCAAGAAACGACAAACTGGTTGACTCGGATGACTAAGGAAAAGAAAGGGAAAGGAATGGAGTATGGTGAAAAAGCCACTACTCCCGCACCACTCAGCCCTCGAGAAAATCTGACAGTACGTAGAAACTCCACTTCCGATAGAAGCGTAAAGCCAATCACAAAAACAAAACCATTGCTGAAATACTTTACTGTAACTCCTAAAAAAAAATGACTGATAATTTTAGCTTTCAGAGTTAGTAGTGTTTTTAAATATAAGGAAGGTAACTAACTATATTATAGATTGATAGAGTTTATACAATAATAAAAACTGATATGAAGACAAATATATTAAAAGATAAAAATGAAAATATAAAACTTTTGGAATTGTAATGAATTTCATACTTGCTTCTTTTATAAAATATACCTCACTTGGTTTCTGCAAATTTGCTTAATTTATAAATGCCAAAACTGAAAATCTCATATGTATTGAAAATTCCAAATGTTTTTAAGGGTTTCATAATAACTACTTTTGTAGGTAAACTGTTTGAAATAGGACTGTATTTATATAATTGATTGATATGCCTGCATGAGTAAGTTTGATGAATATCATTTTTTATTAATAGTTAAATGTTAGATTACAAAAATACTGATAGTCTCTTAGATTTGGAATTTTTGATTTAAAAGAAAAACGCACTGAGCATTTGCCATATGGAACTTAAGTCTAAAATGGAAATATGTATATTAAATATTAAAAAATAAGTAATAATTTATTATTAGAGGATAATTGTTGACTTTTGAGAAAAATTGTATTTTCAGGTGGGTTTTTAATTATAATTCATTCACAATTTTAGCATTATATTTTAACGAATGAACAATTGACAAATATATGTGTTAAGCTAAATGATATAATTTTGAAAGCATCACTGAGGAAACCTCGATTAATGAAACGTAAAGACTGTTGGTTAGAAAACACATTTGAAATATTTGCACTTTCATTTAGTTAATTTTATAAGATTCAAAGTAATTCATAAGATTTCCTATCTTGTTAAATCAACAAATATTTGTGAAACAATATATTTATAACCTGTGGAATTACATCTCAATAACTAGAACCTCGTATAGTCGAAATCCTCAATAAGTCGAAAAAAATTGCCATTCCCTTCCGATAAACCCCTAAATACGCGGTATTTCGAATTATTTAGACTTTGTAACTCGAACAAAATGTTATTTCCCTACGAAGTATTGGTAATACATATTTATATTCTATAACTCGGATTTCAAAAAGGAGACTCTGTAAGTCGTAGTTGGTAAAATATAATGACATCTTACTTGTAATTCCTCGAAATAATAGCTATAAATTCCAAAATGAATGTTCGGGTTTGGGGCTTCTAATCTGTTGTTTTTGTTCTGTACACGTGCAATGAATGAATATATTCATGAAACTTTCTAAGTAACACAGCTGTGAACGTTATGTTTGTTCCTTGTCGACACAGTCATATGTATCTCGAAGTTCTTGTTAAGTCGAAAACTCGTTAACTCGAATTTTTTTGTATTTCCTTTGACATTCGAGTTATTGAGATTCCACTGTATAGAATATTGTAATTTAAACAGCAATGATTTCTATGACGAACTTTATTTTTTACGATATTGAAAATTAAACCTAGTAAGCCAGTGGATAGTGTATATTATTTTTGATTAATTAAAATAGTGGAGACGTCTTGTTTGGGGTACATAAATTTTACAATATACCTAGTGAGTTAACATTACTTTATGAAGACCTTATGTGACGAATTTCTTGTTAGATAAAAAAGTACCAGTCCCTGATGACCAATGACCCTATTGGGGATTCTAGCATTGAGAATAGATGAAAGAAAATATATAGAAAAGCAGAAGGCGTATATTCAGAAATAAAATCACAATAGATCGCTACGGAACCAGTTGAGCTTATCTTTGATCGCAGTTAATTTGTGAATGCATTAATAAAACTCAACTCGTCCATGCCTGTACTTCGCTATTAATACTCCTGGACTGTATATATATACAGGATGGAATCGATCATACATGTATATGCAGATATTCATAAACATATCCTTTTTTAGAACAACTTTGCCAAAGTAACAAAAAATATATATCATTGAAAATATACTTATAAATAGTATAGACACAACCCTAGTAAATGGTCGGCCAGAATGCCATCGCGATCACCGTACCGGACACCGCACAGCGTGCCCGGATACGTGACGAACTCTATTTCTTTGCCGCACCGGGCTATATATGACATCTTTTTAAAGAATTTTTCTAGTTACTAAAAAATACATTTGATGTCAGTGATGTAAAGGTCGCCGAAGGTATTATTAAATTAGTGTCTGATTTTCCACATGTAGACAAATGATCGCATAAACGATAAACAGCACGCAATGTTACTCATGGACTCGCAGGTTGTTGATTGTCAGGGTAAGTTTCACTATAAAGTTATAAAGCCGCAGAGATGTCACGTCTGCAAACTCCCGAACAATAAATCACGTTCGCATGTTCGATAGCAGTAAAAGGCATTGTTATTAAATACTTCCATATTAATCACACAATTTTAGTTTCAAAAACGTCAATATCGTAAACGTAATACTTTAATAAAATAGCTGAAGTTCTTTGGAAAGTCAACAACCGTGCACGGGCAGCGCGAATTGGTTAGGGAAACGCGGCGTCATGCACGATCGCCAGGGCGTGAGTGGCCGCACTTCGTAAACGCGCTTGAGGACGCGACGTGACATATGATCTTCAGCAAGATCACAAGGTTGGAACATAGTAAATTTCTAAAACACGTTCTAAGCTATTTTTCTTAGAAAAGGCTACTTCGATGATTATGGTTTTTTTGACAAGATTATTCTAAAAAAGAAGGAGATTATTAATATTTGCGGAAAGATGCATGATCGAATCCATACGGATCGAATCAATCCATTTTCAATTTTTAAAATTGAAAGAATTACTTAGAATTAAAATTAAGAGCTCCGCCTTTAACAGGATTTTTTTTCAGCATATGGAATTATATTTTGCTGGGGGAGCGAAACAAAAATCATCGTTGAAAATGAATCCCCTAATATATATATGCATACGTACAGGAAAGTATAGGAAGTAACCTTTAGACAACAAATTTATTCAACCTTAATTGATTTGTCCTTAACACAACTCTACATTAGAGAATCGATCTCCTTTATTTGAAACTGCAAACACCTAGTAACCACTGGACATCGGATATTAATATATCGTACAATTGTGAGAATATTTATTTCATTTAAAACTGTTCCTTTTGATTTTATTTAAAACATTTATACAAAGCTTCATATTCTACACTAATTAAGATTTTTCTGAAACAAATATCATATTTTTGCAACATAACATTCATTTAACTCAGCCCCTATATTATTGATTTGTTTTGTCATTTTTTATGTAATCCCTCGCCGAATTTGCACTTTTCCTATGTTATTTATAATATCTTTAATAAAAAAAAATTACAAGAAACCATCACTAACATATTGTTGTGGACTAAGTTCATAATAATAAAATAGCAGAATTCCCTGCTTTTAAATAAATAAACAGAATACGACTCTTCTTACCTTGAAACGCGTGGGCATAGTTGTTTAGATTATCTTTGAATTTTGTCGGTTGCAGAGTATTTCAAATAATACATTTTGTTTGTTTACATCAAAAGTGACACGTTTACGACCTTTTTTTTATGATTAAGGATGACATATAACAGTAATATATGAACAATGGAGGTAATTCGGTGGCTATTGAATCCGTCGCGGGTCTGCCCATTCGCGCGCGGGTAACAACCTGACGCGCGGCTTTAGAGGTTTAGGTATTTTGTTAAAGTGTTACGTTTACGGTATTGACGTTTTTGAAACTAAGATTAAGTATGATTAATATCTCTGCGGCTTTATAGTGAAACTTCTCTGACAGTCAACAACCTGCGAGTCCATGAATAATATTGCGTGGTTTGTTTATGCGATAATTTGCCATGTCGAAAATCGGAGATTAATTTAATATCATCGGCGACCTTTACATCACTGATAACATCAAGTGTCATTTGTAGGTAAGTGATTAGATAAATTCTTTAGCGTTTTCTAGGGTTTTCTATCTACTATTTTAAGCTATGGCATAGCTTTTATCGTGGGCTTTCAGCGCGGCGACCGAACCAAAAAATTCCGTAAAGAAAATAAAACCTAACATTCCCCACTCCGCCTACCATGTAGCTCGGCCGAGCGTTCGCTTAACGTGTATGCATATGGTACGACTGTACGAAGCTCGCACGGATCGAGACGAGCTGCTCCGAAATCGGACGAATACGTAAGCAGTTGTTTGTGAGAAAGTATATAGGTGTATAGGTATCTATCATAGCTTTATAATGCCACACTCACCGCATGCGCCCCGTAAGTATACATATAGGTATATATGTATACATAGGTGTGCCTATGTACAACAGTGAATAGCTATAGATGTAAAATTTGTGTATAAAGTGTTTTAAATATGAATAAACAAAGTGCATTTATTAATGAAGAAAGTGATGAAAAACTTGAATTAATATCAAAGACAAAAAAATACTGCATAAATAAATAATTATAATTGCATAAGTTGATAAAAAATGATATGCAATAGCTTTACCGCGACAGTCCCCGAGTGCCACAGGTGTAATTCTTTTATATTATTTATAAGCATATTTTCAATGATATATTTTTATTATTTTGGCAAAATTATTAAAAAAGGAGGAAATTATGAATATTTGCTGATCGATTCCATCCTGTTTACATACGTGAATCTTGACCACATTATACTCCTTTTTTGGCAGTTGTGTAAAAAGGAGCTGCGCCGCTTCATTCTAAGAATATCCATAACCACACTGCTGGCTGGCTGGCAAAATTTTGTACTACAAATAACATCTAATTTTTAAATAAATGTATCGTAATTATTGCTAAATTTGAAAGATTAAATGTTTTGTAAAGGGATTTTATTAAAGAGCCGCTGACTATTCAAATGGAGGAGCAAGAGAAAAAGAGTTGTTGAGATTATAACGATTATCTGTGTAGAAATTAGTTCTTCGAGTGCACACAACGGCAATAACTATTACCGAGTTCGCTTAAGACGGTGCGGAACCGCCAGGTGACAGCGACTACATATTAATATGAATCTATACAAATGGACACAGGCACGGGAGTGTACAAAAGAGTTATAAAGGAGTACGTCCGAATGTTCATCATATTTTCATTGCTTTACACAGCTGACCCGATTTCGGTTTATGGCAGGAAAAGATTGCGAAAATATCGGTGTTGTAACACCTCAGTCAATATTGGTGTTTTTACTAAGTAGTTTAAATTACCTTCGTAAATTGGCAATTCAATGACAGTTTCTGGTCAAAATGTTGTAGTGTCATTTGCATAATCTCATAATTCAATTAAAAGGCACCTATTTTAAATATTTTCCATATTGTTCAATTATTCATTTGAATGATTTGTAATCTATCAATTCTTTCATTGGGAAATTTTAATTCGAAAATGTGTAGGTATACTTTTTCTGATCAGAAAATTAGTCAGGGAAACCATTGATGCAAACTGATTTTTTTGTAGGATGTTAAATCGACTCCTTATATTGATTGAAATATTGATCTCCATAAAGATCATTTTTCGAAGCAGATAAGTGTTTGTGAAACGTGCTGTTCCTATTATGATTGATGGTTCGTGTCAACGATGATTATAGGATCCTTTTTCCTCTTTTGCAAAGATAGAATACTGATGTTTGGATGCGCAGGCGTTAGTAAAATACTGTGCTGCATGCAGGAACCGTTTCTGTATCAGCTTTTTCATAGCCGTTTGCAAAAAAAAAGTCTACACTATCTATATTCATTGTAAAGTTCCATCATACCATTATTTCAAAGGAAACACCAATGTGTGCTTTTTAACACACATCAATTAGCTTCACTTGTATGTTTGTAAGTTTGGACTTGATTTTGTCCCACTTTAAACAGACAGATTTAATTCAAACTTTGCATACTTATTAAGAATCTGTGACAATACTATAATTTGATGTTTATCTCATTATCCTGATCAGGTTCGACAGGTTCGAATAATTTCGTCACATATCGTCTGCGTGAGAGCGATTCTTAATATGAGCTCAAAAAAAATAATTAACAATTTCGAAAAATACTAGTATTATTGTGGGAAAAGCATGGGGCGCTTTGTGTCACATATTTCGTATATTGGAGCAACCCACGCTTTTTCCACAATAATACTAGTAGTTTTCGTCATTGTTTATTATTTTTTTCAATTTTCAGCAAGAATTATTTTTCACTTTTTAGTTTGATATGCCTTAAAGCGTGTTTTTTAGTTTTTTTTTTTAACTATATTTTTATAAAGAATATATTATGGCTCTGTTACTTTATTTTTTTTGTGCAAGAATATGTTTCTAAATATCACAACTTTCCATGCAATATATCTCCTTTAATACATTGATCAGACCAAGCATACATGTGCATATCCACAAGTAGAAATATTAAAAATTGTTGAGTTCAACCAAACCTATTGTTGTTTTATACATTTTTTACTATAATATTCATTTAAATAGAAATTACGAGAGTATAAAGCAAGTACTATATAAAAATTTATAAATGAATACACTGCAATCAAGCAGATTGTGTTTAACATGTCGAGTAAGGTATGTTTAGTATGGCTTTATCTCAGAATAAAGTTGTATTGTAACATATTTATTAAATAGCCAGTTTTTTTTAAATTTTATTATAGTTATTAATAGTGTTATGTTGATTTCATTGCAAAATATTGCTTAAATCCAGAGGGCGAAAAATATTATAGAAAACAAAACAACGGATCAACGTGCCACCGCTCATTGTTTATTACAATTGTTAATTTACATAAAACAATTTATTGAAAAAAATAGTCAATACGGTCCGCCAGCGCGGCGGACCGAACGCCGTCGGAGAAACAAACATAATCGATAACAACAGTCAGCAACGAAAGTCTAGTACAACAAAATTTTCCAAAAAACACAAGGTAATACAAAAGACTGAAAATCGACATCGATCGCGATAAGGGTTCGGGCGAGCGGCGCGGGCGCGGAGGGCCCGCCCTTCGCACCCGCATACGCCGCCGCAATTTGTTATACCTACTACAACTAAGTTTGCACTTACACACTATGTAACTTAATCTATTTACATATAACTTTTATCCAAGCAATTTTTTAAAAAAGTCTTAGTACTTTTATATAAATTTGAAAATTTGTTAAATTGTCTCTATCGCAGTTCACTGGATCCACTCACACCATTTTTGGTTACGCGTGTATGCGGCCGGGCTCTCCGGTGCGCCCGTGCTCTAGCGCCTGCGCGCTGCGACCACTAGCGTTCTTGTCTGCGGTTAACTTCACACTTTTACCGGCAGCGACTCGCTAATCGATATTATTTCAAACAATTACGCGAAATCGGTTACCGCAGACAACGGGCGCCGTGCACACGACATGGGAGCCTACGATGACTCAGACGATTCTTGTTCATCTTCTGTGGATTCAAAGCTACTAAACATATTAATAGCGTATTCAATATCGTTGTGTCTATGACGGTGTATCAATCAACATCAATAAATATGTCGCAGACAAGGAATCATAATTCACTGTAAATTCATGCGGAACACGCATGACTGAGGGCGTATTTTATCGACAACGCTTTGGCGATCCGATATATAACAATGGACATGTTAACATTTAAAAATTTTGTCCTCCAGGTGCTGAAGACTGAATTACCATAAAATGCCTAAATAAATATTACATAATATAACGTAAAGTATTGTAAAATTTTAATCAATACTTCAGCCATTTTCCGATTATGAAATAATTTGTTTTTAATAAAATGCTAATAAAGGAGAAGCCGAGTTGAAAATGAAACCATCTCTAGAGTTACAAATAAAAATGAAAATTATTCTTAAAACAACAAATAGAAAAATTTAATATAATTACATCAAAATTAACAAAATATATTGAATTAAGAATATGATAATACACAAACATTTGTTTATTACACAAGCACACAATAAAAAATTAAACAATTCAAAAAAATATTATCATTGTAACAGTTGAAATTGATGCGTGTTTTAATATATTCCAGTAACTTCAATATCAAATTAACCCATAAAATCATGTCAAATGATAGTAGGCACATGGCCACTCAGCAAAATCATAATTAAGTGTTCAGTTACACTGACAATGGAACTTAACTATTGACCACTACAAAGATGCGATTCGAATGATCGAATATTAACTTGATTCGATAAAACAGATTTACACTTAATAAATTAACCATTTCATCACTACTTATGAATTTGTACTAAATTAATCTTCAATTTTCAGTGCTATAGATTGACATACTGAGTAATAGAGATTCATTTAGTATTTGTTTAAAGTCATGCATTTACCTACAGTCGTTTAGTACTACAGATATTATGGTACTTTATCAGTTGGAGTTGAATGATTTTTTTTCCTTAAATAAGTTTATCGGTTTTAAACATTTCCGAACTGGAATATTGATCAGATCTACATTAGGTAAAATATGATCATAATTTACAGAACGATTTACTTTGAACTTCCGGGAAATTTAAAAACTTGTATAACAATGTAATGAAATTTATGAATATATTTCATTAACAAATGTCATATTTATGGTATCGGTCAACTACTGACTTCTTGTGCCTTACACATGCATTATACAAAAAAAAACAGAACATGATCATGAGGTTATAGTTTTTCATATTACATACAAAATTTCTACAACGACGCTATTAAGAATATTGTAAGGAATCGATGCAGGCCCAATCCACTTTGTGTGAAAATTCTCAAATAACATGAAAAAATGTTTTCTGGTACTACTAATAAATAGAAGTGAAAAAAGATATGGCTTTTTTTTTGCATAAAACATGAGTTTGGATGCCATTGTTCACGTTTGTATACGATTTGCATCCGCGTGAAGTAGAAAGAATGCAATGTACACGTGACGAAGGAATTCTAATGTCCGATTCCACTTAAAGGAACAAAATATTATACGATGTTACAGTACTTGGATTAGCTGTAAGCATGTCGGATAGAAGAGTAGAAGGATGCTATTTGTATTGTTGTTGTCTAGCATACTCAAGAAAAAATTGGGCAACAGTTGACAGTATTTGCAGGCAGTAAGAAACACAGAAAAAAAATTATAACGTAAATGCGCATCAGAAATTAATGATGAGTTTCATAATAACATCTTGTTGTAAAACTTATACAAAGTATATATTTATAGTGTATAATTTTGACAAATTGAAATGTAATTTAATACAAAAATATTTTGAGTGAACATTTCGTTAAGTTCATGAACTTGAATAGAAAGAGCCAAATATATGCAAGATGACGGCTGATAAAAAAAGACAAATGCTTGATCAAATGTGACAAATGATGCGTCATTAGAAAAAATAAAGTAACGATAATTACATTTTCTGCAATATTTTTATATGTAATATAAAATAAATTCTGAAAGACACTTTTCGAAATTCACAATTATACTGTGGCTGTGCCATTTTATTTTTTTTCCCAACACGACGTAAGGTATTAATCGCGAGGATTGTAATTTTATATTCAATCATTCGAACCGACTCATAATTTTGATTTAAGTGTATATAATACAATTTCTCAATGGCCATGTGGTCACCAACTTCCGCCAGGCCGTAAAACCTGTAAAGTTTATGTTTCAGCTAACGTGAATTTATTACATTGATCAATCAATGTCAATCTATCCAACAAGTTACCTTAACACTTCTTAGAAATGTTTTTAGAATTAAGAACGCCACTTTATACGATAACAGACGATATTAGTGATCGTGGGCAACACTATGTACTTTTATAAACAACAAGAAAGACAAACCGTGCTGAATTTGCTTTTTATTTGTTATGATTAATTATCGAGGCAAGAAAATGGCACGCTGCGCGCTGCCTATACTGCTTCATCACAGTGATGTATTATATCAACAGTGTAGACACATCATTTTCGTATCTAACAAAAGTTTTATATGAGTATCTGATGTGGCTGACTCTTAACTTCATCATAAAAGGGAAAACATCGATAAACTATTTTATATATATATATATATATATGATATATATATATATATATATATATATATATATATATTATATGTGTTGTATCGTCCGATCTACAAAGTTTTAGTTGCATATGTAAGCAGCGTTCTTATTTCTATCGGGCCACATACACGAAACATTTGACAAAGATGTCGAGATAGCAGAGGAGAATAGCGGAGACTCGCTGTCGCCTTCTCCTCGCTGCCTCGGCACGGTCTAGATGAACGTTTGAAGGGCACGAAAAAGGGATACGAAGGTAACGGTGGCATTTAATATTCGTTACTCGCAAAGGACAGACATACAAGCTACCTAATTATGGCGATCGGTACAGGGCCCCTCGGGACTACGCACACGCTCTACACACATATAGGTACGGTCCGGTACGTTCGCATGCGAATTGAAAAGTTTCAGACCGTGCTTAGGTACATCGCGGTCCGTCCGAAATCGTCAAGCGAAAGTTACAACACGAATATTGATGCTTAACGAGACTCGATAATCTAGGCCGATGGGGTCCGGACCGTGGACAATGTACACGTGTATATACAGTGTATGGATACAATAATGATTTGTACTTTTCGCTTTCGTGGATGCACTCGGACGCTGACATGATGAGAAACAGCTTACAAGTTTTACTAATTATTCGAAATTCGTAAGCGGATCCGTGGCAAACACGTATATGCATAACACGAGATACGCGCTAACGGATAAGTCGACGGCCCTCGCGCTGCGGGGCGGCGCGGCCGCCGCCGGCGCACGGACAAACACTAAAGTCTGAGATCATCGTAATCACATCACAGGACGCTCTCGCTGCGCCGGGCGGGGGCTGCGCCGCGGCGGGCCCCGGGTGCGTACGTCCAGTCGAGAATAGTTACAGTGATATATCGCATGGGATGGTTGATCCAGGTAGTCGCGCTCGGCAGGCCGGCGCGTCGCGGGTGAGATCAGGCGGCCGGCGCGACCGGCTAGAACAGAAAACGGTACAAATTAAAGACGCCCAGTACAATACATCACTTGAATGAGTAACGTGTGCCGGTTATGTAAAGTAGTAGCAGTAGCAGCTCTACTCACTCCCTGTACTACACCCATTTTGTGGTTACATCATAAAGTAATTTTTATATGAACTTTTAGTAGAAGTTTTATTGGGTTTCTAAAAACTCGGAGACGCTGCTATTATTGGTACATTGAGATTTGCTCAAGATATTGCTTGCTGCAGCAATTGGTCACTTAAATGTGATTGTATGGAGTGATATAAGAAATGAGTGGTGAAAGATGAAATTAATGAATGTTCACAAAAAAATATAAAGCTGATTAAGGAAAGTTTTTGAGATATGTTTAACAATCCTTTCCACGTCTTTCGTACTGAAGTCTAAAACTATTTCTGTACAAAATACACATTCCAAGAAGGCGCGGTCAACGTGGTGACTACGGCCTAATACCCGCTTCTTAACTAGCGCCATCTGTTAAAAAACTCCGCAGGTGGTCATCCTCATTTAGTATTCATCCAAATTCCACATCTATCACTCACTCATGCCTTGTGGATGCTGAAACTCCCGAGCACTCACGAAGTCAGTGCGTTTCTTGTAGAAACCCGTCCTCTACATGCAGCGGGCTGATATTATTATTATAAATCGAACTTATACCTAAATATAATAATAATACGGTTAGAACACGACCGGGAGATCGATTCAGGTTTTGCGCGCTCATGATACAGCGATCATAGTCGATCTCCTGGATAGAAGATAATGATAATTATGAAAATAAATATTGAAATATAATTTTACTAACGAAATATAGGAATTGAATGAAAGAAAAGCGTCTGTCAATAACGAGAACGAATCATCGGTCGTTAATAGACGGAAGTATTGTACTTATATTCTCAAGTACTACCACGAGTGTTTTAGCGACGACAAATTTTCATTTCACTCGCTGACTATCGACAATCCCTGATTAACTGTGCTATTAGTAAGGAATGACGAAAAAATACAATTATATTACGACATAGCTTCATCAAAAGCACAACGTAACGACTCTTCTACATTCGGTTCTCTTGTGTATCACTTAATATTTTAATAATTTAGAAAAATGTACTTAAAGCCAAATATTATGTAATAGTAAGTTAATAAACAATATTCCGCTCTTATTGACATCATAAGATACGCGAGTTGACAGATGAAATGTACCTCAGTGCGTGTCGGCGCGGCTCAGGGCGGACGCCGTCACCAGCAGAACACGGACAGCTCGCCGCCGCCGGCGCCGCCGCCCACGCCGCCGACGCCGCCCACGCCCGCGCGCCACGTCACCCCGCGCACCTTCAGCTGGAAGACGTACGACCGCTATCATCATCTTGAAATAGCACACCGCATCGAAGCCGCATTAAAAAAAATAATGCAAATTTCGATACTAAAACGAGAAAAGCGGTTCATCTTGATATTGGCCCGTTCATCTTGATCTATCATTCTTTTTTCCATACCACTGCGAGGGTTAATTTATATACATGTATGTGCAAATATTCCAAACTAATGTGGATATCGCAATTTGCATAAATACAATTTTTATATTCCGTTATCGGGTCAAGACGCAATCGACGCAACAAAACAGCCTTAAATCTCAACATATGAAACGATTTGACCAACCATCTCAAATCTTAAAAAACATATCAAACATTAATTACAACAAGAACATTATTAAAACTGCTTGAATTCTAAGTCTATATGCTCCGCTTCAATCGCTATTTATCATTCACGATTCAGAGCAAACCGGTCGCGGCGCGGCGGTTGTTAGCGTCGCCCATATAGGGCGCTGCCGACGCCCTAAATGGCGAAGGAAGTTTTCATTCGCAAAAACTGCACACGTGTTCAGAGTCTCGGCGACACGAACTGTACAGTCGTTGTCGTAGGGCTTTTATCGTGGCCGAGACATAAAATTTATTGATAAATCATTTACTAATAATCAAAATTTTTATGTTTAACAGAATATTTAACGTTTAGTTTTCACGTATAAATTTTCGTTTGTTAAAAATTACGATTACATTAAAATATAATTTCATAATGTCGTATAGTTTTTGCGATCTGCCCTGCAAGCACTGAAGGGCTATTCGGAAAACATTCAGGGGCTACTTCTACGTTGGTATGTACATACAATAAATGCAAAATCAACATTAAAAAAACAACAGAAAATCAGATCAAGGCATGATTATTCTTTAAAAAGGATTACATATTAGGACAAATAACTTTTCCTTATAGAAAAACTTTTGAAATAACGTTTTTTAAGAGAATATTCTAAATGTTTCATTACATATAATTAAATTTAATCGTCATTTTTAGACGCATAAGTTTGTGTTTTTAATTTCTACTACAAAGACTATATTTTAATTGATAAATAGTAATTTGATAAACAAAGATTTTTTTTATTCTACCATAACAGATTATAATTCTCAAGCCACGAAAGCTCGAGTTGCGACATTACGTCAAGAAATTCTTAAAAGTCTTAGGCATTTCGGTTTTTTAGCTATAAAAAAGCCGTCAACCATAAGACTTTTTGGCCTAAGCGACGTTGCCAAATCACACTTTCATAGCTCGGAACTCTTAATCGGCTAGAGTTTTGAGCTCATATTTTCTTCTAAACGAGTGTCGCGTGGGGTGCACCATCTCTCTCTCTCTCTCTCTCTCATTACACTAAGTGAAAAACAGTAGATGCTATCTCGTTGCTTGAACGGAGATGCGGCCCATGGATGGACCTTAATTCATATAGCCGTCGATGTCAATAAATTCTGGTCCCGATACTATTCGTATTCGATTTGGATCCGACTTACTCTTAATTTTCATTCCGTTTCTATACTTAATTTCGATCCCGATCCCGGCTCTCAATTTTGTTCCTCGTCCTGCTCTCTATTGTCGATACTGCATATGCAGGCCACGGTGCTAGTTGTACAAAGCCGAGATAAACGGCTTGTATCGAAATAACATATAAGTGATACTATCTACTCGAATTGATTGTACCTATAGTTGCCTATGAGAGAAAAAAAAATTGGAATCGTTGTAATGTAACACAATCAAATAAAAACTTGATCATTGTTCGTGCTGCATGACCATATCTAACCGATTATCGGTTATTGTTTTCATAGACGCCTGTCAAATCGAGACCTGGTGCTCACTTCGATAAAGAACATGGTAAAACACCGTTCTAAAGGAAGAAGACGAAGATAAGGAGGTAGACGGGACCGGGGCCCGGTGGAAGAGCAATGCGGCACGCGTGGCTGCTGCGCCTACGCGTCAATGCGAACACGCACGAGAACGCTCCGCCGCTCAATGGGCCGGACTTTCCTCGGCGGCCATTGAGCGCCGGCGCAAAAAACTCGCGGCCGGAACACGTCGCTCCACTCCCTCGGCTTCGCTTCCACGAACTTATTAATGTTTAATAACCGGCGGCTCGACGCGCATCTCTAGCGATTTCGAAGCAAAAAAGGACGGCACAATTAATGCGAACCGACTCGCGCATGCGTAGTACATGGCGTATCGATGCCTGAGGATACGCGGACGGCCGAGGAGTGCTGAACGTAAAACAGTTGGCGATACAATAAAAAGGGTTTCATTTGTATGTTTGTACGATTTTTATTCGGTAAAAAGCGTGTAGTCGAAAATTTAATTAAGTTTTCCATCTTATTTATTTTATACTTTGTTACTAACGCGTTGAATTTAATCGTATATTGTGTGGCAAGGGGTGAAACAAGACGATTTCTGACGAGGGCGAGATTTGACTGCCCGAGCGAAGCGAGGGCAGTCATTCCAGTCTGAAATGGTCTTTATTTCATCCCGTGCCACACACTATATTTTTCGTATCACATGTAATGAAACAACGAGTTTCGTTTTATTTTTAATTGATTAAAATCTTTGACAACGATTTGATGACAGCTGTCACACGATTATGATTTCATTCATTTTTGTTTAAAAATAAACAAATGCGATTCTGACAGACTTGTTGTTTCTGCCCGGCACAGTCGCATTGGTACGAAATTGTCTTATTTCGACTGGAAAAACAGAGATCAAAACTAGCTGTTTCAATGCATGTGATATGAAAAAAACTTTTTTTTTTTCTTAAATAGATTCTATTTTGACTGCAGCGATTACAAATTACCCGTAATATAATTTCACGTATAAAAATTTTATTATATCTGATAATACTAATTTTTTTTCAGAGATAGATGAGCCAGAATTATATTTTGAACCATACACACACAAAAGACGATGCCTATTTCTATCCCTGTTCGTTTGGTTTGCGCGCTTAGCTAGTTTGAAAATGGAGAAGCGTCATTAGACCAGGTTTCAGTGTATATTTCATTAAGATAATTATCTTATCATAGGATATTATCAGCAAGCATTTGAGTGCTTGATGACGGAAAAAAATCGCGATTACGCTTATAGTTCCAGAAACGTTGATCCGATTCACAATTTAATAAGGAAGTTTAATATAAATTTGGTTAGAACAATCGACCTAGTGTATCAAATGAGCGATTCAAATGCAGGCAGACGCGTAAGGGCAGAAGTCGCTGTTTGTCGTGTTGTGTTTTCTGCGTTGGATGTTATTAATTCATTTTTGTTGTGTTATGGTACTATTCTCTATCTCCTATTACATCATAGATGTAGAAGAAAGAAAAGATGCATATTTGCTTAATATTTTAACGTCGAAAAATGTCTCAACGTGTATACGATGTTTCCGTCTCACATTTAACGATACCGTTTTGCAAAGCCAAAGAAAAAGAAGGAAAGGAACATTATTTATCATCTGACATTTCAACCGAAATGGTTCATTTTTAAATGCAAAGAGAACAAGTAACAATCGTTTTTTTACTGGAAGACAATAAATCCTATTTTTTTTACAATCTGCATGTGCTGTTCTAAAACAAGACACCGATAGAGTGGTTTAATATTATTTAAAATCTTTGTTATTGTCTTTTGATTGAATATATGGAATGAATCGTAGTAACTTTTTCTTTGAACCTTTAATTTCATAATGAAAATATACATAAGGACTTGATAATTTCTAAGATATATAGATTATAGTAATATAAAACTTTATTATTATATTGATGAACATACTGCTCGTATACAATGTAAAAAAAAAAACAAATTCAAATATAATAAATACATTTTGACGTGACAACGTCTTAAATTAGGTTGCGGCTGAGTCACTTATGAATGTAACGCTCGGTAACGTAACGATGAGTCACCGAACGAGAGGGCCCGCCAATGCCGTCTCTCTCCCACTCAACTATGATCGGTCTGCGCGCGCTCTAGAGAATTGCGCTTGCAAATGTATTGCAAGTTATTGTATGTATATTTGTATATAAATACGTATGTATGTGTAAAGGTAAAAATAAAATTTTGTTAATATGAAATTCAGTGCGAGATTCTTTGTATAAATTAATGTTTAAATATAATTCTTTGTATAAATAAATGTTTTAAATTGTTACTATTATTTCATCCTTCTTCTACTATACGAATGAATATTCATTAAAATGATTTTACCATTCAAAGTCGTTGTCACAAACTTTCCCCGTATACCGACTTTACAGGCAACCAAATTTTTCTACGTTTTATAAAGGTTTCGATAAGCTTCTTTCAAATATTTCAAATACCCATCCCTACAACAAATTGAAAACAGAAACGAGGCAAAAGAAAATGAATCGTAGAAATAGAAAAAAAATGGACTGTTTTGGAATAGATTTTGTATGATTATATTGTATGATTTCCCTTTAGAAATCATTTTAAGATTTGTAGAGATATAAAAAAAAATAATAAATAAAAATTAATAAACATGTCTCTATTAGTATAAGAACAGTCTCTATCGTCAAGCGACCGAATAATGTGAGAACACAAGAAATACGAGACCTGTGTTGCTTAAGTCTATTTCTTTTAAGTCGGTTTATATATCGGCTTTAGGTGCTACTTCAAATGGAAAAATACAAAATGTTCATCGAATACTCATTATAATACATGATTGAGCACCTTTTATAAATAAACTAAATTTTGCTCATTGAAAATAAGAAATACCATCCTTTTTTATAGCCGCATTACGTACTATATTTGAATCTCTTAACAGAAAGAGCACTTCAACGCCGTAACGGAAGGTGCGACGGAACTACAATGAGTGCTAAACTGTCTGTTTTAGCACTCGTTTGCCGCGGCCGTTTTTGAGCGCGGGACCGTGCACCATCTCTTTTTTACAGATCTATATGTTACATCTTAGTTAGGTACTTTACTGTTACACATTTTGATATTTTTCTGAGTAACTATTACGCGCAATTTCGTTTACGTGAATTTGTTATCGCGGTAAAAAATTTTCGTTATAAAATCCGCCTATGTTCTTCTCTAGGTTCCAGATAAAGTCTCTATCAAATCTAATTACAATCGGTTCAGCACTTTAGTCGTGAGAGATAACAAACAGACAAATGAATAACGCTAAATATATATAAATACCTTAACAAATTTTCTATTGAGAACATGGAGGCAGATATTATTATTTCCGAAAGACTATTTTTTATTGCGGTAAAATATCTCATTTCCACGGAAACGAAATCTACGCAAACGAAGTCGCACGCGATTACTAGTACATATTTGTTCGTTTTCCTTGAGAAGAGAGTAGGGGAGAGCGCGAGGGGGAGCAGATATCAATCTCTTCCTCTAACAGACTAAGAGATTGACAGAGAAGAAAGCAAAAGAGAACGAGAGCGAGACGAATAGGGAAAGGGTTTGAAATTGGGATACAATCGTGTACGGAATTGGCGATGGTACAAAGATCCACGCGGACGTAGCCGCGAGCAAAAGCTAGTAATTCAACGAAATTTGATTTTACTATTAAAAAAACGTTTCCATAGAAAAATGTCTGTCATAGATATTCGCACATTTAATTCAACGTTTATTATTACAATAGTACCAACTAATGGGTGTGTCCGTGTAATAAAATCGTATGAGGATTTATTTTTATCGCATTATGTAATAAAAAGGTTATCATCAATCCTCAAATAGTTAGCGACTGTGATAGAATCGAAATGCGAATAGATTCGCATGATAAAAACAAAATAATAATTGATAATTATTACTACACCTATCCATATAATGAGAAAAAAGTGTGAATCAAAAAATTCCTTTGTAAACAGCATTTGAAGTATATATCAATTTGTCTAACACGACTTGTTTTTAGCTTTCTATAACTGAAATGAACTAGAAATAGCGATAACGATAACGATCATGCGTAAACATTGCTCTTGGCAAAGGCATTCGTATCGTTCTCATGTTTGACCAAACGCTTTAATTTGCTGAAATTTCATGAATGCATTTTAACAATGAAATAATTAGCCCTGTTAATGGGAAAAATGAGTCTTCCAATAACACGACTATCAGTAGTTCGGACAAAGAAAAATTATTAAGTCTTCCGTAATAATGTAGCGAACAGAAGGTAATGTAGGTTTACCGAATGAGCCACTGTGGTCTAAAATTTTGTCAAGTTTCACTTCAAAGTCCGACCGCCTTTTGTCTCATATACGCAATTTCACTGTTCATAGCACAGGAAAATTTTCCTGTCAACTATGTATTTACCGCGGGTTTAGTTCATAAAGTGGCATAATGTCCCTCTCCAACAAAATTATACTTTTTTGATTACAACTTCAACAGCTTTACATTGTTATAAATGCACGTAGTTACAACGGTCCCCTGTTAATAGTTCTAAAATGCGCCGCATTAATGCAATCAGTATTTTTCGTAGGGTTTACATTAGATTTTTCATCATTTTTTATACAGTTTTTAAAATAAACCATAGACAACAATCGAGACTTACAAGCTCTCACTATATAAGTATAAAAATATCACATACAAATTCACTACCATTTCTAGCCGTAGACGGTGATCGGATTCCACAGCTAATGCGCTAAGGTTAAGGGTGTATGTCATAAACTTATTTACTACAAACTCAAAACTTTAAAACTGTATTATAAAAAATTAAAATGACAATTGTAAAATTGCAACATTTACAAATAAAACCAGCTAAGCGGGAGTCTGAATCCTGTATCTAGGGCTCCGTACCAACGAATTGATTGACATGAAACCTAAAATTGCAAGAAGTTGAAAGTAAACGGCTATCGCCTCTTTCTTAATTTCAACACAAAGATACTTCTAGGCGTGTGTGGAGCTTAGTATGATATACAAGATCCATAGGCGTGTGCATATGGGCCGGTACCCAATACCAGAACTAAGAATAAACTGAGTTTACATATCAGTCGACTATGCAAAGTCACGAATTCATTTAGAGCGCTCTGTGTGCGCATCTTCAATAGGGTTCCTGTGGATATACAAGATTTACCTTTATATTAAATTTAAGAGTATTATTAAAAAACACTCAGTGAAAAAGGGTACTGTACAGGGCATAAGCCGCTCGACTTCTTACCAGGTTGTTTCTACCCTTGTATTTGTTGCTCGTTCTTCTAGAGGAAAAACTGACTTCTGAACGAGCGGTAGTATAAATTCGCAAAAAATTATGACGTATTTCAAGTGTTATTTTATAACCCATGAAATAGAGATATTATGAATTTGAATTGTTACTATGGAGAACTGAATATTTTGGTTGTCTAAACTATATTCTTGCTAAAATATATCGTATTCCACTATACAATATTGATTTTAAATCCAACAATTGTGGGAAAATGCGTTCTGAACGACTACTATTATACCCCATTGTCATATAATGTACCCAATAATTACAACATTAATCTCGAGTTTTGATGCAAACGTCCGAACTATATTGATGCAAAATTGCAACAATTACAATAGATATATGAATATAGAAATATAGCATCAATTATTGTGCAACAAGAAAGGATTCGGAAATACACACAAAGGCCAGATAACATGAATTTCATGAAGACACAACGCAGAATGGAATCGATGTAATAGATAGAGGTGTAAAACTGGTGCCTATGCAGCCATAGCCGCCGGTACACATGAAACAGGCTTCTACACGGGAAAAAAATTTCCCTGCACATTTTCCATATTTTAAAATCATCGGATTCATCATCAAAATCATAGTGAGTTTATAATAAAGTACACAGCATAAAATTCTCCATAAATTAACCGCTTGGACTCAGGAAATTTAAATTATACACCTTTTTCTATTGAAAAGTATTAGATCCCGAAAGGGAAGAATTTAATATTTGTTTTATTGAATGCATCCGTTTGTGCACTTTGGAAGTGTAGTACTTACACATCTTCTTCTTGTATTTTACATAGAAAGCAAGATAAAAAAATTAATAGCAACACCTGGATATATTGATATGACAAAATTATATCGTTAACAACAGACAGTCAATCCGCGGCTATCACGCATGCGTGGAGTTAAGTACAGCCAGGGCCGTGAGAGCGGGCGCATGTGCTGAGCGAGGTGCGCTCCCCCAAATCTAACAGCATGCTGAACGTCACACGCTGTCGTCACACTGCGGCCGTGCCGTCACACAGCGACGAGTGGACGACAAATCGAGCACGAGGAGGACATCGACCGACACAGCCGAGCCGCTACCGTAAAACGTGAAAACGGAATAGAAGCAATGCGCCCCCGTTCGCTATTACGGGAGCTCGTC
The DNA here is from genome assembly GCA_005406025.1 of Eumeta japonica. Lineage (NCBI taxonomy): Eukaryota > Metazoa > Arthropoda > Insecta > Lepidoptera > Psychidae > Eumeta > Eumeta japonica. The sequence goes on from BGZK01000531.1 coordinate 137,834, forward strand.
TGATGCGATCGCTCCCTACGAGGAGTCCACGAGGCGCGTAAACGTGAGAGACGAATCGGTATTTTTATGCCATTTGGAAGTTTTGCGGCCGTGATCGTCACGAGTCGTGGTGCTCGCTATCGAACTAATTGCCGTCTGCGGTTTGGCACATGATAAAAAATTAAAAAAATATTTTTAAAGTGAAAACTTTTTGGGCGTACAGCGCACACTTTTTCCGGACATTGAGTGAACGAAACTGAGCCGTCACGCTCGTGTCGCTGACGTTTGAATGCGATAAACTCGACGCCAGTCGATATTTAAGTAGATTTTAATATAAAGTATTCATAATATACTAGGTTTTTCTCGTGGCTCCGCCCGCGTAGACATAGGACTGATTCCACATTTTTTGTATCGATCGATTTTGCTATGACTAATCCAATCCTGACACCGTTTTTGATTTAAGTACCGATTTCTTGTTAGTCCTGTACCGGTGTTGTTCTCTATTCCAATCCTGCATTCCTCTCTTTTCCAATTGCGCTATTCCGATTTCATGCAAATGATTGCACGGGAAGACAAGAGGTATAAATGTACTATGCGTATAATTCAGAACATATTCAACTTGTGTGCCAAATTTTATCTAAACGAGTATTATTAGTATTAGTATTATCACGAGTACTATCACATTTATAATATTGATGTGAACCACGCTCATAAAATAAATAATCAAATTATAGAATCACTCCTCTAAAAAGAATATTTGAGAATCTTACAAGTATTTCTCTCTTATTAAAATCTTCTGTCGCATAGATGTATAAGAAAAAAGAAGATGTACAGTCGCATACGTCGCATTCACGGCGAAAAATGGCTCAAAGTGTATCTGACGTCTGTGTCTAACATTTTATGATACTATTTTGTAGTGCCAAAGAAAAAGAAGTGATGGAACAAAATTTATCACCTGACATTTCAAATTTCATGCGAAATTTCATAACAAGGTTTATTTCAAATACAAAGAGAACAAGTAAAGATCATTTTGTTATTGGAAGACAATAAATCCTATTTTTAAACGACTTCAAAATTAAAAAGGAAGAGGTTCTCAATTCGACTGTATGAATGAATAACAAACAATTATCAAAAAATTTTTTAGAGTTCTCCCAAGTAAAGTGTAATGAAAAAATATTAGTCTACTTAAAAGTCAATTAAATTATTACGATAATATAATGTATGTAGTTACAATTATTGTTATTTTTGGAGTCGGTGTGCGTTGCTAGGTATATTGTAGTGTTTCCTTGGCTAATTTTGATCATTGTTTGTTATTCGTAGGTATGTGTTGAGTTAAATTTGAAGTGGATAGGTACCTATCTACCTATCTTCTTGCGTGGTGAACACAGATCGTACCTACATATTGATGAGTAGAAAAAGTAAATTGATTATTAAATTGTAGAAGAATATACATTTATTTTTTTACTTTTTAATGCATATTAATTTCTATTGGAATAGTTTTTTTTTAAGTCGATTTTCTTTTGACACAATTTTTATTTTTTGCAATTTACACGTGCTGTTCTGCAGAATAAGGCATAAATGAAGAGTTATTATATTATTTTAAATCTTTATTATTGTTTTTTGGTTGAAAATATGAAAAGAATTATAATATATTTTTCTTCATAATAAAGCTTAATATAGTAATCACCTAAGATTAAAATTATTATGAACCTTTAATTTCATAATGTTGGTGAACATATACAGGAAAGAACTTGATGATTTCTAAAGTGTATAGAGTATAGTAATATAACACTTTCTAATCATTTATAAAATAAGATGACGATTCATTAGACATTAACATATTTTGATGAACATAGTATAATTTTTTAAAAACAAATTCAACAATTTTTTCTTTGGAATAGGGTTAATTTATTGTATGATTTCCCTTTAAGGTCATTTTAAGATTTGCATAAATATAGAACAAATACTAAACGAAAAAATAATAAATATAGTTTAAAAAACTAAAAAACACGCTTTGATGATCACATCGAACTAAAAAACGAAAAATAATTCTTAGTATAGGAAGAAAATATAAATGAACGAAAAAAGATTAGTATTATTGTGAAAAAAACGTAGGGTGCTTGATAAGTGAAAAAAATATGGCACAAAGCACTCCATGAGTTGATTGAAAATATGAACTTTTCTACTTAACTTCTCCATCCAAAATTTTAATTATATTCATTTAAATTTCAAAAAGAAATCTTCAGAAAACTAAATATTTTATCAACATCAAATTATGACATTGTGTGAATTAATGCTTGTACCTATTTTTTATATTAATTCTGTTTATACGTAAGTCCCTATTTTAAACTAATTGAATTTACATCGATACCAAATAGAATTACCAAACCAAATTAATTAATCCTGGCGATCCTGACCAAGACAATTAGACAAACTTATCAAATTATTGTATTGTCACCGGTCCTTGATAAGTCTACAAAGTTTCAATAAAATCTGACCGTTTAAAGTGGGTCAAAATCGAGTGCAAAGAAGTCGGTTACAAACAAACAAGCAAACAAACAAACATACAAGTGAAGCTAATAAAAGCGTGTTAAAAATAGGCGGCTCCATTAGTATAAAAACAGTCTCTATTGTTAAGCGACCAAATAATATGGCAACGCAAGAAATACGAGACCGGTGTTGCTTAGGTCTATTTCTTTTAAATCGGTTTATATCTCGGTTTTTGATGAAGAAATACAAAATACTCATCAGATACTCATTATAAGACGTAACTGAGCATCTATTGTAATCAAACTAAATTTGGCTTATCGAAAATAAGATATACCATCCTTTTTCATAGCGTTTTTAAGTGTTATTTTTGCATTTTTAACAGAGCACTTCAACACCGTAACGGAAGGTGCGACGAAACTACATTGAATACAATGAGTGCTAATCTGTCTATTTTAGCACTCATTTACTGCGGCCGTTTTTGAGCGCGGGAATGTGCATCTTCTTTTTTTTTATAGATCAATGTTATGTCGCCATTTAATTTACGTCCGTTCGGAAGAGAGCTGGTAGCAGCGTATTCAATATGCATTTATCAACGCTGTTTTCTTCTAGAAGCCGCATGTAATGAACAAAGTCACAAGGATAATTTATAGGTCAAGGCAGTGCGGTTGCACGCGGGGCGTTGTGCGGCCACGCCGGCGGCGCAATCCGTGTTTTGTTAGCGATTATTATTGACAACTGGAATAGAATCCGACATGAAGATAGCCGCATTTGGAATGGGCAAGTTTGTTACTTTCAGCATTTAATGAACATCTGCATCGATGATAACAAAGAAGTGAGTCGATTTGAGTTTTGGGCAACAATTTTACGTTTGATCGCCCTCGTATACCAACTGCGTTATTTATTCAAAGCATCAATACAATGATATAGAAAAACGAAAATTATAAATTTTCCACTTTGCCGACATGGTTCTCAGTTTACGATGCCATCTCACATTGAGTAAAATCCGGACGCCTAACATCTGTGTACATCTATGACACGTGCGTGGACAGTTTAAAAAGCTACGTAATTCTAAATAAGAGCAAAATTTCAAAACGGGGGAAGCGAAGTGCGAAACATGAGCAGGGCACGCAGAAGCCCAGTGCGGAGATCAGCTTCGCGACTGATATATGCGGAGTGTGAACGGCCGCGTCGACCCAGTTGCGGGTCGCGACCGCGCCCCCGCCGCGCGCGCCCGCGCAGCCCCCGGTGCACACCTGCCGCCGCCGCCGCGAATGCACCCGCTACAAAAGCGCTAGGAGTTCGCTTCTAGAATTAAACATTAGCTCGTGACTAAGTGTAGTAGTTACGTAACAGGGTCGTGGATTCGGTTATGCGTCATATCATTTTGCACTTCTAATTAACACGGCTAGTCGCATAAGATTTGTGGTGGCAACGAGAGTTTATGATGGTAAAATATGCGATCAAAATTTAACGCTTGAACAGGCATAAAGTGTCGGACGACTTCTGAATTATTAAAATAAGAATTTTAATCAAATTGTTGATTTGAGCATAACTATCGTAGAGAAGTATCGAAATATACAATATTACGGTACCAAAAATGGTAATGAATATGATTTTCATGTCGGATCATTGTGAAATAGAACCAGTTTCGTGTTGACGAGGATATTAAAATAGACATCGTCATATGTCGTTTTGCAAATAGGATAATCACCGTCTTTTTTAAAGCAGTTCAACACTGAATGATATTACAACCCAATTATCAAAATAAAAATTGAAATAAATAGATGCCGTGTTGACAGCCATGGAGAAAAATGCGTACGTATTCCCGCAGCCGTTGCCCTTAACACGCGACAGTCAATGATCCACGTCGCCATAAGGTATAGTGATGGACTGATTATTTCTAAGAGTATGTATAATACTATCATTTATCAGAAACTACTAATTCAATGACATTTAATATTTGGGAAAATTGCTATAAGATTATATATAGCCTTTTCTTTATTTATATATGGGCTGGAAAAAATACCAGATCACATACAAAACATTGTGCAAAAAAATTGTTATTAATAGAGGCTGGATTCAATGAGTTATAAAATTAGATTGTTCAAGAAAAAGCATTCATTCCAAATTTAAATTTCCCTATGCACTTTTTTTTCCTGAATAAACAAAATTTTAACAAAAAAAAAAACCGACTTCAAAACAACAACTATTCCAAAACAAATTGTGTTGAGTTAAATTTTAAGTGGATAGGTACTTTACCTACCTTCTTGCGTGGTAAACACATATCGTACCTACATATTGATAAGTAGAAAAAGAAAGTCGATTATTAAGTTCTAGAAGAATACGCAATTGTTTTTTTACTTTTTAATGCATATTATTTTGTTTTGAAGTAGGTTTTTTTTTTGTTCAAATTTTGTTTATTTTTAGATTTTTAGTGAATCTGAAGTACACTAACTAATTTGTCTGAATATGGGTAGACCTACTAAACGTGCTGCTCATAGATCGCACCCTTACTGTAAGCCGTTAAGGAATTTCATTGATCATCATATTCGACTACGACACTTACTTGATTATAACGACGTTACGGTAAGTGATTCAAATATCCGGATAGCCTATAAAAGATTCGGCCGAGTATCGTTAATTTGCTCCTAAGAATTGAAGAGTTCCGTTATTTTGTCATGGATGCCATAATCAGAACCTAACCAAACTGTCATCAAACTACCCTTGAAGTACACCCTTTCCAATAAAAAAAACATCATCGTATTCCGTTGGCGTGATATTGAGTTATTCGTCCATGTGTCGCGCACATTCTTATTGCAAATTTAAGACTTGTATGGTTTTCTCATGAATGCCATTGTCGGAACTGGACCAGATTGAAATGGGACCACAAGGGAAGCACCAGCTTTTAAATAAAAAAAAAATAATCAATTGAGAACCTCCTCCTTTTTTTTTGAAGTCGGTTAAAAATACAAGTATTCTATCTCACTATAAAATGGATTTACAACAAAAACATTATTCCGAGATGATTTTGTACGATTTCGAATATCGACTATAACGAGCACAATGATATTTAAAGACAAAAGCCCTTCTAAAGCGATTATTTACCGCTAGTTCAACGACTTCAAGCGCGGTCGAATGACTTTAGCCAACGAAGAAAGAAGTGGCCGCCTTTTAACTGCTGTTACAGAAGAAAACGTGCTAGCGGTGAAAAATTTAATTCAAAAGATTGGGCGAATCACATACAGAGAGATTCCTACGAGGGCATGTTCAAGTAAGGAGCAGAGTTTCACGCTGGGTACCGCACAGTCTAGCACAAGTTCAGAAACATGTTTGGATGCAATAATGCCCAGATCCGATGTGAAAATTTAAAGCAGGCTCGTTTCGGCAGGTTTGCGATTCGGTACGGGCGATAAATCATAGATTTATCAGTACAATCTAGAAACGGAACATCAGCAAGCAACGTCTACCAAAACGAAGTGAGAGAGATGTGCACATGCAAAGTTAATAATTTTGAGTACATTATACTTATTCTGAGAGGTCGGTTATGGACGCGTATTGCACGAATAAGTTTTTTAACGCAAGAACATAACGCATTTTGTGTCCATGCACCAATAAAGATGAAATATAATTACCTGCTGCATCTTATCGAAATCGAGTGCAGGCCGATGTCGACGACGGCGGCGCGGGCTGGCGGGCGCGCGCTCCGGCTGGCCGGTCCTCGGCGGCGCGGGCGGGCACGCGCAGCGCGCCGGGGACGCTCGAGCTCTCCGCGGCTTCAACGCCTCTAACGGCGGTGACGTACGGAACCGCACCGGCGTCTCCACCTAGGAATACGAATCGAATGCATTCCCATTATAACATTTTCTTATTCACTCCTTGTTGCACTAGTAACTAACATATATTTGTTTTCCAAATAACGGAACGCAAAAGATTACAATATACACTTTTTGTGAATACAAATAAATAGAACTAATCGTTATTCTCCACAACGTAATGGAAATGAATCTACAATGGAACATGGTGAATATCAGGTTAGCGACAGAGGGAGCGAGATACGCACCTTGGTGTCGTCGTCGTCGTCGGAGGGCGCGCGCGCGGCCGCCTCGTCGGCGTCGGCGTCGAGGTCGAGGTCGGCGTCGGGCTCGGGGTCGCAGTAGGGGTGCGCGGGCCACTTGCGTTTCTCCGGAGCGGCGGGCGGCGGCGAGCTGGCCCCGCGGCGCCGTGACTCGCAGGCGGCCGCGCCCGCGCCCGGGCTCTCCATCGCGTCGCCGCCCGCACAGCTCTCCGCCGGCGCCCCGTTTATCACCTGCCACCACCACGCGTCAGCGCCCACTACGCCCGGCGCCGAATTCTCAACGTTTGGATTATGGAATGGCCTCGGTGTGTGTCTATACGTGGCATGCATGATCACGCGCAAATGTCGATGTGTGTTAATGTACAAAATGATCGATATGTGTACACGCATACGTGAATATCATTATCATCCTACGCTTGACATTTTCATTTTAAATCAATATCGACAGGCCACAGTGGTCCATCGCGGACGCGGGCCGTTTAAAGTTTTGCATTCAGAGGGGTGTCCCGTAGCCGTGCTGAGCGATACCCCAGACTTGTGAACTCGCTGCCAGGTGGCGCTAGTTTAAATACTTTCGACATCCGCGGTCATAATTGTGATAGCTCCCCCCATCGATCAGGAGTCATGTTTAAGTTTCTCGACGGTTATCTGTGAAGGAACCCACGGAAAAAAAAATTGACGCGCAAAGTCACACTCGCGAAAAGCGATCGGACTTATTTTAATATATTTGAATAGTCATCGTTACAGAAGCAGGCGTAACTCGAAAAATACACAGGCCGACGCTCTAAATCGTTCATCGGCTCGGGCGCCGTTCGCCAAAGTGCGGAGTCATTATCGCGGAACTAATGGATCCGTCGCGGTTGACGAGGAAAAAATTCTGCACGACTGCAACTCTGATAAAAATGTCCGCTCAGCGCCGCACGTCCGCTGTGAACGCCGGCGCCGGTACATCGAGGTGGAACACTGCTCCGACGATCTCAGTCAGAGAGAACATCGAGTCGAGTAATGTTTGCATTAAGATGAGCTTTTAAAGTCAATTTTCAGAGTGAAAAAGAAAATAGACGCAACAATTTTAGGTAATGTGAGCGACGCATATTTATTGATAGGTACTTTCTATCCGATTTGCAGAAAGCCCATTTTCATATATTTTGGGATATGTCAATGGATATTAGTTTACGATAATCTAGCAAAGTAAATTCATGTATTCCATTTTACATTACTTCCTTTATGGTACTCGGTAATAACGCTGAGTCTCGGTAATTTTGGAAAGACGTATTCTCCACATATCGATAGGGACTAGGTGCGTTAATCATTGGCTGGCGTCGTGTTTCCACGTAAGTAATATATAAAATATCAAATCGCAAGGGAGATCTCAGCTCTTACCGCATAATATCGATCGACACAAAAATAAATCACAGCTCCCTACTTCTATACAAGCGGGCTTACTTGCGTCACGTTTCTGGCTACTCGATATTAAATTATTACTTGAATAGAAACAAATAAAAGTAAAAGAAATACAATAGAATTGAAGAATGTCATATTTTAACATTTCTAAATATTCATAGGTGATGTTTGAGAGACCCTAGAGTTATTTTTACAGAACCCTACACCAAAAGACAAACCCCTACAGGATCACGTCGTTGTCGGTGTGTTTGTCTGTTTGTTTGCCTGTCAAGACCTTTTTTCTCAGATTACTTAGGTTTGCGATTCCTTAAAACTCTTTTTAAACAAGCTTACATATAACTAAAAATCAGCCATTCATGGCTTATATTTTGAAAATCTCACAAGTAAATCAATACCTATAGCTACTTCTCATTGACCTGGCATCACGAAATGTAGCAAGAAGCAAGGTCACATAAAAGCTAGTGTATACTGAATCAGCTCAGATAACCTACTTACATATGAAAAAAAAGAATAATGTAAATTGGACCAGTAGTTATCGAGTTATGAAGCTGACAAACGGACGAACAGACAGAGACGTTGTGCTTTGTAATATACAAGAATAAAAATCATCCCCATTACGATTACCCCCCAAAAATTAACCCCTATTTTCAGAATTCATTTATTTACGCTATATGACTACGAGTGAATCTCCTAACACTGTATAAGTGTTAAATCAATTTTTTCGTTTTTTTCCTTCAGTAAAGTTTTAGAAAATAGGCTGTGACATATGAACAGATAAACGGTCAAAAATGTGATCCTATAACGGTTTCTATTTTTCAGTGTGTACGAAACTCTAACAATGTTTAATGTTTTTCAGAAATACTAGTCTTAATTTGCATGCGCGATTACTAAACAAACATTTTCCCTGAGATCAGAACCTCTCGGTGTTGTAAAAAAAATACATTATCAAATACTATTTTCAATCTTAAATTCATTAAAGATTGTAGCCCCAATTTAACTATTTATAGATTTGACATTTCATTTAAAAAATTGACAACTTTTCGTGTTACAACACAACCTTAAATATTTCGCAATTATCCTTGTTTTTTTTTATGTCTTCCGCGGGATTATTTCCCGAAATCCAATAAGGCAACTTACATTTTTCTTTCTAATCAGAAACTTACAGGTACCGTTTAATGTTTACTTTCGAAAATAACGGGACTCCGTATGGGAGTAATTCGTAATCCGTTTCGAATTTTGCAACGACGAACCAAAAAAAAAAAAATCCGAATTTCTAATAAAAAAAATTAAATGAAACATTTTACAATTCCAATTACAAAAAAAAACACGAGCTTTTCATGCAAATTTGCAGAATCGCACCAACTTGACACTCGTATGCATAATGCATTTTCCAGTATAGAGTAAAACAAGACAAAAATGTTGAAAAAAACGTATTTTTTTATGGCGACCCATCTTAATTTTTTACTTCATTATTTTTTAGAATACCCGCTATAAAACACACATACATGAAATTTTGAATTAGTATTAATGTCTCACTGAAACCCTTCAAATACGGAACCTCAAAAGGAATCGTTGCAAGTATCGCACCGACGACCTTGTAGCGATACACGTATGTTTGCGTGTGAATCGTGATAAGGGTTTGCAATGAGTTTTGATAATAGTGTTATCAGTTTAATGAGTGACTAACGACACTAATAATTAAACAACAGTAGAAAACAAAATACAATAATTTTTAATATATTTTTAACCATTGAAAGTAATTTATCTTTACCATTGAAAGAATGATTTCGCTTACAAGTGCATTTTTTTAAGTCCTACAGAACAAAAACTAATATCGAATTTTCGAATAGGGTAAGTTGTGCCAAATTTTTACCAACCCATACTCTTATTTTATATGAAGGGTTTATCCGTTATATCCTCACTTTGGCTTACGGCTGTTTGGAAGCTGCAAGCCACCGTCGTTGCCACCGTCGTTGATGACAACGGTAGTGGCATTTTCCGAGAGAAGAAGCGAACGGTTTAAGTCAGGACTTTAAAGAGTTATTATTCAATCCGCGTCTGGTCAAATATCAACTAAGTAGTTCCCTTTGTAGATTCGGGACGTAAAACCCTTGAGCTGTCCGATTCCTTGATCACATCTATTAAGAAACTGCATTGGGGATGAATATTTTTTTGGAGCTTTCAACACCGAATATAATCGAATTCTTAAATTTAATAATTCCGATTCTTAGAAACAATATCAACGATTGACAATCAATACTGATGAATATATTTATGAGACTTCATAACATATTTAAGTGTAATAAGTTTATGCAAAGAAAGCTGTGATGTACTATTTATTGTAGTCGATTTAAAGGATAACTTCATCGACTCCGCTTTAATTGTTAATATGAAATTGAAGAGAATTAGATTAGTCCGATACGGAACTCGTTCGAAGGTGTGCCCGACGCGCGCTTATCTTATTTTCAAATATAAACCATGTATTATATAACAAAATTGATTTTTCTAGTCTATACCCACAATCTTATAACGTGACAGAGTTCATTTTAAAATGTCGCACAGTAGGGAAGACCGAACGCTAACAACAAAATTAATAATTCGTGTCCATTTACATGATAGATTAGTTAATCAAATTGACGACCCTGTAATTAACATTGAATCGACGCCACTCATTGTTTATTATTAAGAAATAGTTCCACGCATAGAAGTGGTAATTACAGAGCGAAACTTTATAATGGTTTGACGTTTCAATTTCGATACATTCGTTTGTGGAAGGTATTTGGAAATATAATTACGTGTTTGTGTAATGTATTATAATTACATTTCATAAGTAGATATATCTGTAGATAGCATATACTATTGAGTACGTGCGGCCGTGTTATACCTCGAGCTCCTCTTCGGACGAGTGGTGATCGTAAAGGTGATCGGGGTCGGGCTCGGGTAGCAGACGCGCGGTCGGCGCCGGTGCGCAAGCGCATGCCTCTCCACTCATACCTGAAACGACAAATCTCGGTCACTATATGCGCATGCGATTTAAATCTCATGAAAACGTAGCGATGAGAGATCTATCAGAAGAGTACAAGACCACAATATTGCACAAAATAATCAATCTATATCAATATATGTATAAATCTGTAGATTGTGAACACAAAAAATATTTTTATCAAATTTTGAGATCAATATTCGTTTTATAATGCACTTAATCTAAATTTACTATTTTTTGAATTCCTGCCTATCGGCCTGTCTATTTCTTTGTATACACTCTTATAAAAACAACGGTTCAACCCATCTCAATAAAATTTGAAATATAGTAAGAACATGCGGCTGCTTAGTAGATAGGCTATAATTATGTCGATAAAGCGTTTGTTTGTATGTTTTCCGGCGTAATCTCCGAAATGGCTGAGCGGATTATAATCGAATTTTGCAGAGCAGAATCGGTATCGGAAACTATCATTACTAAATTTTTATTTACTCACAGCGAAGTGAAAAGAAAACGGCTGGTATATATTTATCCACGTTAAGTTTTATGCTCTACTATTAAGAGTTTGGACTTTTTAACTTTCCTCCATGCGCTTGAACGGGGATTCTTAACAACCGTTGTCACTGTAAATTGACAATGTCTGTCACCGACGTCATCAATGTGTTCTTCGAGGCACGAAGCGAATGAAAATCGTCACATTTTCTGATACGAAAGTAACGCGATGACCGCTCTCGACCAATAGCGCTATATCACATGCAACCATCCTTTACGGTCTTATTCGCACAGTACAACGCACGAGATTTTGCCGCTCTGAATTGCCTGCAAATGATGTAATGCGCGAGTTTAATATTCCGCGGCCCTTTCTTCTTCTCCCCCGGATGCCAATGGTACGCCATTGCAACGCTTTCGTGACCAATTTCACGCCGGCAAAGTATCCTGCATTGTACTATACTGCGTTTACGAATTTACGATAAACGATGGCGATACACGTGTGCTTCATTAAAAGCTAATAAGGCGAAAGCCAGGAAAGCGTGTAATGATAATAATAATGGACCGATAAGTTCTGTAATGACCGATTAAATTATCGGGCATAGATATCAACGGTTGCCAATCTCTGATAAACGCAACAGCGGTTACCGCTTCTGACAATTTTGAGTAATGGCAATGTTTATTCATTAAATTGCCTTATCGAATTAAATCCGACAACGTGGATGATACGACCCGCCACCCGCGGAACAAGAGGCGCCAATTCGATTCTGGTTCACATCTACATGATAGCATTTTTTAATTTAAATCTGCACATTGAAACATCGATTATTACAATCCTTTGCTTTGCCAATGAAGGAGAAAGATTAAAGATAAATACATCTCGACAAAGATACAACAGCCTTTCCTGACCGCTCGAACGGTGGACTGCCGAGCTGCCCGCACACATAATTTGCACGTATTACCGCATTTCCTTCACCGCATAGACGACACTCCACGTGTGCCATCTCCACAACAGTCTAGCGTCTGTTTTGCTCACTTCACACATGGCAGCTCATGCGGACTGTCGATACATTGCTTTACACATATTTTACTGAACGCATAAACGGCGCACAACGAAAGAGATGTATTCGCCAAAGTGTATCGCTTTATTTCATCCGATTACGTTTACGTTTGACTGCGCCAGCCGTCTGTAAAACCTTGTCTGCAAAGCCGTGCTGTGAGTAAAACCAAGCTCACTGCTCGATGTCAATCACGGCATATGGCAATATTTCCATTCGTTTTGTGGCAATTTTGTTCACCTATAGATGGCAGACCATGCAATTTGTTTACTTTCGTTAACTATCTGTTTAACTTGGTTTATTTTCCACGTCACGTCATTGTTTAACTATTTGGTTTCGCTCACCGCGTATATACATGTTAGGTAACGCGAGACGTCTTCATTACTATACTATATTTTTTTAGCTATAAAAATAGAAATAACATGATATATTACAATTCATTAATTACCTTTCTCACTCACAAAATTTATGACATACCACGCAAACTGTCTCCGTATTTTATAATTGGGATTTAAAGTGATTCAAAAAATTGGCGGTTTCACTAGAAATCCAAGAATTGCAGATAATAAAGAATGCTATGCGGATATATTATATGAGATGTTAAACACAATATACGGCTGCGACGAGAACTTTTCATGATAATATTTTGTTTACAAAATATTTTAATTCCTTCAGAACTACTGCATACAAATTACCAAGTGAAGTAAAAAGTTAAGAAAATAAGCGATTTGTGGCAAAACGAAACACGACCGTCAAAAATGCTTAGATTTACTTACAACTCAATGTACTTGGTTTTAGTTAATGTACATTTGAAGATACTTTATAATGTCCTTTCGCGGTCGGGTCTTTCAATGAAGTATTTAATTTGTTTGACCTTTCAGATTTCTCAATATATAATAGCTATGAATTTTAATTATTAAATTACTATTTTTGATGTTGAGGAATTTAACATCGCATTTCTACTTTTAATTTTATTTTCATTATATAGAATTGTATCGTTCTTTGCAAACCAGTTCGAGGCACGATTAAGAGCGCTGTTGTCTATGTCCAATCACTTTTCCCATCATGCAATAATTAACAATATTTATATGAATATATATAAGTAATTTAAAAATCGAATAGTATTAAACATCAAATACTTCATTAAATGCAAATTGATTAACGAATTCAAGACTTTTCAAGTGTTTACCTAGCCAATATCAATTTAGTAGCTACAATATTATTACTAGCAAATATCTTTACGTTTCATATCGTGCCTACTAAATTTCGAAAACACACAAGTCCATTTCACGGATACGGATGGATAGTTGCGTTTTTTTAATTGTCAATCACGGGAAGTTATATTCCATTTTAGAGTGCATCACTCTCGCCTCGTTCAGATTATTGAGGGTAGTACGATGGTGATGACGTAACAAGCCGCACCTCATCGCACCCGAGGGGCGAACGGAGGGCAAACGCGTACGTTAGTTACGATTCTTGCATAACTTTTTGCTTCACAAGAAGCAATGTCATAATAGTCCAAATACGTATTTCAAAATGAATAACATCGGCGCGGCACGAATTACTCAACATAATTACGAAGTCGCAGCGTGTGAGATATGGCGGCGGCGCGGGTCGAGTAAACACGCTCAAGGTTGGCCGGCCGTGCCTGCGCGCGCGCTCGCATACACGCCACAACGTGTACAGGCATTTCACTCCACCGCTTGTTAGGTTTTTTCCTACTTTTTTTTCTTTTAAATTCCAACCTTTCTATTCTTATCTCTATGACGCTCGCCCCATTTTCGCCTACAACTATAATACAATAAAATAAATCTCATCGCTCTGTTTCGTACGCATGCGCATGTGAGGACGTAGACTGCATTCCTACTTCGAATCTTGACAGAACTTTATAATCGAATAGAGTTAAAATGTATATAAATCTCTAGTTACATATGTTAATCTAATGTAAAATAATGATAAAAAACGTCTAGATTACAACCATCACCACCGTAAAATATTAAATATTTTGAATTAATGATCCGTGTCTAATAATTTTAACATCTAAAATAATTTAGAAATTCGACAAAGAATGCAGTAAATTTCCCTTTTTTTTCGACAGAATGCGTTTGCGCGCATTTCGCTATCGACAGGCGTCGATGTGAATTCACTAAGCATCTTTCAAAATTGTCTGTGGGTTTGGTGAGTGTTATCGGCTTGATAATTTTTTATGGTCAACATTTTCAGCGCGTTTTGTTGCCTAAAACGAGCAATTTTTTTACTTTTATTACAACCAAGTGTATTTGAAGTAGTAAATAAGCCTCAATTTTACATATATTATCAGGAATTCTAATAAGCAACGCGCTATTGAAAGCAAATAAACTGTTTTTGTATTCTGTGAAGGAATGATTCTTTACTATGTACTCTGAATAAGTTGATGCGTATTTTTAGACAAAGAATAAAAGTGTTATTTCAAATACGCTTGTTTTATTGGATCCCCTTTATTTGTTTGAAAACAATTGAATAATAATCATTCATTATTTGATAAGATCCAATAGCCAAAAATGACAATGTTTACAGTGGTTATCGATAAGTCATATTAGTAAAATATACGCACAATGGTACCCTACGCGTATTTACCGAATTTGCTTACCTTCAATTCCAAAGAAAATTGCTTACACGGTGCAATATATCACACAAATTTAAAAATAGGCGTGACTTAATACATATCTTTGTATGAATTCAACGTCTGGAATGTCTAACTAAAGGCTAAACGTATTGTGTGAACGCTCTATATTTCCATTTTGAAAATATTTAAATTTTTAAATCATCTCAAAAGTACTTGATTTTACAATTAATAATGTTATCTAGTTTATCATCAAATCACTAGGTAACGAATCATGCCATAAGGTTTAGGTTCCTAAATTGCAATTTTTAATAAATTAAACACGTTTTTCTAAAAACAAACATTGCCAACACTTTTATAGTAGTAAATAAACATTAAATACAGTTTATGAATAAAATGATTTAGTTTTGGCAAAAACAAAAAATGTTAAGTTACAGAAGTTTTTAGAACGTAGATACAATTAATCAGTCATTCGATTTATTGCTTTTTCGCGCTCTTTACGTCTCTCTGGCGTCTACTT
Organism: Eumeta japonica; assembly: GCA_005406025.1. NCBI lineage: Eukaryota > Metazoa > Arthropoda > Insecta > Lepidoptera > Psychidae > Eumeta > Eumeta japonica. The sequence continues at coordinate 153,431 of BGZK01000531.1, forward strand.
AGTGAATAGAGAAAGTCTTGGAGCTCCTTCCACCATCTTTTAAAGTGACATTTAACAAAAAGTCACTTTAAAAGAAAATAAGCGTTCCAAGTCTTCCCTTTAAAGGGTTTTAGCCCGAAAAACCGTGAAAATAAAGGACACGGAAAGCAAATTTTATTGTAAAAATGACTTTTTTTGTTAAATGTCAATTTAAAAGGAGGCGGTGGAAGAGGCCCTTAGTGTTGTTACGCCGTAGAATAAAATGTCAATCGACTCGAAAATTTTTCTGAGACGGTAGATTTCGAAATCCGTGCTGAATAGAACTGCAGGCGGAAAAGCTACGTGACAAAACTAAGTATCTACCCAACAATTGGTCTATTTTACTTCGTATTACGAAAAGCTTCTGCAACTTCGCTAAGAGCAGTTAGCGAACGAAGGCAATGTCCAGATAAGTACATCTCACACGACAATTTCATTTGCGATTCTTCAATCTGCACGAATTACGGTTACCCTTGCGATTGTGGTCCCGACGGTGTGGTATGACGACGTGTTTTATATTATACGTTAAGGTACTCGGTATCCAGCATAGGGCGAAGACGGAGCGGGTCCCGCCGAGCCGGCCGGTGACGCATCGTGGCCTACGCGGCAGCAGTCGCCGCGGCCGGCGGCGGCGGGTCTAATTGCGGCGTGTAACGTTACGCGCTCACCTTGGCCGCGGCGCTCGAGCAAGGCCAAGGTCGATAAAGCAAGCTCCGCCCCGGCTCCGCTTCGTCTCGGCCGCCCCGCGCGCCGGCCGCGCCCGCGCAACGTCGTTTTTTTTGCGCGGGCGGTGATGTAATTCACGATTCGACATGCGACCGATGAACACGACCGTGCGCCGGAGCACTGCCGTCACGCTCGCATAAACAGCGCTTGCAGCTTCGAATGTACCTCGATTTCAACTTAAAACAAGCCAACCTTTTTACTATTCGTTCACGTGCGTATCGATTTCGCATTTTCTTATTGATCTGTTTACGCTTGGAATGTATGAGTATTACGATAATTCGTCTAAAACCTGCGACGTATGTCTCGTAATATGTACTCTTGTATAAGGAACGTCGACGGCCAGAATATCAATATGATAAAAGTTTGTTATTTTTTTTGATATACAAACACAACAAACATGTTATGAATTCAATTCAAAATTGGTAAACGAATTAAATATTTATCCACGGCTAAAATGTATTCTTTGTCCTGACGTGTGTTTATGCACTATATTTGTAGGTCATTGTGAGATACCTACAGATCGAATTAAGTGCACATTACTTAGTCTCTACCTGCCCAAATACTGCGTGCGTATTTTTGCTTACATTTGCAATTGAGTTAATACGATGCACGTAATATAAGTACGCCCCAGCGGCGCCCCAGTAGTTGTAATGCAATTTACATACATTCTTATTGCCGATTCGTGACATAAATATGAAAACCTACCTAGTCGCGGTAGTTAGAGCACTCAAGGAAATTGAAAACTGGTAAGCTCGAAGCGGCGTCGTGCAATTAGAATTGCAACAAAAATCAAAAACTGGCCAAGAGCATCTCGGACTATGCCCTTTAAAGGGTTCCGAAGCCATTATTATAAAGAAACTTGCACTAGAGATGAAAAAAGTACGTTGTTACATTTTTTCCACGTTTCCCGCACAGAATAGTTATAAACACTAGTCGTCTATAGCTAGAAAAACAAGTAAGGATATGGACTACTACTATTAAACAAGTGCTAACTAAAGCGCATCAGCAAAAGAGCGTATCTTCATGACACTTATCTCCTTTTGTTGAGAAGCGCAGTTTTTCAGTAATAACTCAAAACGGTATATCCGATCATGTTCAAAATGATTCGATCATGATTTATATTCAAGCGTTACCTTCATTATTTTTTTTCCATATTTTTTTAGAAAATAAAGGCGAAGGGACACAATTTCTTCTAATTTCGGAGCGATTATTTCCGAAATTATTGACATAATCACAAAAATTGCTTATATCAACCTTAAAGTGTTTTTAAAAGAACTGTCGACTAAGTAGCGGCTCACACAAGACGCCTACACTACAAATTTCATCAATATACGTTGTTTAGTTTTTGAATAAAATGCCTATGACATACGGACGAACGGACGGACAAGACGAAATCTAAGGATTCCGTTTCTGCCATTTTTGCTCTAAACCCTAAAATGACTACAATAATTGATTGATTTAAATTTAATTACCTGTCTTCTTAATTCATAGATAAACACAATACAGTCTAGGATATTTAGAAAGATTTCAATTTTAGCCGAATAAATTTTATTATTAAAAAACATTTCGGATACCAAGGATCGATAGCTTTACCTTGACCTTTAATGTTTATTTATATACCTAGCACATTACCGTGGAGATTTAAAGCGTATTATAATTTTAATAAGGTTAATTTTAAACACTATATATGCTTCTCTAAAATTATTTTGGATGTAGTATATAAGCGAGATTTAATAAATTTTAAAAGTATAGTACAACCGACATACAAAATTAAATAACCGTTAAGGCAAAATGTTACATCACTAATTAACTAAGGTACTAAACGACCCTAAAGGAAAATTCAGTAAAAAAAGGCAGCTGAACTTTTGAGCTCAAAACTAAGAGGCGATATATATAACAATGTTTATTTTTCTCATATGAAGCTCTTAATCATTGTTACCCAATTTTGGCCTAACTCCAACGCAAGGATATTCATAGCACTGCATTGATATTGTACAGTTCCGTAGCCAAATGCAAAAAAAAACCCTTATAATTTCGTACTGTCCATCTGTCCACTTGTTACAACTATGTTATTTTTTTTTATATTTTTGATATAATTTGTACACCTAGATGACTTTTGTACAGCGTTAAACGGAATCGAATAAAACCAGAATTAGAATTACGAAAAAAATGTAAAAAAGCGGTTAACCCTGTAGGTCAACCTTGAAACTTCCCGCTATTTTCGAGTTCGAAACACTGAAATATACAGGATTTGACGCGATTTTTTGAGTAAGTAATTTTGAGAATGCGAATTTGATTCGATACAGAATTTTAGAATTTTTTAAGAGAAGTTTTTTTTCACTTTTTGTTTTTGATATCTCTTGAACAATTTAATCGATTTTGACTGAACTATTGACAATCAATGCAGGTTATTAAATTCTATAAAAGAATTCAAAACATGCATTTAATTAGGTACAAAATTTTGAATATCTTGAAAAGATCACTTCGGAATTTTTTTCGTTCACGATATCTCACCAACAAATTGACCGATTTTGCCCGGTGATGATCGACGCTGGTTTTTTATATTCTATAAAAGTACTCAGAACATGTTTTTAATTAAGTACACAATTTCGGAGTACTTTGAAAAAACTACTTTGCGATTTTTTTCATTCACGATATCTCGCGAACGAATCAACCAATTTTGACTGGCCCCGCGGCGATCGACGTGGTTTTTTAATGCTAAGAGCTGATTAGTTTTTGGAATCAATTGGTGAAGCCGTTTAAAAGTTATTCCAAAAAAATTTTTTTGACAGTTATTTTTCAATTTCTTGGAATCTTTCGATCCGAATCGATTCAAATTTTCAGGAAATTTAAGTTTGATAGAACTCTTTGGAATGCCAAAGTTTAGTTCCAATTGCTGAAGATGTTCAAAAATTATAAGATGTTTACGTACACACACACTCCCATACACATACACTTACACGACACCATCGTAAAGTCATCAGGGGAGCTTACTAGTACCTCAAAACGTCAAGATCTAGAATTTACGATTTTAAATTTCCACATGGAAAGGAAATCTAGGAATGAAAAGTTTTTGCGTACTTCATTTTCGTCTGTGCATAGATTATCAAAAATGAATTCATAACTCTAAATGAGATTAACCCTAAGGTGCATATTTGTCGGTTTATTACCTAACAAAATTACGAACTTTGTATGTATTGTTTTAAAATTCAGATAAAAAGTCATAATACTCAAAAAACAATTTTAGTGGAAAAAAAAGTAATAATACTCAAATTCAACGAAAATTGTTTTGAAGATAATCTATTTGAGGACAAACAATCAGCAACTCATATGGACACGCAATCACGTGGGTCTTAATGCAATTATTTAGATAATATTCTACATAGATAGTTCAAATTTGGCCTGCACCTTGTACACTCTATAAAATTGAAAAAAAACATAAAGAATGACAAAAATATTTAAAACGAATTTTTTTAGCATTTTTTCTTGTATAAAGTAATACGTTATTTATAGAATAAACGGGTAACGTGTATGCCACTTCGAGTTCATTCCAAAATATAATGCGAAATATTTGTAAACTAAATGTCAATGGCAAATGAAATGAAATAGTTACTCATAGACGTATTTTGTCGAGAGGAAATATGTCAATCTCGTTTTTTAAATATTATGCATGAATAACCATGATTGACAGATGATGATAAGCGCGAAAAATCAAATGATATTATGCCAAGCCTTCTCTTAATTATTTAAGTCTACGTATTATAATGTATGTATTTAATGCTTTTGCATAAAAAAAATAAACTAAAATACGCCAAAGTTGATTCCGATTCTGATCACGCTCTTGATTCTGGTGCCCTCTCAATTCTTGATCTATAAATTAAAAAAATAAGGTTGCATGTATTTATATCATGTACGAGAGTGAGAAGTTATAATTTTTGGCTTAAATGAGGAATTGTTTTTAATTGCCTGCAAATAATAAATTACAATAAAATAATTAGAGTGGAATAGTTATTATGGTCGATAAGACTAATTTAAATTTGAAAAAATAAATAAACTATTATTATTTCTATGTACGGCCATAATATTTTAAGGAAAGCATAGAACATCCATTTTTTGATTCAGACTAATGTAAATTACAATTAAAACAAGTTTGTTGCCATCTTCCATTTTGTATTTAGCTATACACATCTCACCGACTGACGTCACTGTTGAACTTGCTTATTCCGCCTGTCTTACAGCCATATCAATATTCATAGTAATGATATTAGTAGTATCGTCCATATTTTGATAAATAATAACTCCTTCAGCTCGAAAATTTGATACATCAATTATTCATGGTCTGAAGTTGTTCGCTAAACCGCTTGCAAGCAACTTCGTGTAGTAGTTTTCGTGTCACCCCAACAAAAAATCACTTACATCATTTTTTTACAATGCGCCAGTAGAAATATTTAAGTACTTTAAAAAGTATCATATTTTTAAAAGTATCATATTTTTTATTTTAGAAGAAAATCTAATTGTATTAAAATTTTATTACAATCTGTTGAACCATTTCGGCGATTAACCCATACAAACAAACAGATCCAACGATGAAATCGGCCTATAATTTGCGTAACCGCAATTTCTTATTGTATTCCAGATTTAAACAAAATTTGTCAAACCATTCTTAAGTTATAAAAGGCCATATAAGAAGGCAGGCGGCAAGAATTTTAAAAACTGGCCATAAGCATGTCGGGTCATGCTCATTATAGGGTTACAAAGCCATTATTACATAGAAATGCACTACAAATGAAAAAAGTACATAGATATTTTTTCCATGTGTCCCGCACAGAATAGTTGTAAGCACTTTAGTCGCTTATAACTAAAAAAACAAGAAGGTATGTCGACCATTACTATTAAACTAGTGTAAACTAAAGTACATAAGCAAAAGAGCATACCTTCACAGCAGTTCTGTCCTTTTATTGAGAAGCGCAGTTTTTCGGCAATAACTCAAAAACAATATATCCAACAATCTTCAAAATAATTTTCGTTCAAAGTATTTATTAAGTGTTACCTTCGTTATTTTTTTCATATTTTTTGGACCTACTGTAAAGAAAATAGAGGGGCGGAAGCCTAATTTCTGCAATTATTCACGTAATCAAAAAAATTATTTAAACACTTTAAAGTGTTTTAAAAGAACTGCCGAAACATGTGCCACTCATTGATGTTTGCTGAAAAGAATTTTTTTCAGCTTCTATTACATGTATGGAGTGCCCCGCCCCCTAGAAATATTTATTTTTGTCATTTAACTACCAAACTAAGTAGCGCCTTACACAAAACACCTTACACTATAAATTTCGTCAATATACGTCTTGTAGTTTTGAATAAAATGCCTGTGACGTACGGACTGAAGGACGGACGGACATGACGATACTATAAAGGTACCGTTTTTTGCCATTTTGGCTTAGAACCCTAAAAATGATATAATTGGGGTTAGTGAGGTAGAAAAAGAATATCTATCACAAAATTTGACAAAAACAGTATTTTATGTACAAAGTAACCTCACACATTTATATGAATAGTACTATATATAGATTATTATATTTCTGAAAACCGGAAAAAAAATGTAAGCCGGTGATACTAAATGTAACTAAATCAAACGCAAACGCAGTAAGACGTTAGAGCACTAACAACGCCCCTCTAACGCTTTGTTCAGGGTGCGTAGGGAATAATAAATATTCTTGTTTAAAGAGCGCGTGTATATTTTGGAGCGCTTTGAGGGCGAAAATAACGGAAGGTTTTGGGGTTGGCCTACAGGGTCAATGGTTTTCCACGTCTTTCTAGTGTTATTCATAACAACTATAAATTTCACTGGGTTTTCACACTATGCACTATGTATTACTTATGCACAATAAGGATGAATTTTAGAATAATATTCAGAGACATGGTAAATAAGAATGACTTGATGAAGTGTAATTTATAGAGTTCGTGTTAGTAGTTGTCTTTATTTTTTTTATGGTTGAAGGCCTGTAATTTTGGTTTAAAACTTCATTTTTTTGCGATAGCTCAATACAGAACAAGACTATAATTAATATTGATTCGAACTACGAACATACAAAAAGTAATCAAATAGTAGAATAAGTCACCTACTAAATAAATAATCGAATAGGATTTGCTTACAGCGTCAATAGCGAACGTGTTTCATTTATAATATTTTGATCAGAAAGATATTCTCGAAATTGCCCCTTATCTCTTTGTTTACTTGAAATGTGACATATTTATGATCTTGTTTATATTAATTATAAACAAAGTAAACAATGTAAACATAGTCATAAATATGTCGTCCTCGATTATTAAAGATGATATATTTATGACTTTGTTTACATTTTAGAAATCCAGACTGTTGCTCTCCCGCATATGGGAATCGTGGCGTTAGGAGTTCAATTCTTTTATCGGCGATGGGTGCGTTAACAAGAAGTATGCTAGTAGTTGAATAGTGCGTTTTCGTGTCAAAATATAGTTAAATGTACACCTTAGGTTTGTTTTAGTGTTTGCTATTTTCTATATCGATCCTCGAACCCCGAAAGTGGTAGACGGTACCGATATCATAAACTAGGCAACTCAAAGGTTAAAACCAAACATAGGCAAACTACTCTTATGTATTTATTGTTCTATTAAAGGCAACAGTTTAATTACGACGAATTTCTTTGCCTGAAAACGATATCTCCATTTTAAATTTCGTCGAGGTTACATCTATCACTATTGATAGTTAAAATGTCCTAAACTGATGTGACGAGTTACCGGCCGCTCGTGTCACTTTTGTTATAAAATATTTCATTAGCGGATCAATTGCTCAAATGTTCCGATTTCGACTTTTTTCAAATTTCATTTGCGATAATTCATCGGACGATGCGACAATGCTAACGATGAAATGAACAGCTAGACGGTTCGCTAGAAAAATACCGACGCAAACAAAAAAAAAAAATTAAACGTCATCCGAGCGAGGTTACATTTTGCGACTGCAAGCAATGGTTTTGCAGGCATTCGGTCTTGAAGCAGGGAGCGGAGACACTTTCATTGTTTTTTCTTTTAATAAAAAACAAAACAATTACAATCGCTTCCCTTTAAAAACGGAGGTATTGAGAAAAAAAATCTTAAGATTGATACATTAGAATGTTTCAAATGTTCGGATCAGTTGTTGATTCTTTCATTAAGGTAATATGACATATTTATGAGGACGCCATTTTAAACAGATCTGAGAGAATTCGAATTTTTCCTTCGGCCACAAATCTATATGCGGGCCCGAACCACGCTTTCCGCCGACGCATGAGTTGAAGCGAACAAGACGAGACTCGTTTCCGCCATTAAGCATTCACTGCTGCATATAAATCAATTGTTCTGGACTACCTTTGTACCACAGTCAAGACCTCATTGTCGCTCCATTCGTTATAGAAAGTAAAATAAAAGTATAGGAATAGCAGAGCGTAGGTAACAATTACGTAAATCACGACGCATAAGTGCAAACAGTTATGCAAACACGACAGGATATTTTTTTATTCCCTGTATGCATTCGATATAACATTTAAGGAACCGAAGTATTTCATTATAGATGATAAAGAAAGAAAAAAAACAAGCGACCGATTATGCGGTTTCATTATAATCCACATTAAATATTGAAATCAACAAATAAAAATATAAAACCTGAACATCTACTTATGGATCTTCTTATTATATTTTATTTGCTCACTGCATCTGACCAACGCAGAACCAAAAATTCTGATCTAGATTTACCATACGATCCTGGGTTACCTGTAACCAACGCTAGCCTTAAACTGAACACTCACAGAATATAAACGTGAAGTAATAGTTTCCGCTGTTGCATTTCATCCAGTAAATGAGACTTCCCGTGGTCCATTCCCTCTCCATCACCCAATTACCGTTCATCATATTTCATATTTCTACCCATAAGGCTTGCAACGCACTGATGAATTCTCTGGGGTTGCAGTATTTATGGGCGGCGACAACCACCTGCTTTCAGGTGGCTCGCAAGCACGTTTGCTCGTCGAAACTGGCATAAAAAACCCTGAGAAGCCGTCAGTCCACCTAATGGGAGGTCGTCGCACGCCACGACATGCAGTTCATGGTTGCTACTCAAGAACGTTTCTTCCCGCAGCGGTGATGGGTTCTACGAGCTGTAATCTACCCATTGCGACTTCAACTTGCGGTTTCTGTGAACTATGATCGGTCACTCCGGTTCTTACTATTTTTAGAGCAATATTACAATACGGATCCCTATGCTCGTCACTCAGTCATCCGTTCATTTACCTACTCGCCACGCTAGCCATACTTAGGAAAAAACTCGAGCTGATGCGAGGGACGTCCAATAAAAAGTGAGAATGAGTATGTTGCCTGTAACTTTAAATATATAACGTTAAATATATTTTATTTTTCGACATAGCCGCCTTTTAGCATAACGCACTTGGCATATATTTTGTCTAAGGTTGAAATTCCTTTCTTAAAAAACTCTTCATCATGTGCACCTAAAAATTGATGTAATGGAGCGACTACTGCTTCATCATCTTCGAATTTCTGTTTTTTCAGATATTTTTTCAACATTGAAAATAGATAGAAATCACTAAAGACAAGATCTGATGAATATGGAGGATTCTCTAATATTTCGAAGCTTGCATCTCGAGTTGCAGCTATAGCAACGGCAGACCTATAAGCTGAGGCATTATGATGGAACTAAACAAATTTTGTTAGTTTGCCTCGCAGTTTCTTTCGTATTTTGTTACTTAGTTTTTTTATATGTCCTGCATACAAAGAACCCGTAACAGTAGCTCCACCATCGAGATATTCTATTTAGACCACACCTTTATGGACAGTAAAGGTGTGGTCTAGACAGAATATCTAGAATATATAAGAAAGAGAGCCCATAATCTTTCCGGCAGAACGACTCGCCTTAAATTTCTAAGAAGTTGGAGGTGATTGTCTTTTCCAAATCACAGACTGTAATTTTATTTCTGGATCGTAATGGTGAAGGTCCGTTTCAACCATGATTGTAAATGGAGCCAAAAAACTATCGGGATCTTGTAGTAACAGTTCCAAGGTAACTCGAGAAATGTTCAGCCTCGTTTATGTTTATGCATTGATAAGCATTATGGGAACTCATAGCGCGGATACATTTTTCACCCCAAACGTTCGTGTAAAACGCTATACAACACTACTAGTCGAAAACTTTATTTCTTCAGCTATAAAACTTTTCGTGATACGACTGCGAAAACAATTTTTCGACTTTTTTTTTTCATTTCTTCGTTCACTACCATGGTTGGGCAACCCGAGCGAGTTATCTTTGGTGGATTTTCTTTTGCGTTTAAATTCGGCGCACCAACGGACAACTGTAGAATGCGGTGGAGAATTTATTCCTAAAGTATCCAGTAACGCTTGATTAACTTGTTCTGTAGTGAATTTTTCAGGTACAGACATTTAATAACCACACTCAATTCAATTTATTCCATTTTTAATGTACGCTAAACAGACGGTAAACAAAAAACTTCTAAAAATCTAATCAACATTCCAGCTTTACCATTCAGTATTTACTTTTTTAGTTTCAAAAAGTTTATTCCTCATTCTGACTTTATAGTGAACACCCCTCGTAAATTTAACGACACGATGAAACATAACTTACTCATAAATAAACTTTTAACACCTTTTTTAATGCAGGGAGGGAAAAATAGAAGAGTTTGACGTTATTTGTATCAGTTTGATCTTATTTGATTTTGAACTGTGGAGTTTTGTTTTTGATTTTAAATAGTAATTAGATAGTATTTCAAATAGAAATCGTCATAAGGTTATTTAAATATCCCCCGTCTTAATTCAAAATTTACTGTATCCGAATATTGTAAAAAAATTACACAAAAATACGATTCGACTTTTACTCAAAATTCTAATATTTACAAGATAATTCATTTGTTCCATTATTTTTCATTAAGAAATTAGCGTCATATGACTCCATTAAATGGTTACTTATATTAATGTGTAACATGCAAGGGGTAGAAAATTCGCTTCCCACTTAAAAATACCCCAAAAAGAATTGAACCCTTGATGTACCAATTCTGACACTTTTCTGCTCGCTGTTGAATAAATCTACAGTAAAATATTTTCCAACCACCGGTCATAAAATGAGTGACGTCATCAAGCGTTATTGCGGTATCGGCACTCGTTATCGCTCGCATTCGCGCCGGTCACGCATTCGAAACGGAAGTTAGGCCAGCGGCCAGCGCCGACTTCGGGGTGTTTTGGCGTCGGGCCTGCGGTCTGCGCGCGCGCGTCTATTTCGGAATGAATGGGCACGCGTCCGATGGTCGTGTTTGTACACATTTTCCTGGAGCCGATGCCAGAGCGTCGTCGTCGGATCTGTCCGACGGGCGGCGCATTGGCGGTCACGACTCCGGTAGTTTTGGCCGGGGGGCGCGGGTGGCGCGGCGGGCGAGCGCAACTTGTCGTTGGCAACGCGGCGGACGGCCGGCTGCCAACGCGGCGCTACTCCGCCATTGCTGTGTCAGGCGCGCATGTAACCGTTTTTGAATTACAGTGTCTCGGATTGTATAAGACAGTCGTTCGTACGATTTGCGTTTCCCAAAATAGAACTGATATCGCCCTAGTGCTCGTCACCCCACCGTTATCGCTTCGGCTGTTATTGTAAAATTCCATTTATCATTTATACGTATTGAGTATGGAAAAAATTATTACTTTCCGATTATTATCTTATCGTTTTCATTAAAATTTTTCTTATTCAAGGATATGATACCCACAACGATTGCATATAATAATAACGTTTAACTAGTCTCCATCACACCTTATCATATCTATTTCATCTTTATCACCTACAACTGTACCGTAACTGTACCACTTTAGTACGCTAGTAGCAGTCGGTTTTTTACATTCATAAAACTTATTTGAAAACAGATGTTCTCCCGCCTCGTAGCGATTGTCGAATATTTTAACATAATGATCGATTCAAAACCTGCATATAAAAGAACTGCATATCAAATCGAAACATTAAAATGCCTCGTATGTTTTGACAAAATGTACCTAGCTTTCTTCTTTTAAGCACATGCATAAATAATATTACGTATTCATATATATAAATATGATGCAGTGTTTTCGCATTAAGATTACATTGCTTCTAGAACGCAACTTGCGGTCATTTGTTTCAGCAAATACGTATAAATAACTAGTCGTTTCCTGCTCGCTTCGCTAAACGTAATAACAATTTAACCACAAAATATACTTATTTTGTGACTTAACAGTGATTGTCACACATCCTGTTCCATCGCAGCCGACTTTTATTCCAACGATGTTCATTTTTCCGGTGCTTATACAATTAGCGCGAAAATTCCTTGTTGTGTTCCAAAAGATAATCCACCTCTACGCAAAATTTGATTACAATCCCTTCAGCCGTTTCGAAGATCAAACCAAATAAACGGGCCGTGTAACACTCATTTTTATTACATGCATAGACAATTTTTGCATAAGACACATGTCAATATACAGATCTCATACGCGACAATCTACTTCCCCTATTGTCTCCACCGGTTACATTTATATGTCGTGATTAGATTTAATCCGTTTTAAAACGCCGCATCCATTACGTCGTCGAGCGCGAGATGTGCGTCGTCATTAGTTAGACTTACTGATGTCGGTGACGTCGTTCCACTTCATCACGACGTCTGTGCAGAGTTCACCTGCAACATAAATATATTTCTGGTCGGTACGTGATCGTATGCATGTGCAATACATTCTATATTCATATTGATGATTATAGAATGTGAATATCTGAAACCATACAAAGTAAATTTTCCTTTGTCTTCGGATTATTTTTAATCCATTGCTTTTATTATATACGTATAACTACTACTACGTTCGTATATTTCGAGAAATTTATTTTGATATCGGTAAATCTGATATAGAAACAATAAACTAACATCAGTTTTTATATCAATTCATATACATATATTTTTACACACACGCATATATAACATAACATTATATATATATAACACGGAAATTAATAATAGTAAAATTATTGTATAATGAATACCGCATAAAGTTTTTTGCCTTTTAGGGTACCGCGGCGAAAGGCAACAGACAAAATCCTTATAGTTGTTTAAATATGCGTTAACTCATAACAGTCCGTTCATATATTGACACTTCTTATGATTTCGTCAATTTTTACCAACACTAATGACACTGTACAGGCAGTCGCCTTATGTAAACCGCCATGTAATTTGGTAATTAAATTACAAAAAAAAATGAGGATGGCCTTGCACACATAAAATGAAAGGATGAAAAATTTTTCTCTAGATTCCAGAATCTTTAAATTTAAATAGAAAATAAAAAAATCACAATAATAAACTTTTATAAGTAGTTCCAACGAAAATTGGAATTTCAAGTTTTTTAGATATGCATAATTTACAATCGTGAATGGCAACACCATTCACCGGCCCATTATGGACATGCATTTGGATTTTAGTACAATAAGTTCCTACCATTCATGCATATGTCTATTAATGACGATATTATTTTAGATTTTTTTTTTCTAACGAGTGTTGTAATCGAATTTTAGCCAGACTATCACTTAGGGTGGATTTTCTTTACATGGAAATTTTATTAGGGTATTCATTTTAAAGGATATGACATACTATTAGGTATCCTAAGTGCTAGGTGACCTAGTTAATAATATCACCACTCTAAATTACAAGAAATCGTAACGCTGCTTACATAGCGTACATATTATTTATAAAAAATTGCGTTTCGCCGATTTTCTAGCGAAAACAGCTATTACATAAAATAAAAAAGTTTTATTGGCATTTTAAAACGATTTTCTACACGATCCCTTATGACTTGTTTACTAAGTTCGCCTTGAAGTAAAAATATCATTATTCAGTGGCAAACAGCAAAAACGTTGGACAAAGATTGAGAACTTTTTCTCCGCTAAACAGAACTCAAATTCTTTAAATAACACAACTTTTTTAACAATCCTCGTTCATATAGCAGTTTTGGAGACTCGACGAGTTATGGTCTATCGGAAGAAACGGACCCAGCGACAGGTGTCGCTGCCATAATCTGCATGCACCACCGGCCGAAAGTCATAAAACCGGTTGAGCTTTCGTCACACGAGTTAGGTCCGAAAGTTCGGACTAACTTTTATGCCTCGATACCGTCTCATTAACAATAACGTGACACACGTATTACGTGTTATGGAACTTTTGTAATGTGTTTTCTCCTAAACAATCATGAAATAACGTCTTCGTAGGTGTACGTATTATTCAATAAGGTTATCAGTTGAGATTATTATAATTAGGGTTTTACTTTAAATTAGGTAGTCATTAGGCGAGCAGCGCGCGGTTACGCCTGGGCGGGTCAGGTCAATTGCCTTTTAGCACAGCGCCTTATCGATTGAAGTCTCGTAATAGGGCTCTCGCGTTTTTGCGTTTGTTTGTTTGTTTGTTTATTTAATTTTTTACGGGTCACTTTTTCGACCCCTGCTTCTTTCGGACATTCACAAAGTCTGGAGATGTCACTTCCAAACATGTTATCATACGGCAGACGTAAACGCGTGTTGCACTTAGAACGCTACGAAACGAGGTGAAGGGAACGGGTTTATGATGTACCGCAGCAGTCTCCTTTAGATGCTGTTTAATGCAATTTCTCGACATCGTTTTAAATTCATGAGACAATCAAGAAAACGGTCGGGTATATTTTAATCCAGTTTTCGCAGATACATTCGACCGAGTGAGGATGACCCGTTAATCTATGAATTTTGCATTGCATTGCAAAAACATGTCCAGGTTAGACGATGAAGATATCGGCCAAATAGAGAAAAAAAGTAATAATATCGACGCGAATGTATTCGCAGGCGGTCGCTAGTGCACACTTGGTGTTAAGGTGGCTGAAATAACGTGTCTCAGATTATCTAATAAAGTCTTTTTTAGTAAACTAATCATCATCATCATCATCATCATCATCACTCAACCTTCACCCAGTCGCAATGACTGAAAGGGACACGTCCCGATACACCGAAGGGAGCGTAATTATAGGAGGGAGTTAATTATAGATTCTAGCTTGGATTAGGAGTGACGGGAGTGTAGAGCCAGCCGGTATTCGTCCAAACATTAAACAGAAACTGGATTCGGGATAGGTAATAGAATAAATATAGTGGGGAGGGTATGTTCTTTCTGTTTCTCTTTCGTTCCTTTGCTTGGTGCAGGCTTTGACGTTCATTTCTGAGAGTTGGAACAGTTCATCTGCAGCCTTTCTAATTTCTACTGTACTCTGTGCTAATGTTGTTTATTCTTCTCGGTTCCTGTTGTAAAACCTATTGTATTATTTAATTCGGAAAGATAAGTGAATGCGTTCCTATTCAAAAGCGGAGGCGTAGGCAAATCATAATTGTCACAAAAGTTTAAGCAGGCGATCGATGGCACGAAGGCGTCGTCCACACAGTGCATCCCCCTAACGTGCAATCGTACTGCACAAACATCGACATTCGGCTCCTTATCGGCGATTGCATAGAATCGGAACGTCGACTCCGATATGGATTCGGTTAGCGACGCGGGCGCCACAAGTGGCATATGGTAAAAAACGAGGCGTTCGCGTGGCAAACGTGCTCGGCCGTTTAGAGATTGCGTTAATGCCTGCCTACATCTAGAATGCAGGCGGCGCGGCGGGCGGCGGCGCGGGCGCGGGGGGCGCAGCGAAGGAGTTCGTTCAACTTTGAACCGATAGCGGCGGCGGGCCGGACCGAGCGCAGCCGACCGGCGGCGGCCGCGGCCGAAACGCGCTCCGCTCTTAGCGTGCACACGTTGTGCGTTTGTCGACCACATGTTGCAACATTCTACTATTATAAATTAACACTTGAATAACACACGTGAACAAATTCCAAAAACTTGTAAGTAGCTTGTGCGCATGAACGGTTTCTCTCCCGGTTTTTATGGGGCATCATCGGTGAATTGAATGTGATGTGACTTGAAACCGAATACAGGTTTCGGAATCTCCGTTTTGAATTAATAAAGTTGATCAAAAAACAAGGTACAAGAAATCTGATTCATGATATTAACTACAATAATTTTAATGATTACTAAAGATAAGGTTCGACATAAGCAGTTCATTAATTTAGAAATACCGCTGATTGTAAATGATTCGAAAGTAGAACCACGTGGGGCAGAAAAAAAAATGTCATAAAAATAGATAATGCAATTTGTGCAGATATCGCCTCTCGTTTTGTCCGTACTCATATATAGTACCGAATTAAATACAAATAAATACTTTTACAACGTTGTTATTTCTTGCGGTCGCCGCCGCATGATACCATCGGCCGTGTGATGTAAGATTATCATCGAAAGAGAATCGGTATTGTCATGAGATCACACGCTCAACGGCCGACGTACGGTTAAAATCGTAACGGGAATTTTCGAAAATTGTTCAGACCAGAATCTTATAATTAAACGTATTTAGCAAAAATATATTTAATTTATTATTTCCGAAGAAATGTTACCAAAATGGCGTACATCTCATAAGTTACTGTCTTCTCGAACAGAAAATGTTAAGATAATAAAAATGATTAAGCGAACGGCGTTACGACCTGTCATTTTTTATGCATCGATTGATTGTATCGTCTAAACTCATTCCACGTATGTCGTTAATTTTAAATTATATTCACAAATATTGTTTGTACTAATATTGTATTTTTTAATAAGCTCACTCCTATTTCCCAGAGAGGTAGACAGAGACTACGGATTTCTGGATTATAAAATATGAGAAAGTGTTTGTTGGTTTTTGTTTTTTTTTTTGAGAACAAAGGATTGATATGAATTTATGTGCCAAGGAGTGACCTAAGATACTTTTCATCCCAAAAAATCGACAATTTTTTTGAATTGTAATTATAAATATGTACCTAACGCTGAAATTAGTAAGCCGATCTGCATAAAATTTTGTTTGTGGATTGATTTAATATTGAAATGGCTCTTTAATATGCTTTTAACCGTGTCAAACTGCATCGTTCCGGTGCGATTCAAACTTAATACAAATTTGTGACGCCTGAACGAATATCGATCGAATCCCGTGTTTGGGCGATAGAGTGGAACTGTGAACGGAAAAGAAAGCGGAACCGGAATCTAGAGAGGAACTGTGATCGAAACGAAGAGCGGAACAGGATCAGAATCAAAAGCGGGATCTGCATCAAACGAAAACGGGACCAAGATCGAAATTGGGAGTAAAACCGGTTAAAAATCGAGAGCGAGACCGGGATAGGAATCAAGAGCAGGAATGAATGAGGAAAGATAGAAATCGGGATCAGGTTAAGTTAGTTTGGCACTTGGAATAAAATGACATGGCTGTAAAAAATTAAAGAATTCATTCAATTTTTACGCAGGCGGACCCGTGGGCGAAAGCCAGCAAGAATCACTTGAATATAAGTAGGAAGTATGTGCAAATCAACAAAATTAAGCGTCATATGGGATGCGTTAATGGCACCTTAATTTTCAATTTCGTTTACTTACTAATCCAGTGTACTCTATCACTTGTCAAATAAGCCTCCTTCTCGATTATTATACCGTAGATAAATTTCCTGTTATTTCCTCCCGAGTTACATCGAGATATAAAAAAATACAATGCAATGCTGACAATCACAATCAGCTTATTCTTTATAACAGAGATAACAACAACAAAAAAAAAAGTACAAGTCACTTAGAGCTCACAATGAATACATAAAAAAGTACAAACGGTAAAAGGTAAACTTTAAATGCACGCGTAGCCAACTCACGCGCAGTCGCGGCGGGAGGGATTTATAAATTCTGAACACTTTTCGTGAACTGCCGTTAGGGTGCTCGGAATAATTTTACGCTATTCACCGCCAACGAGACTCCGGACTCCCACAAATGAATGTCTACCCCACTCCTCGGTCACGCAACGGCTCCGGTCCGAAATGAATTGATATTTATTACGGTGAAATTTGAATCGTCGCTCGATTTTTGCGTCGAGGGATTATTTATTGCACGTGTTTATTGTATTTCAGATAAGAACAATAATATATGCAGTGATGTTGTTTAATCTTATCGCGCTGTGACATAAAACAGGTATTTTTCCATTGGATATTATCGGTCGGAGTGTTTGTCGAATTAAATTTTTTTTTAATGCGAAAACGTAAACACTTAATCTGTTTCGCGAGACAAAAATAACGGTATTTGTTTGAAAACTCTAAAAGTGCACGCCTCGGATGTTTCATTTTCGACACAAAAAAATTAATAAATAATAAAGAGAAGAAGTCATCGTTTCGATTGATTAATAAAGTTTTTAATTATGAATTTGAATAAAAAACAAAATCTCACACCACAGGAAAACCACTAATCATAATGCGTTATCTCATACATCGTATTTCCCATAAACGTAGGTATTGTCATAAATAAACAATAAGGAATACACCATTGATATTCAATTAGCTATAATTACGGAAACCGGATAAACAAATTCAGTGTAACAAAAACGATACAAATATAACTTATTACTGAAGTAAATATGAGGAACATGTAAAAAGATGTATAGGTTAATCACGTAAAAGAAACGAGATTTTGTGCTCAAAATTCAAATACCTAAATTGTAATTATGACTGGGACTTGATTTTAATATCTTTTTAACGATTTTGAAAAAGCTCATGGAAGACAAGATTTTTTCCAAAAAACAAATACTGCGTTTATCATTTTGCAACTTACTCTTTCTGTACTTCACAATTTAAATAACAGCGACAGAAACGAACTTACAGTTCGATGTTCTCGCGCTTCCTTTACACGAGTAGCGCCAAACGCCATTACAACTAAAAAGTTACGGACGACATGGATTCCAAATAAAAAAAAAAATATTGCCGATTGAATGACTGCGTAAACTCCGAGACTGGACGTGTCGCGGTCACAAAGGGCCGCCGAGTAGTTTTTGCGGCTCAGCGCCTTGCACGGCGGCCGGCGGCCCATTCACCGCCCGCTCCCGTATTCCGGGCGGCGCTCGCGTCGACTTTTCCCCGAAGGATGGCATCAATTAAACCGCGCCAGATTTGGTATAGCATCGCAAAGCATCGTTTTTGCCAAATAAAAGCTTCGCGGCGGAAATGATAATTAACGAGGAGCCTCCGAAATTTGACAGAAAAAAAATTTATAATCTTATATATCGCAATTCCCCTTCCCCTTCCGTGTACTCAGAATTAAAAGTATGTTTAGTTTCCGTAAGAATTTCATTCGGAACGTGTACAAAAATTATAGTGATATTTGACCGATATTATATTCCCATAGACATCTTAATACGTGTAATCAATTTGTCTATATTCCGATACGGACTGACGACTGGTGACTTTCATAGTTAACGTTTGTTTGTTTGCGTACTACGAGCACATGGACATAGAACACACATTATACTGTATTGGCATTATGATCCAACTGGGATTAAGAGCAAATAACATATAAACGT
Organism: Eumeta japonica; assembly: GCA_005406025.1. Taxonomy (NCBI): domain Eukaryota; kingdom Metazoa; phylum Arthropoda; class Insecta; order Lepidoptera; family Psychidae; genus Eumeta; species Eumeta japonica. The sequence continues at coordinate 172,667 of BGZK01000531.1, forward strand.
TTTTTTCAAGAAATAAAACTTCTTTGATACGTCAGACCAATCTATACGATATAAGCCACTACTACAGTAGTGAAAACAATGGGTATGAAACTCAGGTTTTCTATTGATTACGCAATGTACAATTACAATTGATTATATATATATATATACATATTAGCTGCTTTTCTTATTAACTTTATTAACGCATTTTCGAATCGCTAACTACGAAACCGACGGAACTCTCAGGTCGTTCCTCAAGAACGCTTTTATCGAGATATAAAATATTTTAAAAGTTGCACCAAAATTTCAAATTTTCTATGCCAAAGTGTGTCAAAATCTTCTTATTATTTAGTTTTCCCTGATTTGTGAACATAAGGACGGGCAAACAGAAGAAAATTCGAATTGCTGTTTTGTTTTTACACGCTAACGAGTTGTTTAACTTAATCACAATTTTCAAAAAAAAATATCCAAAATAATATTAACTATTATTATTGTATTCCATTACAAAAAATCTAAGCAAGTTGTTGGATCCGATTGGTAAATTTTGTTAGATTGTCAAAACTACATAAAAACTTAATTCGTCCATATTCAATCCGCATAATGTAAAATTATACAAAAAAAAAATCAATTGTGAGACCGATTTACTCACTGAGAATTTCGCATAATATACAATATTTAAATAGTTAATAAGAAATTTACATTTTCCATCTCTTTCAAAACTGTAACCTTGTTCTAAAACTTTGTTTTCTTTTCTATACTACTACAATTTTATCGGACCTTTTATGATCAGAAATTTTTGATTGAAATGCAAACTTCAGAGATATTAAAGAACAATATTGCATTTTTCATTTTAAATAAATATATGAAATCAACGCGATTGAGGATCGGAAGTTACATTTTCTTCATTTTTAAATGATGCCCTTTAATTTTGACGATACCAGAGGGCGTTTCCTTCACGTTTGGTGTGATATGAAAACTAAAGAAAACAGTTGCGCATGCAGCGCCGCACACACGTGACAGAAGTGAAACTTCTTAAATAATAACTCATTACGTATACAAACAATGAATCACAGGACAAAAACGTACAAAACGTAAATACGTAATCACAAAACACAATGATAAATACTAATTACACAACGCGCCGTACCTCACCTTTTCATATATATATATATATATATATATGTAATATGTCAGTTGGTAATGGAGTAAAAACACCAATTGATTTATCTAAAATAGAAAAGTTTATTTTAAATAAACAAATTATAGCACGTAAATTAATTGAACATAAATATTCACATATTGTATAACCGATCAGGTTATAACTACTAACCTAAAATAGAAAAATCGACAATTAAGGTTTTACTTCCAATATTTTAGTAGATCGACGATGTATTACTTTAGTTAATTATACTAGTTATTTTAGTAAGTTTACTTTAACAAATATCTCAAAGACTAATTAAATTAATAAAAGTTAAATAATTTCACGAGCAGTTTTATAATTCTCTCTCATGAATCCCGTCTGTCAATGTCATTCATCGTGTACAACGTCATTCTCTTAGGTAGCGTTCAAAGCTTACATCTCCCCTCAAAATTTGAAAATTAACTGAGGTTAATTTCAGTAATCAAATTGGGGAATGAGCTTTGTCACATGGTACAATTCAAGGACTTTTTTTTCTTCCCAGTGTTGATTTTACATAGTGAATCTGATATCATTTCTTCGATTTCAAAAGGGCCAATTCTTATTTCATCCATTTTAGATCTGTTTAATTTATTACAGTCCATTATGTAAACCATATCGCCTTTTTGAAACTTGTAATCTATTCTATTTTTGTCAAAGATGGCCTTGTTCAATTCATGTGATTTTTTTGATCTTAGAAATGCTGTAAGTCGGTCTTTTTCCAGTTCCCCTGGTTTCACTTGTTTTATCTTTAGGTCCATTGGTAGTACATCGGTTGGTTCTCCACTTAACAGATATAGAGGCGAATAACCTGTCACTGTGTGGTTTGTTGAGTTATAGGCTTTAACGCAATCCATTGCCACGGTTGTCCAAGCTGTTCTCTTTTTTTTTTTGCTATTCAAGGCACATCTAATCCTATTTACCAGTGTCTGGTTCAACCTCTCATTTATACCATTTGAAAAAGGAGAATCCACTGCTGTAAAAATTAAATTAATAGAGTGATCTTTTAAATATTTTTTAAACTCTTTTGAATTCAGTGCTGGATATTGATCGAGAGCAATATCTCAACTTCATTGTCCTTGATTACTTGATCTACCAGTTTTATAAAATCCTTAGTCAATTGTGTCTTTGAGCATGAAATGTAAGCATAACGTGTGAAATGATCTATTAACAAGTGTAGATACCTTTTGAGGACCTGTTGCCACCAAATCCTCCTACTGTGTCTATGGACATGATTTGGAATGGTTTTCTGCAGGTCCTAATTGTGACATAAGTCCATAATTTCTATTAAGTCTTAATTTGTTTTTATACAGATTTCACATTGACGGCAAATCAATTTTATATTATCTAGAAGGTTCGGTGATGTGTAAAAGGTCTTATTTTTGACTCAATCTGATTTATACCCACATGACACAAATGTTCATGCACCTTTCTTATTAACACCTTACTGTAGTCTTCGGACAAAATGATTTTTTTCTTGTTCCTCCATTTGTAATATATACCATTCTCTTTAATAAAACTGTGCTTGTTTTTTAAGGTAGGGTTTCTGTTCTGGTCTTCTAATATTTCCTCAATCCTTACAATATTTACTGTTTTCAGCTTATCTTCTTCATTTTCGTGGCTTTCATATACAGGATTTCTACTTAAGCAATCCGCTTCTGTATTGCATTTACCTGGGTTGTATTTTATTACAAAGTTGTATTGTGATAGGTAATGAGTCATGTCTCCTAGTTCATCATCTGTTCTGTTCTTTATGTTTAAATTTTCTAGCGGCTTGTGGTCTGTATAAATTGTGAATGAATTTCCTATCAGCCAATGTTGCCAAAATTTTAAACTTTCTTTAATGGCCAAGCATTCTAAAAATATGGCTTTTTCTTTTTGTGACTCATTTAACTTTTTGAAAAATATGCCACTGGTTTGATTTCTCCACATTTCTGTGTTTGTTTGAGTATTGCACCAATTCCTTTTATACTTGCATCAGTGTAAATAAATGTTGGTGCTTCTCTATCAAAATAGCTAGAATTGGGGCCGAGCATAAATATTTTTATTGTTTGGAAAGCTTTTTCACAGTCAGCTGACCAATCAAAATTGATATTTTTCTAAGTAAATTGTGTATTGGGTCAAGAGTTATTGTAGCATTAGGAATATACTTGTTATAAAATTTACTTTACCTAGAAATTGTCTTATTTGTTTCTTGTTTTGTGGTGCTGGGAATTCCGCTATAGATCTGAGGTTATCTTTTAAAGGTGTGATTGTATTACCTTCTACTATATGTCCCAAGAATCTTACAGACTGTGCTGCAAATTTACATTTTGTTAACTTCAGACGGAATCCTTCCTCAGCAATTGCATCCAGCAGTTTTGATAAATGCTTCAAATGTTCCTTAAAAGTTTTTGAAAACACCATAATATCATCAATATAGTTCATCACAAAATTTGTTAGGTTGTGTTTTTTTATTATATTAGTGAGAATTCTTTGAAATATAGCAGGTGATGTTTTCAATCCAAAAGGGAGGCAAGTCCACTGATAGTGCCCTTCTTGTGTAACAAAGCCTGTCTTTGCTCTGTCACTGACCCTCATTGGTATAGACCAAAAAGCAGAATTAATATCGAGAGTAGTAAAATACTTACAGTTTATTGTTTTTACCAGTAAATCTTCTATTAGAGGAAAGGGCTGTGGCTGTGGGATAATGATCTTATTGAGGTCTCTAAAGTCTATACACAATCTTGACTTTTTCCCTTCATCACGTTTAAACGCCAATGTTACAGGTGCTGCGAATGGGCTATAAGACTCTTCGATTAATTCGTTCTTTAGCAATTGTTCGATTTGCTTCTCGATTTCTTTTTTTGTCATCTAAAGAGCATCTATATGGTCTTTTTGAGCAATATTTCTCTACTTGCAGGTCTATGAATGCTTCATAGTTTTTCACTTGGCCTATATCATATTTATCTTTGGCAAATATGTGTTTATAATCATTTAATAATGCACTTATTTTAATTTTTTGGTCATGTTCCAAATAAGTAGTATCTATATCAAATTTCTTCACGTCTATGCCCTCATTAGAATTTATTTCATAATGTAATATTCCTGATTTTAACTCTTTGGTTTCAATTTCTTGATTACCATTTTTTTTATCTTCAGAGTGGCTGATATATTCCTTTGCACTTTGGCTGGCATTTTTCTGAAGTTGGATGTTTAAATTCCCATCATGGGTCAACCCAAACCGCTTTATTGTATCCAGTCCCAAAAGCAAATCATGAGTGAAGTTTTATCATTGCAAATGAATGCATTTATCTCCTTTTCAATATTCAGTATTTCTCCATTTAATTTTATTAAACCTGTTGTTTTTCCCCACCACCAATTGTGTTAAATTTATTTTCAAAGTAATTCTTCTTAAAATTTGTTACTTTTATTAATCTTGAATTTATTAAGGTTATATTCGAACCAGGATCATAGATGCCTGTGCATTTTAGTATGTTATTCAGTATAACCTTAACTCCTATTAGTGGGGAATATTTAGTTTTGTATCCTGAAATTCATCAATTTCCAACATCAAGTTTTACAGTGTTTGCCACTGTCATTCTTGTCTTCCTTGAACCAACACAAGTCTTCAGGGTGAAATCTGTTTTCTTTCCCATCTTGTAACATATTTGACAAGCCGGTTTTTATATTCCGCTTCTGATTTAGAGAAGCGTTTTGTTTCAGTAAAATGTTTTGGCCTATTTTTATTCTGATTTTCATGCATTCGCAGGGCACTAAACAGGGAGTCGGGTCAGTTATCTCTTGTCTATCTAGTTTACTTGTAATATAAGTTGGCAATCCTGCCACAATCAAGTCAGTGAGAGTTCTAGTATCTATTTCACTATTATATTCTAGTAGCAATCTTTGCTTCTTTAATGCATATTCCAGTAGAGAGCCATTGAAATGTTTGAAATTCAGTGCATACATTACAGAAGACCAACTTTTATCAGCGAATGTTTTCAGAAAACTTACTTTCCATATTTTCCACAGCGAGTCTAAGCCGTGTTGAATTAACATAGACCCATACCAGTCATTCTCTGAGTCATTCAAAATAATCTCAAAGCACTAATTCTTTCTGTGTCACCATTTAAATTAAATCTTGTACATTCACTTTCAAAACTTTGCAACCACTGTTTGGCATTAGTGGTCTTGTTATCAAATTTCTTTAAAACAAATTTTTCATTTAATTTGTTTAAATTGCTATGATTCTCTTTGTTGATATTAGATTTATCACTTAGTTTCTCTAATATTTCCAATAATTTTCCATCTGTGATGGATTGGCTTGTGACTTGAGTCATTTCTTGTAATAAATAATCATTAAACACCATATTTCCAACATTATCTTTGTATAGTAGTAAAATATCACATGGCAGGAGATCCACACTTTTCTAGTATGACCTCTTTTCTGTAATGTTTTTAATCTTCAAAAATTCTGGTAACTTTATCAATTGAAGGTGGTGTTTTACTGCTTGAAAACCTGGCGGTATGAGATATGTCGTTCCATCCTCTTTGTTATTGATTTTATGATAATTATGTTATTCTTTGGATCTTCATCTGCAGCCAGCTCAACTTCAAATTGTAATCTCTCCATGATCTACTAAGTACTATGAAGTCTGACAATTGTCGATTTGTAATATGTCAGTTGGTAATGGAGTAAAAACACCAATTGATTTATCTAAAATAGAAAAGTTTATTTTAAATAAACAAATTATAGCACGTAAATTAATTGAACATAAATATTCACATATTGTATAACCGATCAGGTTATAACTACTAACCTAAAATAGAAAAATCGACAATTAAGGTTTTACTTCCAATATTTTAGTAGATCGACGATGTATTACTTTAGTTAATTATACTAGTTATTTTAGTAAGTTTACTTTAACAAATATCTCAAAGACTAATTAAATTAATAAAAGTTAAATAATTTCACGAGCAGTTTTATAATTCTCTCTCTCATGAATCCCGTCTGTCAATGTCATTCATCGTCTACAACGTCATTCTCTTAGGTAGCGTTCAAAGCTTACATATATATAGCGTTTGACATGTACGTGTACAACGCGCGCATGCGCAACACTACCTTTTTCTACCTCTTTGTCTTTTGTGCATACGTCACTTCCTTTTGCTCCACTACTGTGACGTCGGAATCTATAGCTCATTTTCTCCTTCTCTCTACGTTTTGTATTTCTTTTCTCAAATCTAAAGAAATCTGCTTAAACATCACTCGCAACTACGTCTACTTCTCGATTATCGAACCGCCGATTAAAAAATTTCACTTAACAAAACGTGACTTAATATGCTCCACATTTTAATATTAGCGAAAAAATCTAAAGTTTTCGCACCACGATAATTTTTAGATACGGCTAAATCACCTAACACGATTGTGTTAAATTTCAAGTATGGCCACTTGAAATTCAAGACGATCACGTTGGGACAAAAAATAACTGTGACATACAGACGCATGAGTGGACGTCGAACTCCCGAAACGAGGATGTTGTTCTTACGCAATCCTTTAGCCACGAGTGTTAAGTGATACGCCGACGTGAATTACAAGGTCATGCTGCCCTGATAAATAATGTTATGTTCCGAAGAATTTAAACACGTTTGACATATTGTCAGATACATAGTCAGTCAGTCAGTCAGTCAGACAGTATACAGATTTCTAACAACTGTTACATGACCCCATACATACGAGATATCTGCCCTTACCATATTTGATACGACCTAACATATTTTACTCGCACGTTAATTCACACGATGCTCCGAAAAATAGCATACTTTTATTACGCTACGATGATAATTGTAACGAAAACGTCATAGTTAAAAATGACCATATTTAATTTTGTGATCTCGTTTAAACATTATGGGGGGCGTCCATTAATTATTCGAGGCGTTTAGGAATGAGGGGAAGGGGTTGAACTGAATCTTACGTATTTTTTTTTCGTAAAAAACAATGCAAAATTACAAGAAAACAAGTTTTTCCCTTAAAGTGTAGCTAAATCCTACACAATATTTATCGAGCTAAGAGCTTCAGAGTGCAAGATACAACAGTTTAGGGTGGCTAAATTTACAAGGCCTGAAGGAGCAGATGATTTCACTGAAAACCACGTGGACATGATGGGTTCCAGGAGTCACTCCTGAGACCACACACGAGTCCCCGTCGACTGAATTAGAATGAATATTCTTTTAAGAATTTTAGTGGTTCCTTATTTAAGTGTTTTATTGTTCGATTTTCTCATTGTGATTCTTGTCTACGTTCTTAGTAGTCTTAAATACCGGTCTTTATTAATATAAAAATCCACTTATGCCATAACACAATTTGCTAAATCGCCCGGCCGTGAGAATAAGATTATGTTACGAAAACGCCAGGAAGAATTATTGTTTAAAGCTGTCTAATTAATATTATAAAAACAAGTGTCTGTCGGTTAGTCTTATATTTAAATCAAAACGGAGTAACAGATCGACTTTAGTTTTTGCTTATAGATAGTTTAAGGGCCGGACAATGACACAGGCTACTGTTTCAGAATAACACATAGTTCCTGTGGGATTATAATTATATTGTACATCTGTTATTGACAAGTTAATTATAATAAATTTGTTTTATGCATTGGATGTTGAAATGACCCTTATAACACTTTTTATTTCGCCAAGATGCATAATTGCGGTTAAAGATTTGGTTACATTAGGATTTTTCGCCCAAATTTAATAATTAGTGAAACCGCGGGGCGCATAATCGATCTATTAAATGATCGATATAGGAATCTAGTGGGTTCGGGTTCGGAATTGAGGGTGGGACCGAGGTCGAAATCTAGAGTAGAACTGAGATAGAAATCGAGGACAAGGATGGAATTAGAACAGACAGTTGAACCGGAACCGAAGTCGAAAACAGGACCGCTTGACATAAAGGCGAACGAATTCGTTGTATATCCACATGAGTGGAGCAAAGAACAAATGCTAGTACAACTTAAAGGCTGAAAGAACAATCAAGGAAATTATTACATTCACCTCTAACCATTACGAGAATTGTTGATGATTCGAGTACACGTGTATACTTCTATGATTCAAAGTTATCTTCTTTATAGGTAACTTAATACAAGTATCGAAATATTCTAATTTCCTAAATCACCATACGAATGCGTCTCGATTTACATTGATCAGTCGAAGCTACACTTAAAATACCCTTCGCGGTTCTTATAAAACGTACCGTAAAAAGATTTCTCGCGCCCATCGCCGAACTTCAAGTTAGATATCTACGAATATCGACAGCAGATAAGATTTCAAATCAAAGACGCACGCAGTGCAAATATCGGCCATCGATATCGGCGCACGCGGCGACGACGGCCCGGCCGACGCTGAAACTGCCGCGGCGGGAATATGTTATTCGAGCTTTAACCGAATAGCAGTCTCTTCTCGTCGAGCGGAAACATCTCGTGGATGAGCTGCGAGTATGACGACCTGCGCCGGAGCCGGGCGGATGATCGCGGTCGGAGATTACTTCGACGCGGGTATGATGTTATCTCGGTGTGAACTGTTTAAAAAAAACACGTTATGACGTCATAAAACGAGTGTCGGATCGCCGAAGCGTCGGATCCCTCTGCAAATGCGGCTCGCACGGTTCGGAATTTTTTTTTAGCATTAAAACTGTTTTCGATAGATAATAAAATTGGTAGAGTTTTGAGGAAAGGTGATGCCTGCAGTTTTTTTTTGGTACTGAAACCAAACTCATCGCATCGGTTTCAGTGTGACATTAGCTTTCGCCCGCGTGGAGAAATAAATTCCTTCGCTTTTCGTATCGATCGTTCGTGATGGCGATTTGATCCCGATTGCGCTTTCGATTCCGAAATTAGATCGATTTTTGATTCTGATCCCGATCATGCCCTCGACTACGAAATTATATCGATTCTTGCTTCTGGTCCCGATCGTGCTCTCGATTCCGAAATTGAATCGATTCTTGATTCTGGTCTCGGTTTTGCTCTTAATTCAATTCTGATCAAATTATCCCAGAAGGATGTATACTTTTCACTAAAAATTTTACTGTCGTTTTATCAAAACGATCTTGCTCCTGTTTTTGATCCCGATTTCAATCTGGTTCACGATTTCCGTCTCAGAACGGAGTAGATCTCGATTTGCTCTTAAACATTTTTGTTACTAAATACCAATCCAGATTAAAAACATAAGAAATTCGTTGTGTTCACGCGGACGGAAACCGGGGCAAAAGATAGTGTATACTAATCAGAATAGATAACGTGGTTTCATTCTTTAAAATAATAATGTATATCGGACTGATAGTTCTTGAGTTATAAATGTACAAATAGACAGATAAGAGGGCGTTGTATTTAATAATATACAACGATGAAAAGTGACGTTAAAAGTCTAACAGTCAGCAGCCCGTTTTGCAACTACTCTTGGAAAGCTGATTTACCTGTTTAAAATTTCGCAAGATTCTTACAGGAACGTAATTTAGTTATTTACCGTCATATATGAAACCAACCACTATCTCCTTTTTAGGGTTCTGTACTCAGATTTGAACTTTATTACAAAGCCTCCACTATTCGTCTGCCTGTCAGTGGGCTGAATTTCAAGAATCATAATACAAGGTCTGTTATTTTTGTGTCTGGAATATCGAAAAGAAACAATTATCTATCATTTAATTTGGTTTTATTGCTTTTCAAAATATTCGCCACGGTGATAGATGCATACGCTGAAATCAATTTTTATAACACTTTTTCCATTCTGATTGACGTATCTCTAAATCGTGCATTTTGAACGCATCAACGCCCTCTTCGCGATTCGAAAAACGTTGACCACGTAACTTATTCTTCACGCTTGGTAATAGATATAAATTTTTGGATGCCAAATCGGGGCTGTACTGAGAATGACCCGTCAATGCGAGTTTTTGACTTTCCAAACCAGAGTTGTTTCGGCCGACGTGTGACTGCTAGTATTGTCATGACGAAGAATAATTCTGCGTTGTCGGTTGTTCCTTCTTATTTCTTCAAAGTCTTCTGTCAAGCAAATGGTTTGTGTACCACTCCAAATTAACCGTTTTACGTTTCTCTAGTAACCGCATGTCCATTTATACCAAAAAAACAGGCAACCATTTGCCACAAAGTACTTATGGCACGAATCACTTTTGTTGGGTTTGGCTCATCTTGGAACACCCATACCGTTAACTGTTGCTTAGTTTCGGGGTCATACACATAGATCCAAGATTCATCACCTGTGTAGACATTAAAATAAACAGCTTTTGACGCCCATGATTGTTTTTTTTTTATCATTTTCTTGCACCAATCGACACGAGCCTGTTTTTGGTCAATGCTCAACTTGTGCGGAGTCCAACGCGAACAAATTATTTTTTTTTGCAGCCAAATTTTCGTGTAATATCTTGTGTGTGCTCGTCACACTTATGCACAGGGACTCCTTTATCTCGTAATATGTAACATGACGATCTTGTATTATTAGTTCCCGCATAGCATTGATATTTTGTGGTACAGCGACCGGTTTAGGGTGACCTTCTTTAGATTCGTCCTGTTTTTAAGTTAGCCCACGCCGAAAATCGTAATAAATCATCGCACAAAAATTTTCACAAGTTGAATCCATGTTGATAAAGATACACAATTTCAAAATAATGCCACATTGGCAAATTGACAGTTACAAGAAAGAAATTGTATTCTAGAGCCAAGGAGTTCTATATTTAAATGTTTTAATTACTTTTTGAATATTGTTCTGTATGTGGCCAGTTTCAAATACATAAATAGCAGCCCCCGTAGGCAGACAGTTTAAATTTTCAGAGTATGCATTTATTTGCCGCTATAAGTGCAATAAATAATAAAAACACATTAATTTAAAAATTAAAGGGGAACCGCCATAGAAAGAATGTGTATGTTTGGCGTTTTTTTGCTCCTGTTTAGTAAAGACACTAGAAAATGCTTGAAATGTTCAGTTTGTAATATTATAGCCGCTATTAAAAAACAATAAAAACAACAAAGTTAAAAATATAACGGGGTCCTCATACAAAAAAAAATGGTTTTTCAGCGTTTTTTGTTCAATTTTGGTTTTTGTTACTATTTTTTATTATCTATTTTTAAACGGCATGCAGTGTACAATATTACACGGTGGTAACGGAACCCTTCATGTCCGACTCGCACTTGGCCAGTTTTTCTGTGTCTAACAGGTGCTACATCAAACATCAACATATATACATAAATGAAAATACACTAACAACACAAAGATCACAGCCCTCACGCCTGCTCACCGAGTGGTTATTAAGTTATTTATCGTATACCTACATCTATCCCATGACTCATTATTTTTTTAATATATAGACTTGCGCGTTGCTTGTATAACAATTATTAATGCACGAAACGCAAATACAAGAACTTCTCAACCTTGCGAGTAAGAAAGTATCGTAAGCGAACGTAATACCATTAGCGTATCACGTCAGCGGCGCGGAGCGGGCGGCGTGCGGGGCGGCGTGCGGGGCGGCGCGCGGGGCAGCAGCGTCGACGAGGCGATGCGGCAACCGGAGGACGCCCTCCGCCGACGACCGCCCGCCGCGCCGCGCCGTCTGCGCGCGCGCCCGCGGCGCCGACATCGGCCACCGCCGCAAGGCGTACGGCGGCCACCGTCCTATTACGTCTTACGTGATTCGGTGTAAGGGGCTCTATTCGAAAAATAATATATCCACAGAATATGTCTGACGACATAACTACAAGACCGAAATTAAAAAAAACGATTTATTTAAAGTGTGGCAATATATCATTTTGCAATAATTAATACACGATTGATTAACTTTTTCTCCATAGAAAAACAATTAAGTAAATAGAGCTTTTAAAAAGGAAATACTAACGGTATGTTACACCAAAAAATAGTAACGCTAATTGTAAAATTCACATTTGATAGATAGCGCATGGACAATCTGTCAGCATCGGTCAACGTTTGAGAATTGCGTTTTTTCTTTTGTTGCAAATCGCCATAAATACATATATTTTATTGCTATATCTGCACATTGACGTAGGCTCAGAGCCAGTGTTTACACCATCTATTATAAAGAAGACATTTTAACTAATATGACATTATTAGTTTTTTTTGTGTTGCGCAGTTACGTGTATTACATTCTGATCAAGGACCTCTTGGGGCATAGTGCCTCGCGTTGCATCACATGCAGTGAGAAAAACGCGTTACCTCTTATTTTCGACGGGGTGCGCCGCTCTTAACGGTAAGCCACACCTTTCATTGTTTGCAACACTTTTCGACCTTCACCTTAAAGGCCTCAACACCAGGATGTTCAATTGAAACAACCACGAAGTCTTAAAGACGTGTCGTGGTAATGGTACAAAAAACGTGCCAAGCGTTAGTCACGCATATTACTTCATAACCATATACATATATTCGCAAGTATTTATTTCTCTTGATAAAGGAATACATTGTCCTGCATGGCTCGGCGAATTTTAAGAATCAGTAACGCAATGTAGAATAAAATTACTAAGACCTGCAGGACTCATATTCATTTTATTATTTAAATATTATTTATATAGTTACGTGATGGAATTTGTACCATAATTTATTTCCTATTTCCAATATCTTGTCATATATTTTCAAAGTTCTAACTAAAATATATTTATTCAATATACAATACTATATACAATATATTCATTGACACCGGTAAATAATAATTTATAATCCAAAGAGGGCTTGCGTATCCAAAACTGGTCGATTGTAAACGACATGAAAAAAGATTTCCTCATAAACGAAGGGTTGAATGGAAACGGTATTCCCTAATATTCCATTTGCATTTTAAGTAAGTCTCACCCAACGACGCATCGTTCGATGGATCACTTAATTTACTCTTTATAAGGGTCTTGTTACAAAAAAATATTCTTTTCTTTCGGATCGTGTATGAATAACACCAGAATTTCATATCAATAAAAATATAAAGACGAAGAAATACATGGAAAGATGGACTAAGAGTCGAATAATAATTTCGTTGTAGTTATTCTGAATGTACACATTTTAGTTCTCGAGAAGGTGAAACGAATGAACTGGCGTCTGTAATATGTGTTCAGGTGTGCTAACACCTAATAATTTAAGTCAAATTAAATCAATAAAGACAAATTTTAATTATTCCACGGTAAAAGGAAGCTGAACAATTAATGAAATAATAAGTTTGCGCACATTTTAAAAAATGTGTTTTTGAAAAACAATATATTTTTTTTATTCCTACCCCACGCCTATATTCGTCATTGGTTTGGACAGAGATAACAGATTTCTAAAAGCTAGGTATGATTTTGTTTCAATCCCTTCAAACTAAGAATTCATAAGAGTACTTTGTACGACTCACAAATATAGTTATATGTAATCTTCCTACAAAAATGAACGTAAATCAATTTTGTGACAATTGTCGGGGATTATCAATTGAATATACGTACTATACCTACTTCTGTTTATTCAATTAATAATGTTTAATTTGATAGTATATAAATTAACCAATGGATTTAATATGTAAATTCAACTGCACGACACCTTAACAATTTCAGGTGTTACTTGTTTATGTTGCACTAACAACTTAAAATATTTAAAGAACTTTTTTAAGGAAACCTAATCTATTTAATTTGTTTTTTCGATCACTAATTTGTAACATTCGCACTATCAAAATAATGTAAGCGCGTTCGTGTTCGCTCATGTAAAGGTTTGCTTTTCCATTGCAAATGTCGCATACTTATAGCTCACCCGACCGCAGATAGGTCAACCGATTGCCGCAACTGGCCGGGCGTCACCACAATGTAGTGGTCGCTTAGTCCATCCCATTATTGAGCGACCGCGCAAACTGCACTCGGTAGCGCTACGCGTCGACAGAAAGACAAAATTTAACTTATTGGTTTCATCCCATGCGAGATCGCAAATCAAAACGAAAGATGATTTCAACACTTCGACCTTCTATTCCGGGTTAAAGAATTTAAGCGAATCGAAAAATAATTCTTTATTTAATTCGCATATTATGTATACCTTGAAATTCAAAAGACTAAATCATATAAGTTTCAGATACACATCCAAAAATGTGCCATAATAATCCCCGAAATACGTATTTATTCCAAAAAATACGCATGTGGCAGATTTCATATTTCGTGTCGTACGAGAGGCAAAACAAATTTAGACATAGCGACGGAAGGAAATCGATAGTTTTCAATTTATACCCTTCCCCATTCTTGAAATAATCATATATTATTATTATACATTAACATATCTGGATTTCTTTGTCATATCACATGAAATCGTGGGAAGTCAGGGTAGTAGACGAAAAATCAGTAGCACTGGAGATGCGACCACTGCGTACAAATGTGGAGTATCCCATAGGAGTATCATTAGAAGATAGCGATTTCAAAGAACGGTGTGGTTTGGAAGGAGATGTTGTAACTAGAGTGGAGAAAGGTATGTTACGGTGGTTTGGCCGTCCGGAAGGGCTGAATTAAATTATACTGAAAAAAAAAACAAATTTTACAGCGTAAGTGATGAAAATGTCCACAAGGATCGCCTTGGAAAATATTAAGCAGACCGATTTTGAAAATCATATTAAAAGGGGACAAATCTTAAGCTCGCGAAAAAGCATGAGAAAGCTTGCATGGAACGATTGATTGATGGATGTCGGTGAAGCAAGAGATGTGTGCAAGAAATGAAACTCGAACTTGTTATTTCAAGCGGATAAAAGTTCACTAGATCTTTGCTAGTTCAATCAAAGGAGAGTTTTGAAGACATTCAGGCAAAACGAATGAAATTTTATACACCCAGAACATTCCTCACAATATAAAAGCTCGCCCATTATGCTAGTGGCCGTGTAATCCGCACAAAGACCGTTCTCATGATGTGTGGGTGTGTGAAATAGAATTTTAATATATTTTCAAAAGTATTTATACTTCTATGTTTTTAAATCAGAAGCTGATACCATTTTGTGTTAATATCCTAATCGGTTTTGGGGAAAAGTCATTAGTCATTATCTTAGATTATAGAAGCATTTATCTTCAATTTAAAGTTATCATAATATGGCACACGAGCCATTCATAACTTTCGCTAACACTCGATCGTAGTATGCATTTCATTTGAAGATATATTAAATGCACGTCAATACGAAAACTTGTGCAAATATTTCTATAAACAACAATCTCATATATAAAAATTCAGCCTCTGTATATCTTGTATTTGAATACCCTTTTATTTTTATATATACACTAGCAATTGGCCCCGGCTTCATCCGCATAGTTCTACAATTGAATCGAACTACAATATCTAGAACATTTTTACTCATACAAAGTAAGTTACCCTGTCCCCGAATACTATAGCCTATATTTTATTTTGATACTACCAAATAGGCACCGTGACCAGTATGCTGCAAACTAAAGTGGAACTCGGACCGAAATTGACAACGGAAAATCGGGACCGGGGTCGAAATTAAATGTGGAACTGAATTAGAAACAAGAGCGGGACCGAGATCAAATCAGGAGCAATACCGGAATCACAATTAAAACAGAGACGAATATGGAATTGACAATAAGATCTCAATATAAAGTGTTGCCAGACAACCTAGGGTGTTGGTAGCTACTATTAGCATCATCTCGGAAAAAAATATGGAAGCGTGACATATGTGAGCTACGCAGCGGCGGCAACGCACAGAAAATTTATTGTGTGTTTTATATCTATAGGTAAGTACGCATAAAAAGACATCATATATACTAAACATTAATCCTAATGAGAAGGTGAAGCGAGTATAAACGAGAGACAGGACAATAGCCAGAATGAAATCGAGAGAAAAAGCAAGAGGGTAGAATGAGATTTGAGGGTCAATTTTTGATCCTCTCCGAATAGGTAACGGCAGACCAGGATTAAGTTTAGAAAAGAGACTTTATTAAAAATAAAACCCTCTAACGAAACCTTTGCCCACGTGAGCAGATCCGCGAGCAAAAGGAGTGCCTTTATTGTTCTTCAATTGGTCACATTATAAATATTTTATTATCATATACGAAGTAATTTATTGAGGTTAACTTCTGCTACAATCCGGATTGTCTCTCGGAGAGTATGGACTCTAATGGACTATAAGAAATATTTAAGATTAATTTTGGTTCCTGGCCGTGTCAGGTCTTAATCACGTCACTGCGAAATAGATCCAGGATCTTTTATTTCAGATCAAGGCAGTTGAATCATTAGCCTTCCCCGATAGCAACGTTGGCCCAACGCTGGCCGCTTTAACGCTTTCCGTCACCGACGTGACGTCGTCGGAGACCAACGATTTATCCAGCCGAGGCAAGGAGCGAACGGTTAATTTTGTGACATGAGCAAAATCTCAGATTTAACATGACCTAAATGGTAATTTATAAACATTCAAGAGCTCCCCGATCATCAGACGCTTTTGACTGCGATGTCCAACCGGTGTGTTCAGCAGCGAATTCTTCGATGCCGCATAGCATCCTACTTGAAACGTGATCAATGAATAAATTACTTTCCAGCAACAGCTAAAACCTTAGTTTTTCATTAAAAGCATTTTTTCGTGTTTCCTAAAATCAGAGCTTTCGACTAATCACTGACAGAGCCCTATTTCCAAACCCAATAGATGTCCATCCGTCCTGCTGTGACAAGGCTTCTATCTCACAATTAATGATAACTGTTATGATAGCCGATTAAAATTTTCCCCCACCTTATGTTATCGCATTACGAATCTTTTAACGAATAAGAATATTAAAAGTGATTTCTTATAAACAAATTAAAGTTAAATAAGGATAAAAAAGTGCACAACTTGATGCACCGTAATCAAATTAATACTCTAAGCGCAAAAGCAACATGTCTCCGTTCAACGTTAGATGGCGCTAACGTATCGCAGGTAGTAAATGTATTAATTGAATACGTCCATCTGCTTTAATCAGCTTTGATGTCCGACAATGTCATTTAAGCAGACATAATTTATTTTGCATTAACATTTAACTGTCTTTGCCATTTACCTACATAATACACTTTTTCCATATTCACAGGAGCGCATTTGTGGTGCACCAGTCCGGTTCGCACTTGGCTGGTTTTAGATTTAATCGATATCCACCGATTACATCGGTATCGCACAAAACGATAATAGGTAGATCCACGCATCCAAATATGTATAATACATCATTATAATTTATCTCTCGCATGTCTTTAATTCATTATAAAAACTAACATCGTTGGAAACAGCAAGAACACACTTGACTGTTTTTAATAGCGTTTATGTAATGTTTATTTACCAATTTAAAAATTTACGTATACTTATCTCTCAAATATTACGTTTGCAATACTTCAATAAATTTATGCAAGAATTTATCAATATTGTATTCCTTCCTGTTCCAATTTTATGACAATGCCCAAATTGATAGGCGCTTGTGTGAGATAGGTAGGTAGGCGCGGCGCTACTGCAGCCAGCGTCGATACGGTCAAGGTCGCCGCTCAAGGTTAAACACAAGCCCACGCTCATATATTTCAGAACATTGAAATGAAATATACACGAGTGATATAAGATAAATTTAATATAGATATGCATTTTAATACGGGAAATGTGGCGATGGACAGTGTATAGCAGTCTTCTTTGGGATGGCTTCTTTACTTCTAGAATAACAGCATTCAAATTGAGGCTATTAGATTCTCATAAATCCAGTAAGATTCCAAGATATGCATTTTTTTTTTAATTTATTCATTTCAATCAGTAAAAGGCCGAATATTTGCTTGGAATAATTACCAAGTATAGAACAATACGGTAATCTATGTAGAACGTAAAAAGTACTAGTAAAGGAAAGTTATAAAACCGAAAAAGTTAGGAACTACAATCGTAGGTAGCTACTGTCGCAAAACAAAAACATTAGGCCGGACAGCTGAAAGACAACCGTAAGACGGCAGTGAGGTCGCGGGGTGGACTTACTCGTGCCGGCGCGGTCGGCCTCGTCGTCCGACTCGGTGCCGGAGTCGCGTTCCTCCACCTGCAAAATAAAAACACTTGAACCGATCGCTCTAGCGGCGCGCCGGCCGATCAATCGCGCCGGTCCGTCGCCATGTTGTGCGCCTATGCGTAACTTTTACTAGTAATTCTACAAAAATTAATGCGATTCGGATCTAGTTTAAACGCGGAGAGGATCCGCTATGCGCCGCTTGCCGTCGGAACCCGAACAGCAGGCGGCGCCGCCCAACGAACGTTCCGTTCCTTTGTTCTCGAGCGAGGCGGCCATTTTCTACTCGCTCGACGTGACCTTCGGCACGCCGGCTGCGGAACACGGACACCCACCTTTTCGGAGACGTTCTCCTCGTTCAGAGAATGAGTCCGCAGTTTATGAGTCAAGAACTTCAGCATTATTTCGAGGATGGGGGCGCCTAGCTATCGTCGATACGGCACCATGTAACACTGCACTCGCGTTGCGATCGCAGTTCGCGCTCCACATCCGTCACTCGGCAGCGACAGGCCTGATACGGATATGTCGTGAACTCCTGCTAACGCAGGTGTATCAGCGGCGCGCGGTGCGCTCCGCGAAGCGCCCCGATATCATCGTAAAGTGCAATAACCCGACCGCCCTCTGCCGATGCCGGCCTACTACTGAACGCCGCTCGGAGCTCAGTTGTAGCCTTGCGTACAACGCATCAGCTGAAGTGGGCGCAGGCTGCAATGACGAAAGGGCTTAACCGCTACCGGCGGTCGCTGATAATACACATCTACTAATTAATATTATTACCTCAAGAGACATATCCAACGTTTGTAGCGACATCGACGTGTACGACAATGCCTGCCGACAGAAAGATTCTTCGAAAACTACACTCGAATTTGCACTGAAAATCGACTCGCCCGGTAACCCATTGATGACAAAGAACCGGAACACGTAGAGATCGGACGCGATTGGATAAAACAGACCATAGAATGAGATCGAACTTAACGCCAGAATTCTATCTCGCTCGCACTACTCTCCGCGTTGCAGCCCCCATGATCGAACGCTACGTGCTAGACAGAGATGCACAAAATACTCGCCAGTGGTTATATAACTCATGATAAACTGATAAAAAATGTTTTTCTGTCATAATAGTATGGATGTTCCTGATTATATTGTATAATGCATGAAAAAAAAAAACTATCATTGAATTTCATAGTTACAATAATTTAAGAAGTTTTGCTTCATTTTAGTTTGTTCTTATTTTTATTAACAAAATTACCAAAATATTCTATACTAAGGGGGATTTTGACAATTGTTTTATAATGTTTTACGATAATAAATTTTAAAATTAACTTGGTTTAAAATATTTTTTGTTTGAAGTTCTTCGCTTTGACATTTTTTGTCAATTACAATGTGTTCAATAGCTAGCACACAGAACATAGATTTGTTTTCTGCTATTAAAACAACTCGTATTTCAACATGGTTAACAACAACCATGTTGAAATCTTAATTTTAAATTCTTTTTAGTAATTATTTTCCAAATATTGCAAAAACAGACCCAGGACTGTGTGTCTACAGAGATAAGAATAAAACAAATTGTTATCTGTCATTTATAAACATAGTAATTCAGAACAAGGAAATAATAAATTTCAAGATTTAAAAAATGTTTTTCGGTAAAATTGATACGACTACAGAACGTAATCTTCCTCGTTTTAATATCAAATTTATCATATATATATATATATATATATATATATATTATATATATATATATATATATATATATATATAATATATATATATATATATATATATACAATATATATACATATATATATATATATAATGTATATATATATATATATATATATATATATATATATATATATACATATTATACCAATCAATATTTATACATATTCGCTCATGGTTTTAGAACAAAAAAAATTAAGATGGTCATAAGTTTCACAAATGTGTGTCACATCTGTGATAGGAGGAATATTTTTCAAAATGTTAAAAGAATAAATATTTTGTGCACAGTAATATTTGGTAATTACTACTAATGAAGACTGTAGTAATTATTTAGTATTCCATTCCTATTTGTATTAGTAAATGTTCTAGTAAGAAGCTCGTTGCGACAGTGGTATCCAAATTTATAACAAGATGACATAATTGGTTCAAATATTGCAAATATTGCTAATACCAACTCACTTTAACCAAAAAAAAGCAAACTACTTTTCAATTGTTAGGTGAGTAGCTCGAGTTCGATTACGAGTCTTAAATATGTTGGACTACCATTTACGTATAAAATGCAAATTGTTTGAAATAGTAACACCGAATAATATTAAAAAAATGTGAAGGGCAGTAAAACAAAATTATTTCAATCAAGATACCTTGGTAATCGTGGAAGGTCACAATTACCTAATTAATGATTTGGCGTACATTAAAGGGAATCAATATGACGACTGTTGATTATTTTTCGTATAACGTTTTGCATTTAGAAGTTATATTTCTTTCTAGAGTATTTTTTGAGCATGTTGCGATCCGATGTAACACATAATGAAATTGTACAGTTTGTAATTATTCCGATTAGTGAGCAATGACTTATTTAATAAATGAAAATAAATAAAAATATCTCCATCGCACATTAATGTTCAATTGGGTGCCAGGACAGCGTACACAGGAAACAGCATAAAATATATATTTTGTAACTAATTTAATGGAGTGTAAATATGATAAAAAATTAAAGATATCTCGATCGACTTTCAACCGAGTATCAAAATTGCATTCATAGGAAGCGAAAAAAAACATTTATTTAATAACTAGTTTGAGGGGCGGGAGGGGGGGATTAAAATAAAAATATATCGATTGCCCGTTAACATTCAACCTGGTACTAAGAATGCATGTGCAGGAAGCAGTACAAACATATTATTAAATAGGTAATTTAATGCGACATATTCTGTTAAAATAAATAGGTCTTTGTCGCCGATCAATAAAAAAAAAATGGTTTGCATTTATTAAAAAAAATATTGCTTATTTATATTAACAGGTTTTTTGGAAAAATTTTAATTTTAATTTAATGAAGAAAGATTTTAATGAAGAAAAAATGTAATTTTTCTGGTTAATAATAAATTATTATTAAGTCAGGTTCGCATTCGGCTTATACTATATACTTAAGAATATTCTATTGTAAAGAAATCTCGAAGTATATCCTAAAAAACAAAATAATTTTTACTATCGTATTCAGACTGTTTCAGTAACTATTTATTGATTATTAAATAAAGTAAACATATCTTATACAGAATAAAACAAACGTTGCCAGAAGTGGCCAAATAAAACAATATTGAGGTTGAATTTACGAAATATGTCTCGTCAGTCTTTTTCCCAGAAAAATTAACGTGTTTAAATCTTATGGAATCTATCAAAAAGAGTGATACATTATGGGCTTAAAAATGCCAACTACATATTTTTAAAGATTATGATTAAAGAAAGGATATGAATAATATGTCTTAAAACATGAATATTTTTAAGTCACGCGTGTTATCAGAAAAATTAACCAGGGATGACATGGATACTCGAGCTTGAGCGACGTTACACACAGCCAATCATCGATATTATGATTCAACGCAGATTCACGGCACTAGGAGAATCTTATCTCTCTCTGTAAAGTTACAACAGTAACTGAATAGTACAGTACAACGCACGAAACTCTGCTGCTCTGAATTGCCTGCGAATGATGCAATGCGCAGGTTTAACGTTCCCCGACCCTTCCTTCTTCTCCTCTGTCTGCTTATTTTACGCCATTGCGGCGCTTTTAACTTCATAGCGGTAGAGTTTTATTGTATGCTATATTATAGCAATATTGTATAAATTATGAGATAAGGGCATTCTCAAAATGTAAATATGGCCCGCGTCGTTGCTATGGACTATTTGCTTATAAAATTATTTTATTACATGATATAATAAATATCAACTATGTAGTATACAAGTAAATACTAGAAATCCTCTTCAGACATTTGCTCTAGTGGAGTAAATGAAATGAAGGAACCAGGTACGTAACTTATTTTATTCACGCTGGTTTATCCGTAATAGGCCAACATTATGCATAGAGGCAACAGCTCGTATGAACCGTCGAATCAGGTCTGATTCATTCACTGTTTTAATTCTTCGTTTTTGTTTTCATAAAGTACACTTTTATACTTTTTATAGGTGTTAATTTTAAAGGCTTCAAAATTGTCGTAAAAATCTAATGAAATTTGTCATGAAGGTTTATGTTTATTAAAAAAACATTTTTTACTACTTTTTAAACTTAAAAAGCGTTCAACGGGTCGCATTGTCTAAAAAAAACGTAAGTAGGTGTAGATTTGACAATTCCTTCATATATTAACTGTGAAATCTTATGGTTAACTTAATAATCAGTGTTTTTATTGTTATGTGTAACTCGCCGTTTAGACGTTATTTATTACATGCAAGCATTTTGTCTTAATTATATTTTTTAACCTATTGTCGGAATTTAGCAATTAATTATGTATATGGTAATAAAGATATGATATATTTCCGTACCTCAATAAGCTCGAAATTTTCAACGGACAATTTAACTATTATTTTCTAAAGAAATAACAATAAAAAATGGACAATGAACCGTTTCCAGATCAAAAGGATTGGCATTAGGAGTCATATTGATACCTCTTGCACATCCTTATTAATATTATGAATAGAACTGGTCGTCTATGGCAGCGTGCTCGCGCTGCGTAACGTTATCCCCCCTCCAATTCTCATAAACACGCACTCGCATCAATTGCCTGCACAGTACTGTTTTTATGGCACATGTGTCCGTCAAGAGTTAATGTATATATATATATATATATATATATATATATATATATATATTATTACAGGTGGAAAGGATTTAATATTAAATAAAGGAAAAAAAATAGACAAATGTTTATTTACAATATTCAACAGTGAAAATGAACATAACTCTATAACAGAGTCTCACACTTATGATTATAATGAAGCAAATGAACACAAAATTGCGAAAATTGTAACAAACAAAACAATAAGGAAATTATTAACACACCAAAAGTTAACAATGAACTTAAAGAATACCCTATAACATAACTCGTGATTTTGTTGAATAAAAAATTTGTACTAAATTAATTAGGTATCTGTATTATTCATCGGCCTAGATAAATATACCATATGTCTATTCAAAACGCACTATTTTATTGAACTCTGGGTCAGCATCGCCATACACGCTGATATTTACAATAATATAGACTATTTAGTCGTAATGGCATTTTTAAGAGCAATTTGTATGGTTTATAATTTTTATTGGTTAAAGTACTTCTTCCATGACCTTTTGAAGTCACTTTTACCAAAATTGGAATAAAGAAAAAATTCATCTTAAAAGTAACTTTTTGTTTTAAACAAGTTTGAAAGCAAGTTTATGAAATGTATACCATAACCAGCTTTCAAACTTCTCGTAAGTATTTTTATTTAGAAAATTAGGTAAAAAATATTTTTGCAACAAATTGAAAAATAAGTAAGATTTTTGTATTTTAGATTGCTAGTGAATAACTAAATAGGGATGTTAGTGTAAAGTAGCATCACATTAACAAAATATTTTAAATATCAGTCAAGCAGATATAGGAAAGTAAACTTGAACACAAGAATCAATACCACGCCATTATAACTTTTCATATTATTAGGAATTAGATCTAGGCCGAATACTATCACTTAATGTCTAAAGCTTATTTTACATACCTATCAAAAATATTCATACATTTTTTTTATATCAATATATTACATTATTCTCACTTACCGAAAAAATATTACTGTACAAACGTAATTGAATTGGGAAAATCTATTTATATAACGGCAGCGACTAGGTTTCCTTTAAATATTTTACTTTATTCACAAATATAAACCTCGTGGATAAGGAAAGAACTGATATTGTGAAAAACTATGGCGCCTATTTTTCCAGAAGGGTATGCAGAAACTATAGGTTATCTTTGCGGATGTCTCTTCACTGACATCCATCCACACACATACATTATCTGTATTTTAAATAACATATGTAAGTAAAAATGTTTTTACTTTGTTCTTTAGACTTTATAACATAAATAAAGAATATATATTCATCTTAGATGATAAGATTATTTAAATGGAATGGTTTTGCAATCACTTCCTTTGCATGAGTCTTTCAGTGAATTTATGTTTCATATATTTTGTTTATTCAGAGTACACTTAATTTTAATTTATTCAAGTAAACTATTGAAACATGAAGTATTTTTATTTTATTTTTTCTAATATTTTGAATATTTAATACCTAGTGTCGAATATATCTAGATCTTCCCAATCAGGTTATTCATCTATATCATCATCATTATTCACAATTGACAAAAGTGAAGAAAACAGTCAAACTAGTTTCATATCTGCTAAAAAAATAAACTATATAAAAACAGTGCCAACACAATTATATATTTTTAAGTTACAATATGAATCTTATTATTTTACAAGTTGTTAGATGCCAATCATGATGATGTTTAATAAGAATTTGATTTGATTGTCACACAGTCTAATTATGTCCATGCAATATATAAAATTTAATTTGTGTCAATGTATATACCGCTTTATTTTTCATAAATGGCTATCCGCCATTACAATGCATTTGTAAAAGTAAACTAAAGCAACAATTATTACTTTGGCACTGAAAGTAGACCTTGAAAAAGAGTTTTCAAAATAGTTACATAATGCAATATACTACAAAGTACACATCACCAAATGGTATGAAATAGATTTATAAATAATATAAAAGTGGGTTTTAGATATTTCTGATTGCATTCTCTAAAAATATTATCATATAATACATATTAATATAATATACAAAATCGGCAGACAGCCCATAAAACAAACAGCATCTGTACATGTTTAGTACATACACAATGGTTTTATTATTGAAATAAGTTTGTCTGTACTTATTTCGCACGTAAGAAGTTATATTTCTTTAGCGTCGATAAGCAATATTCACTACTGATACACATTACCGACATTTAAAATTGTCAGTATTCAGAAATTCGTGCATGTAAATACAAATATATACTTATATAACTCAATATTTGTTGTTTATAACACGTGGTAATCACTTAATCGCATTGAACTGCTAACCGAAATGCTACACGCATATGCGTTGGACTATTATTGCACAATAGAGCAGGAATAGAATCTCATTTATGCACCACTTGGATAAAATTTCAGACTAACTTAATTTCATGGTGTTTCATGGCTATGCTCAACTTCCATATGCTGAAAATATACTCTGTGATCTACTTTTCCTGATGTGCCAAAAGAAGTATAACCTCTAAAAAAAAGTGCATCCTAAACAATTCAAATTATCTTTTTCTTTTATTCACGCAGAACTTAATAGAAAAACAAGTGAGGTGTATTAACTTTTACTCAAGGAAGTGACGGTAATATGCCTTTTAAATCACTCGACATCAGAGTGCATTTAGTTTCATGCAGACGTTTGCAATTTTGCAGAATTACAAATTTAAGAAGAGTTAATTTTCATATTAAACGCATTATTTTTTTTTATTTTTCATTTTATGATTACCCAAAATCAAATAAAACCATGTGATTTAGTATTCAAAACATTCTTGTTTCCGCAAAACAAATGTTTCTCTATGCTTTAATTTGTGAAATTTTATTCACACCAAAACTCATAGTATGTTTAATTTTCATGCTTGAGTACTTAGATTCTAGAAATGGAACTCTATTCTTTTTCATTCAATAACAGTTGCTATGATGGCATGTGGCATTTAGTCATTGATAAATTATCCATAAAATAAGATTCTAATCTATGGCACATTTTGCCACAAATAAAATGATAAACTAAATAACTAAGTAAAAACTTAATGATACTATAAAAAATATTCATCCATGTTCTCACGTCAGGCGACAGTGTATACTTATGAGTTGGCATTGGATAGATGTTAAAATATAAAACAAGACGTTTTTAACTTCGTCACTCATGCAATCACAAGCATTAAGATGTCAATTTTCGATGGGTACCCCATTAGAAATTACAAAGACTACTGGTCTAGACTGTAAAATGTTAATCAGCCATTCCGATTAACGTCAATAATTTTCGAAAAGGATACGCTCCGAAACCACAAAAGTACTCCACAGCAGCGAACGGCGTACGAAAAATCCCTAAAATGAACATAGCGAGAATTCCAACTTGCATGTGGAGTCGGTAGTACCCCTTCTTACGACAAGTGGATAATGCTTAGTAATCGTTTGCATAACTGTTTTGAAATTGTTACAGTTTTGTTTCTCTCCTCGGAGAGAATATTTCGACATTAGCTAGTTACCAACAAGTGAAAATTCATCATTTTTGAACATGACCATTTTTTTTATTTTTGTATGTGTAGGTTTGTTTTTGTCTACCCATTTTTTTTCTACTATTGGATTAACTTTCATCACGGATCGCATAGTCGAAAAAATAGGTAATAGTTCTTTGACTGCCATACAGTTTCGCGAGTGGTACAAGTGTGAATTCGCAAAAAATTATGATGTATTTAAGTGTTACTTTATAACCTATGAAATAAAGATGTTGTGAATTTAAATTTCCACGAGCACCCGTTTTATTTTTTAATTTAAAATAAATTTAATTTTTAAATAAAAATAAAAGTTTTTATGCATTTGATGTAATGTGCAAACCTATGAAGACTGAGATTTTATATTATATCAGATTGAATGTCAACAACATTATTCATGACCCTTATTTATCTAACGTTTTCTGTTTCTTCAACAGTCTATTCAATATTCTTATTACTATAAAATTATTATATAAGGGTACATTTAATAAATGTATCTTATGTGATGTACGTAAATTAATAACAATATGACTAATAACAACTAAAAATATAAAATTCTTATGTTATTAAAATTTACATTCTATCAGGGACTGTGTACGAAATATAAAGGTAGCGCTGCTGCAGCAGTTCACGCACTCAAGTGTTAAATCTATGCATAAATTGGACAAAAATATTATAACAGTTAATGGAGTAAGAAAAAAAGGAAAAAAATAATTAAATATGTAGTAATCAATCATACTTGAAGCAGAAATAATTCAAACAGTGAAAACGTATTTATATCTAAAATTCAGATAGCCAAGTAAATATAGCCAATTTGCTTGTATTTTTAGCTCAGTGCAAGCTATGGAACAAAGTCTACAATTTCCCTTAATTATTTGTAAATTATTTTAAATAAATGAAATAATAATTACTAAAATTCACAAATGTAAGTAAAATTTATATATAAAAAAAAACAAAATTTTATATTTATGCTAAAGTGACAGCAATATTGAACCAAGTGATAAACAAGCTTAGAATGTTTGATGAGGGTAAACTACTCATAATTATTGCCATTTTTAAAGAATTAAAGAAAAATTATCTAAACAATGAATTGGGTGTACAATCTACATTTGCTGCCATTAAAGTATCACAAATGCATATTTTCATTTAGATATTCTATTTTATGAAAATAAAAGATATTCTAAATGAATTTAATTATTCTCTTTGTATGCATCCCAGCCAACAATTACTTGTATATGCGAGTTGAAGCATATTACATAATTAAAGGTCATTCTTTAATCATTAAAATGTTTTATAATCAACAAATGTTTAAATTTGAGTGTTTCATTGAATCTGAAACACTCGTATAACTTATTATAATAAAAAAGTTATTAGAACAGCATTTATAAATATCTCTCTAAATGAATAAACAGATGGTTTTGAATTAGTCCAGTCAAATTACTTTTTGATCAATTGAACTGGGTTACCAGGCGAGTTACACATCTGGACATGTTACACATTTATTATTTCTCTATGAAGCACCACAGTTAAAAATACTCGGTGAAAAACATTAAAATATCACTGAGTATGCTTCTCATCCTGATGTATTTTATACCCTGTGATTATATTACAACACTTTATACATAAAGATATTGCGTAAAATCTATAATTTAAGTAAAAACAGACAATAAAGCACAGATTATAGTCGAATATTTTTGACTACAATTTGTATAATTTTAATCACCAGTTGGCGTGATAATCTAGAAACACGGTCCCTGTAGTATACTTGGATTGGACAAGAAGTCCAGATATACAATGGAGGTATTGTGATTTGATACATTGATCTTACAAAATTAATTGACATAAATTCTTATCTTCTATACCATTACCATTTCAAATATTTACATAAATCTTTTATTAATATTTGACCATAGGAAAACCTTCACCTTAGGAAAATCAAAAAGGAACGTTATCTTGATAGTGACAGGTTATTTATTTAATCATGTTAAAAATGTTTTGGAAAACATATTTAAAAGCCCCTCCTTCCAACATCTCCTTTTAAACTACTTTTGACTTAAAGTAACTTTTAATATAAAATTTGTGTTTCACTTCCTCCTTTTAGAAAAACATTAAAAAGAGTATGTTGAACGAAAAATTAAATTTAAAAAGTTAATTTTTGTCAAAAGTCAGTATAAAAATAAATGGTGGAAGAGGTGTCAGGGCCAATACAGTACAACGCACGAAATTCTGCCGCCGTGAATTGCCTGTGAATGATGCAATGGGCAGGTTCAACGTTCCCTAACCTTTTCTTTTTCCCTTTGTTCCTATTTTACACCAATGCGACGCTTTCGTGACTAACTTCAAAGCTGCAGAGTTTCGTGCGTTATACTGTAAATACTCGTGCTACTTTTATGGATCTATTTTGTAAAGTTAAGAAACATATTTTGATTGAGATTTTTTATACACCTCATTGCAAGTCTGCCGGCGACACAAAACTTGAGACTAAAAGTAGTGGATAATATTTTATTACACTAGTTATAAAATCGGACATCGTTATTACGGTTAAATCATTGGCATGGTTGTTGCATATACGTTAAGTTCTTTGAGAAATTGCAAATAAATGAAGCAAAAGTAAATGTTGATTTATGTGTGAATATTGAACCAAATGTACGAGAAAAGTTAAAAAGGGCCCGTAATAAAGGTGAAATAACATATCCGATCGACATGATTTTGATATGAAGACAAAACGTGTTTTGTTATGAATCTAAATATGGTTTCGATATTCAAATGAGGTTGTCACGTCAGCAGCAGAAGGTCACGCACGTAGTCCGGGTGGTCGGCAACATGCCGCGCGTACCGGTGCAAAGCCTCCTCGAGGGGCTCGACGGGCGCGTGTGGTGACAACGGAGCGCCGCCCACGTGTTCTAGAAGTAGGCGCGCACCGCCCGGCAGCAAGTAGCGACGGAAAGGCGCCACGTTGGGCAACACCTCCGCTGTTACGTTAACGCTGGAAGACAATCTCGTATGAGACAATTCGAATTTTTGTAAATCGCACATTAGACAAATTTATCTTTTCAATTTAACTGTTTTTTTTAAATTATGTAAGCATTGCTCGTTTTCATTATACTCTATTTTCTTTGGTAATAATAATAAGAAAATAATTCATATTCCCAATATATGTTGTTTTAGAATTATAAGAAAAATCACAAAATCTGAACTTGATGGGTGGCGCTGTTAAGTATAATTCAACTCGAAATAATTCATATTATACAGTGAGCTCTCATGGGCAACAAAAAATGTAAGTATTTTACAAAACTACAAAAAAGAACCTCGAAAAAAACGTCACCAACCAGAAATGCTATAACAATGATTGCCAGATCAGCTACTTTAATAAATAAATACAATACAATAAATGAATAAATACTAATAATTTATTATTATTTAGTGCTCATGCCATCCATTACCAAACTCAAATGTATTTATAAATTATGAGAAAATAATTAAATTGAAAATATTAAATGACATTTATTTGGACTCTTTAATTATAGTTATTATAATACAAATATTTGATCATTATGCATTGCATAGTCAGACTGTCGAAATATGCAACAGATCGGTGAGGTGGGCGGGGCCAGGTCAGCTAGGCGAACGTTATGTCGCAAAATCGTGACAGTGATCTATTTTCCTAGTTTTGCGATGGGGTAAGCAATTTGTCTGAGACATTATGATGTTTTCAGCAAATATTAATATCAATACCGATGTGGTATGTATTTATGCACTAAACGTGGATTAAATGCGTCACGCCAATCGTTAATAAGTTGCTTCAACACGCGTCAGAGACAGGTTATTGTAATTTTTAAATAAACGACAAAAGAGATAGCGCTTCAAAAAAGATATGGAGATAAATTAGAATTACTAAATAATCAAGTATAATGAAACTGTAAGTGATATGGGTTGAAGTCCATTATTCCATTTAATACACACTTATTACACGACGGTTTATTATATATATATGATATTGATATGCAATTTCTTATTATAATATATACATATATTGCAATTAAGAAATTGCATCTATCTATTTACTAGAGGGTTGCATCAGCACAAAATGCACTTAATTTTATCATTGTTATTCTTTACTGCAGTTTAATGAAAAGTTCCTGTAAGTAAAAGGACACAGTTGCACAAAATAATATTGAACAAGTAAGACAAGCAAATTGTGCCAAAATTTTGCATTTGTTATTTTTTTTAAACTACTATGAGCTATGATTGTTTAAATACCATCTGAAAGTAGTCAGAAATAAAACATATAAAACTCATTAACTTTTAACATTGTCTATAGTTTGACATTGATAGAAATCGCGTCTCAAAAATGTGCAATAACTAAAATTATGGTTTAACAGAAATAACAATGCCATATAGTTAGTGTGTACATATATCATTATGCAATTAGTTATTTATACTACACTATATAGTTATAATTGTCATTTATAGTCATACTTTTTAACATTTAATAATATAAATTAAACAAAAAAAAAATTCAAATTTATTTATCTTCTGAATACTAAAACTTGCAATTGAACAGTTTCTTTAATCAATTAATGTCAATTAAAGTTCATAAATAAGATATAATATTGAATTGTTGGATCATTGTTGATTTTGAAAGGAAACTGGTTTAATAGAGGACCATAATAAAAAACTATTTAATTGAATTCTAGAATTGTAAATATGGAAAATTGGAAATACATTAGAGTAACGAGTGTTCTCTTCATTAAATATATAATATCGCTCATACTAAAGACATTAGGCTAAAATTATCTTTTTTTTTTATTAGGATTCCAAGCCAAAATAGGCAAAAAGGAACCCTTATAGTTTCGCAATGTCTGTCTGTCCGTATATAGAACATAGGCATTTTATTCAAAAACTACAAGAAGTATATTGATGAAATTTATAGTGTAGGTATCTTGTATAATCCTGTACTTCGTTTGGTAGTTAAATAACAAAAATAAATATTTCTAGGGAGGGTATTCCGTACATGTAACAAAAGCTTAAAAAATTTTTTTAGCAAAAATAAACATGTAGGCATATATTTTGGCAGTTCTTTTAAAGACAATTTTTAGGTTTCTAAGCAATTTTTCTTATTACGTGAATAGTTTCGGAAATAATCGCTCCAAAAGTAGCAAAAATTGTGTTTTTTATTTTCTAAATCAAAAATATGAAAAAAAAATACTAAAAATAACCATTAATAAATACTTTTGATAAAAATTATTTTGAACATGGTCCGATATATTGTTTTTGAATTATTGTCAAAAAATTGCACTTCTCAACAAAAGTACGTAACTATCATAAAGATACACTCTTTCGCTGATGTATTTTAGTTTACATTAATTTAATAGAAATAGTTTACACACCTACTTGTTTTTCTAGTTATAGGCGACTAAAGTGCTTATAACTATTCTGTGCGGGAAACATGGAAAAAGTGTAATAATGTATTTTTTTCATCTGTAGTGCATTTCTTTGTAATAATGGCTTCGGAACCCTATGATGAGGTCCAACATGCTCTTGGCCAATTTTATTACATTTGTACATATATACAGAGGTGACTCAGTTTTTCATAAAATAGATTTCGACTTTGATGTTTTAAGCTAGACACATAAAAGACCACAACTTAATGAGAGTAATATGATTCTTTTTATAATAATCAGAAGCAGAAACCTAATGGATATTAAAGTAGTAGAAATAACAGACCTGGCCACATAATATTTGAGATAGGCAAGTTGTGTGTGCGCGTTGTGCTTGACCAAACGCACCGCGTACTGCAGCTGCGCGTCGGCTGGGTTCGGAGCGCGGTACAGCACTCGCGAACCCAACAATGGTGTTCGCACTAAAAAAAAAGACAATCAGGTGAGTTTAAAACAACTTCTGTAAACATTTATAGAGATAAATATTCACAGAAATTGAGTTTTGAATAATCCAATCACGTTTTGATGTAATTGTCTAAAACCTGTTTCATACACTGTATGTTGCATCTCAAAAGACATTGAAAATGGTCATACATCTGTATAACTGTGTTAAGAATAAAAACTGTTTAAAACTTATAAGTTTCAAACCTTAAACATACATAGTTTCAAACTTTTGTTAATATTGCTTTGTTTAATGTCGATAAAGCAATTCTGAAGAATTGTTAACATTTCTATCATACAATTAGCTTTGATGTTGGGGCCTATTTACTTTTCAGTGTAAAATCTGTTCTCATAGTAGATAAGTTAACATACACGACAGGCCTTCTTCGCCATCGAGTAGAGTGGCGCTGTAGATTTCGGCTGCGACAGGAGTTTCCACAAACACAATCCGAACGTCTTCCTTCTGCAGCAAGCCATGTATCCACTCCGTAGGTGATGGAGCTATTTCGGCTTGTGTCATAGGGTCGTAAAGGTCAAATACCTAAAATAGTACATAATCGCATTTTGAGTAACATGGTTGTGAGATCTGCAATTGTTCGAATTTTAGCATAGAAATATTTTTCAAACATTATTCCAATCTGATAAGTAAACCTAGATTCCATTCCATTCTTTAATTTTTGAGATTGAAAATATCT
This sequence comes from Eumeta japonica, assembly GCA_005406025.1. Lineage (NCBI taxonomy): Eukaryota > Metazoa > Arthropoda > Insecta > Lepidoptera > Psychidae > Eumeta > Eumeta japonica. Next base: position 205,721 of record BGZK01000531.1, read on the forward strand.
AATTAAACCCTTGTTTTCAATATTATTTTGCCGTTATATAGTGCTTTAAAGAATGTTTTCTATGAAATGAAAATACAAGAAAAACAATATTTATCGAATATGATACTTCTAAATCTATAAATTTATTGATTTCGAATGATCTTACTTAAAAATTAAAAATATTTGGTTTCAATAATATTTATGAAAACTGCTAAGTCCTTATCGGTAATGGGGTTCCATGGCTTACAATAGATTTGTTTCACAAAAAGGTAATTCACTTTTTAGACTAACATTGCCAAAAGTCATTGACTCTGTAGTTTCTGAGAAATAATACATTTAATTTACTCTTAGAAATAGGTTTTTGAACATGGTATTCATCATTTTATAAATGCATTAGGGCAGGGCTTCCCAAACTGCGTTGCGACGCCTTGGGGTGTCGCAACATTGTCCCGTGGGCGTCGCATATCGATGCAATCGAGTTGAGTAAACCATAAGGTACTTTAGTGAGTGCCGTGCGCATTCTGATAAACATCCCTAGCATAATACTAGAATTAGTAAATACTTTTGGGGGCTGAGTTGAGAGGCGTCGTAAAAAATGGCAAAGTCCCAAGGGCGTCACAGTAAAAATAAGTTTGGGAAACCCTGCATTAGGGTGATTTGTTTCCTCAAATTTTTTTTTCTCGGTGCTCAAGCTAAATATTAATCTACCTATAGAAAAAAAAATTCTCACCAAGTTTGAGCTCTTAATATCAATTTTAAGTACTTACTATTTAAATTTGAAGTTTTCCCATTTAAAATGCATGTAAAAAAAAAATATTTTTTTTTTATTCTTCTAATGCATAGCTACTTCTTACAATATTGTGAGAAATGGTTTGATGGACCTTATGGGGAATTTCACGCTCTTTGAAATTGCTCTAGTGCTTTTTTACATAACTTGTACTGGTTCGCCAGTAGGAGTCATCAAAGTACAGTTTTTGGAATCAATAGTTTCTTTTTCAATTTTTTTGCACAAACAACAAAAATAGGGAGAAAAAAAGGGCCAACACGTAAAAAATAATTTTCTGACCAATATTTAATGAATTTACAGCCATTTTCATACCTCAAAATGTAATAAATTGATAAAAACCATTAGTTAGTATTTATCAATTTCTTACATCAATGTTTCTTTAATTTCTTTAATCAGATAATAAAATAAGAAGCAAGTGTGTGTGCTTGCTTTTAGTCATGTATTTGTGGTAATAAACAATCTGCTTACTGCAAACCTAGTGTTTCTGCATTTTTTTTTAAACTGCAGAATTTTTGATCCGCATATAATTGTAAGAAATTTTGCTATTAGGTGACAGTGACCTTTTAATGTTAGATCATGGAATTGACAGGCCTTTTTTAGAGCATTAAAGTCAATATTGTGAATGAATTTTAATAGGGTTAATTAACAAAACTTGTTAAATATTGCTCATCATTGTTACAAAAATGTATTGGATAGTTGAATTTTGGTCATAAAATCTTGTGGACAAAGGAAAAGTTATTCATTTGGTGCAAACTGCATTGATTTGTAAAAAAGTTTGAGAAAAATTCAAATTAATATAATAACAAGTCATTAATAATTTTGCATATAATTTGTAGGTAAACAACAGTCTCTCGCCCATTCAAAATTCATGCACAAGGCTGTCAGTATGACAGTACTATTTATTTTGAATTAAACTTTTCATTCTTATTCAATTATAATACCATTTAGCTATAACCAGTCTAAAGGAGGAAATTATGGCATACTTATGAAAACATACATGATCATATTTTGGAGCTTCTCGAGTCGCGTGAATTTTTGCTGGTTAAATCATATGCATGATAATTCAATAAATGCTCTTTTTTTCAGAATAAAATAATGACAATTAAATTAACAACTCTGATTGTATTCATAAGGTCTATGCTCCTGTATGTCTATTTAGATCATTTTTGATCATTCAATTCCATTAGCTACTGCTCTCAACCTACATCATTGCATGATTTGAAAATTCAAACTTTAACAATCACGAAGGTTGCACATGGATGCAATACAATCTTTCTTAAAATATGTAAACCAAATACCTAATTTCCTATATATTAAGACTCATTTCATCTTGAAGTGTGTATTTTCATTTTTTATCTATCAACTTTGTATTATCTGTATACTGCAGCAAACAAACTTATCCATGTGAACAATTATGATATAAAACTATCCACATACATTATTTAAAATTACTGTGAGTCGTTAATTACATATTTGAAATAAAATTATTATGCCATAATAATTTGAAAGTCCAAGATTGATGATTGGTAATTACTGAAAAGAATAAAATAAAAGATAAAAGTCATAAAAGTCAAGATAAAAGCATTATTTTTTTTTTAATGTTAATGGGTTTATCTTTGAGCTCTCTGAAAGGAGATCCTCTAGCAAAATGTTGAGTAAATATTAAAAATATTTAGATTCCTGGTTTTGTATAATTTTCAATAAATGTGGAAATGAAACTATAATTGGCAGTACAGAGATAGGTGGGCAAGTTTGGTATATCATATCAAAAGGAAAAAGTATCAATAATGCTGTGTAACTGAAAACTGCAAAAGCTTCAAGTAACAAAGGAGAATCTAACATACTTTGTCTGAGCAGCAGTCTCGTAGACAGGCCCGCAGATGCCTCATGGCGTCCATGAAGGGCGGGCAGTCACGTGCGTACAAAAGTACTACTGCACGACACGCTTCACGCGACTTCTTTAATGAATCTTCCATGTGTAGATTTTTGTACCTGAAAATTTGTGGTAGAAAATGTTAACAAAACACTACAAATCGATTGGGAGAAATGTCAAATGACATAGTCTACGGTTTCAAATTAAGCTTGAATTGCATGCCTATTGATTATTTTCTTATGCACTCATTTTTAGTTTCTTCAAATAGTCATCGACTAAAACATTGTAAATATTAAAAAAAATGTCAAGAAGAAAAGTAATAAATGTTATATGCATAATTACATAATTGGGTATTATTGGAAAGTTTAGTAAGCAATCATCATGTCGTCATCAATGAATAGATATTGATTATCGATATAAACAAATGATATGAATGAATCAAATAATAATAATAATCCCACCTCTCTCGCCACTTATTGAGAACGGCAGCGCGCGTCGGTCGGCGTGCACATATAATCCCCACAATAAGTAGGATGACTGCTAAACCACACAGACACACCCACAACACGATGTAGGTATTTGTAGAAGACTCACCCAGCAGTGGTGCTTCAGCTGGCAGAGGCAGGCTATGAGCTATAAAGAGAAATGATAACCTTGTTTAAATATTACTCGAGTAAATTTTAAATATGAGCAAATGTTGATTGAGGAGAGAAGAAATTTTAATGTTTAATGATTTTCAGATTTTGAATATTTAACTCGACAAAATCTGATATTTTTTATATTGAAGATTTATAGCTCTAAGGTAAATTTTCTTATTGTCATAGGAACCTGTTTTTTATTCCATGTTGTTCTTGTATGTCGGGCACTGACTGCTGAAGAATCAGCTTTTACATAGCAACTGAAGAAAAGCTTAAATGGTATACATATTTTAGAAAGTTATATGCGGTTATGAAAAGCTATTGAATTTTGATAGTACCATAATCAACATAAGCAATAATTAGATGCAGCTTGTTTAGTGTTATGACCCTTGACAGTGCTACATATGCCTGACCTCATTGGCGGCGAGGCCGACGACTGCGCGCCTGAGGGGCCTCACAAGAAAGTTATATAAGTTAACATACGTGACAGAATATAATAAAGCTCATTTAATTTTGTTTCTGACTGAAAAATGAAAGCAGTTTCGCAAAGCTGGCGTGGCCGACGTCCACGTCTGATCTAGCGCCGCCATTGCTTAACCTAATATTAATACCAAAAGATCGACATCTATAAGCCTGTTAGAGCCAAAAGCTAGTTAACAGTCAAAAAAAAGCACAATTGACATTTGGTTTAATTGATACTTAAGCGCTTTGGACACAATTTCCCTTCTTTACAGACAAAAAACATTTGCATGCCTTTTAAATTCTTAGGTCTGTCTGCATCAGTCTGTCAATTTGGCCAGACAGACAGACATATTTTTATACAAACAACAAGCAAAGGTAATCAGCAATAATTCTAGTAACAAATAATTAGGAATGGTATATTTGGATTCATACTTCACAGATCATGGAATCCAAAATGCAGTTTATAAATCCATTAGTATTTTTAAGTCTCACGTACAATACAAGTATTTTTTAAATACTGTAGTTGTGTGGGCTTTCTTACCAAGTTCTCGTTTACCATTAGTGGGTGATATTGTTAAATAAACAAATACAAAAATTAACAAGGAATTTACTGGTATATGATAATGTAAATAATACATAATAATAAAAAAAATAATACATATTTAATTTTTCTGGGAGTGAAAATATGATGACTACCTCTCCATGTAAAACCATTTACTGGCACCTTAAAATAAATAATATGTTAGCACAAGTTATTAAAAATTATTCAAAAAGCGCTTTCTTTGTAAGTCGTATCTTATATCTTTATATAAGCATTTGATGACTAGTAATTTAAATGGGACACACATTACAAATATTTTCCACTGGCGAATATATACAGATATTTATTAACTATTCCAAAAAAGTATGACCAAATTATATAAATTTTGGTAATGCTTTCTTTTCTATCTAACTCGGCTAAAAAAAGGAATTGGAGTTTAATAGAATAGTGTGTATCAACTTATAGTAGCTCAATGTTTCAAAAAAAAAATGTTAAATATAAAACCATGTGCAATCAAACATGATTTTACATTATCACTATTAAAGAAAACAAACTGAATATCATACAGAAATGTTGAGCGACTTGATTCTTATTATTTTCCTGGAACATTTTCCCTAAAGTCCAGGGTGCTGTGTGCTGTAGTATGATTGTGTAGTTCCCGGATGCAAGGTTTTTGATTCGACAGACCAGTTCCTGTGGTGATGTCTGGTTGTCACATTCCCGCTCCATCTGTAACCACCAACACACTATATTGGTTCCAAAAATACTACTAATTGAAGAAAAAAAAAATAAACCCTATCTATAATACCATTTTGCAACAAAATAGTAAGAATTAAATCTATGTATCTGTATAATTTTATTTTTATGATATTTTGTATTTTAAGCTTTAAAGTGAAGATACTTAAACTTTTTCAACAAAAATATATATTTGCAACACTACAATACCCAGTTATACAGTTAATTTGTTTTTCCATCAATCCATTAAATAATCATGAAGCATAACAAAAATAATTTAAGATTGTTTTAGCTGGATTGCTCAATATGGCGGGCAAGTAACAATCAACTCTTCTACTTCTACCGAAACCTATTTCCATCCAATAGTTGTAGTTGAAACTTTATTGTTAATAACGATTTGCAAACTTTCTTATCTGTAGTATAGAATAGAATGCACTGGTATCACTTGCAAGTGTGAATACAGTTTTGCTTTTATACCAGTTAGTCTTTGTTGATTCAGTAGAGACCAGCTTTAGTGAAAATTTTGCAGTTCAACCACTGCACACAACACATAGGTACTGAGAACTGACTTCTTAATACAGGCCGCCCAAATACAATATATTTATTTTAATTTATTAAACAATATGCCTATTACTATAATCTTAAAAACTAAGTATTATTTCAATAAAGTTCCTTGTATTATATTGAAATAAAAAGTAATGTGATGGTTTAAGATACTTCTTAAAATGTGAGGAACATTATATATTTATCAATAGACTGTATGGTAATGTTTGTGTAACATATAATAATATTTATGAAATAGCAAAAAAAATTGTTGTGATTATTCAATTAAATTAATGCTTAAATGGCAGAAGTATTATTTTTTAACCTATGTACCTGATTCATATAAAGCTTAGATTTTCTACAATTTATATTACTATTTTATTTTTCAATTTTATATATAATAACTCTTGCTCATGCTTTTACTTGTTCAATTATCAATAAAAATTATATCTATTTAAAATAATTTATTGGATAAAAAAGTTATATTTGAAAAATTTTAATGCCAATTTTGGCATAAATATCTAATATAACAAGAAAAAAAAATTAGAATGAGACTATTTAAAAAGGATTAATTCTTTAAAATAAGACATAATACTAATATCTCTTATATATTTTAAAAGGTTTACAAATTTTTTTTATAGTCTATTGTATGTATTTTTCAAAAAATGCATAAATTAATGCTATTGTAGGACTGTCATTTGCAAGAGACAGTCAAGGATTACAATTATATGACTCACTGCAAGTTCTTCAAGCATTCATATGCATTTAGTATCTGGGTGTGATATGTGACATTAATGAAGGGTGATGGCAGAGCAGGATGAACAAGGGACATGGGTTGAGAAATTGAAGGTTGGGCTGCATATCAAATAAGTAACAAGTTATATAACACAAAATAATGATAAGTTATGTGCAATTTAATGCTGTCGATGCAATATAATGCTAACAACCGAAACAATTGGTTGTCGAAACAACCAATAATTGACATCTCTCTTATTTTCATGAGTATGTTTCAACTTTTAAAAAGATGTAAAACCACAATGTAAAGCAATGAATGTGTGTCATGCATATACTTACATGTACAATTTCTCCTGTGGGGTGATTTTCTTCCCTTCTTTCCAAAGTAATACTGTATTTTGTAATTGGTATTTTCTTGGAGTACCATCTAGCAATTGTATCATTCCTAAACAATGATTAACATATTTTAGAACATATTTAGATATTCATATTGTAACTTTAAACAGAAATATAACCCAGTTTTTGACATGTTTTAAAAAATATCAAATATTTTAAAAATAGCAGTAGTTTTTTTAACCATTGAATTCTTACATATATGATAAAAAAATCTGCAATAACATTACAACATCTAATGTTTTTATAATTTATATTATTAATTACAACTAATTTAAATTGCCCAATCAAATAAAAAATACCATTTAAACATTTGTATAAACAATCTACAGTAATTTGACACTTTTTTATTGTTTGAGCAGTTAAGCATTAAGCCACATTAAGAAAATATGATATTAAAAATATTGTACTCACCCATCACTTTGAATGCTACATACAAGCTTACTGTCATTAAAATACTTGTACCCCTTTATTTCATTTTCTATCCATGCACTATTTATGTAAAATTTCAAGACACAATCGCCCTCTTTTCCATATATAAATTTACTTTTGATTAGATAACATCCACTATATATTAAATCCAGTTTTGTAGTATAGCATTCCTATAATGAGAATACATATTGTAATTAGAAAAAAAAAATTGAGTTACTCATTCTGATTACAAATATAATATAAATTTACGAAATATAAGAATACATTGCAACAGAAAATGCAACAAACCATAAACTTTAAATATTGATATGGGAATCAACAAAAAAATATTCTATGAATACACAAAAGTTGGTTAACACAAGTAAATAAGTAACAAGCTTACCATTTCACAATGGGTAGATATTGCAATCAATTCATTAATCTCAGAATGTATGATACCATGATCATTGTTAGAGTCATAGTCTCTACAAGCCTCGTGTGGTCTATCATCAGCATAGACTGTCGACAACCAGTGAACAGTATCTTGTGAAGGTTTGGGCAGGACACCACAAAATTTCAATATGTAGCGACCCTTCACTCCATCATCTGACTCCTTCATCGTCACTTCACTGCTGTAGTTTTTGCATATTTGATGGTTGCAATATAATGAGGCATAACATCCAGACACAAACGATATCAACAACAAAACAAACATGCTGTTATCGCATGTCTTGAATAACTACAAATGATACCTGTTAAAAAGAAAATTTACTAAGCTATAAACAAAACTAGAAACTAAATCTGATTAAAACATTAAAAAAGAGAATAATTATCAAAAATAGTTCACAAACGCAATAAAAACATAAACTAAACAAACGTCAACACTGATGTCCTGATAACGTCATTTTTTGTTACGTTATATTGGTATATGACAAACAGCATTGCCAGAACATTTTTCAAGTAAAACTAGTTTTGGTTTCTTATAACGGACATAATAAAACAAAAGTGAGTATCCCTTAAAACATAATTCCTAAAATCCAGAGAAATAGTCATTGCAGTCTGTCGACAAAAGTGAATACTTAAAACTATAAAATAATTTAATTTTTAAGATATTCAAATTAATTGCATTATCAAAAAAATATGCATATAAAAAATTAATTAGTTTCGTTTTTACATCTACGACGAACAATTATATATCTTTATATATATTTTATTCGAATGAAATTCCTTAACGTGGTTTGCGGTAGGAATTGACTGGTAGATAACGTAACGATAACGATATAACAAAATGAAAAATCGTTATGCACCTCCTTGTGACTTTCTCTACATCTATTTCTTAAAATTTATTATTTATTTGGTATTTTTTTATACAATTTACGAATCACTATTTTTAGTCTCTTTCTTAATAAATTAATATTTATCAAAAAATATTTTATGAAACTTTGTGATTTCATTCCTTCCTTTTTTCTTTATCTAATTATTTTATTAAATATGTAGGTATATGTAATATACATATATAATAAAATTAATGATATATACATGTATTAGGCCAGTTCAAAACTAGGGATTATTATTAGGACAATAGTTGGATGCGATTCAAAACATTGCCAAAATTAAGAAAAATTTTAAATTTATTGCGTTCAATTTTAACCTTGAATAAAATTTTGAATTGAATTTATCAACAAAACCATAAGACACTTTTTGTATAGTCAAATTCCTTACAAAAATACTTAAGGTCTTACTTATTCATTCAATACGTTTAAGAATTACAAAATTATTTTAAAGATATTCTTTTACCGTGTTATTTAAAACAGAATATTAATACGCGATGGGTTACCTCGTCTATTAAGAGCTCTGCCTTTTACGGGCGTCTTTTTACACCTCCACGGAAATTTAAATGTGAAGTTTTGATTAAACATATAGTCGATGTTTTTGAACCAGCCTTACTTATTATATTGCCAATTTAGTTGTACCAGTGATTTTCGGTATACCCAATGACAATCTTTTTTTATTCATATCTACTCTACTACGTAGATTAAGCATACCAGATACGAATATTGGTTGAAAATATAAGTTGTATCCATATATTCAATTGGCATTGAATATAGCGAAATTTGTAAGATTACCTGTTGATCATGATAACGGTCAAATCGTGAATGTGAATGTTGATTATTCTACTCCTAATGATTCTTATATTTATATCTCTTACGATAACTATACTGAAGCATATACCTAATTTGACCTAGTATGCTACCTTCTTTTGATACGATATATGCAAGGAATTTTAGTTCCGGCTGGCCTAGATTGCATTTAGTGGGATTGATCGTGATTCCCCGATCTTTCAAATCTTCCTAGTACTGTTCGTAAGTATTCACAATGTTGCTTTTCGCTCTCTGATGCAATCAGAACGTCGTCGATTAATGGGAAAACGAAGTCTAGTCCCTTAGTTACTTGGTGTATGTACCGTTGGAATGTGTGGCTTGCGTTTTTCAGCCCCGGGCACATTCGGGGAAATACAAATAACCCCATTAGTGTTATTATGGCTGTCTTTTCTACGTCCTCTTCACGGACGTTTACTTGCTGATGGGCGCGGTTGACGTCTAGCATAGAAAATATAGTTTTCCAGAGTTGGTATGAAGTCTCTGGAAGCGGGTATGGGATATCGGTCGTTTTTATTGATAAGCGACGGTAGTCCTTTTCGGTACGACGTGGAGCGGTGACGATGTTGGGTTCTTGCTTGGTCTACAAAGTCCTTGTTCCATCATGTTCTGAAACTCCTTTCTGACTTTTTCGTATCGATGTAGGGGTATTGGGCGAGTTCGACAGTGTATAGATTGGCCTTCTGTTTCTATAAAATGATGGGCTTCCATTTTATTCTTGAGCGTCATTGCTGTCAATCTTGTAATCCCAGGAAAGTCGCCTAATAAGCTGTGATATTGTTTTGTGTTATCGATGATGCGTATTGTAGGCATATTCGAGATTTTTATGTATCCGTCGGTTTTGAGATTGGTTACGTCTAATAATTTCTTGTTTTTTAGGTCTACGACGAGTTGATGGTGCTTCAGAAAGTCGGTTTCTAGGATAAGCTTACCAAAGCCACAATAAATTTCCATTTGTATGGACGTCGTAAATTGAAATCGACTTCCAGAGTTTTTTAACCATATGTTGAAATGACTGTTTAGTTTGCGACGTAGAGCTTGAACGGTAGACGTGTGATGGTGCAGCCTTTCATTCTAGATAGGACGGATATGTTTGTTGCCGTATCTACCAGGAATGATAGTCCGGATTTCTTGTCGTTCGTTCTTTTCGGTTTTCCTGCTGTTGGGCGTTTTTGAATGAGCAGGGCGAGATGCATTTCTGAGCTTGAGCTCCGAATGGGCGGTGGTAAAAACACATCATTGATGGCGATTTTTCACGTGTACGAGATCGAATCTGAGCGGTTAAGTGCCGAGGCTGGAAAAGGCATGTCGATCTTGCCATTAAATCAGCGATTTCGATGGACATCCTTCTTATTCCATTTAAAAAAAAATGGGTGTCGATTGATGTTGATTCTGTTGAGGACAGGGTGACGGTTGCTTCTTCACGATTCTGCTCCATCATTTTATCAGCGAGTAGTGCTAGCTCTTGTAATGTGGATTTGTCGTTGAATAACTCGCTTACGGCTAAAACAGAGCGAATATGTGGGATGTTTGGTCCACATAAGCCGGGGGGCGGTGTCGGAAATTTTGTCTCGAACGAGATCTTGCTTCATTTAATAATTGTGTTGGTTTGATCGCCTAGTTCTATGCAAACGGTATTTTCAGAATTGACGGCATGTCTCACTCTTCGTACGCGCTGATAAGACGCTTCTTTATGGCTTGTATGTTCGTTTCTTGGCGGGTTGTATAGGAAATTGACGGTTTGTTCTATGTCTTGCTTTTCCAACTGTGCTATCTGTTGGTCACCCTTCTTAGAGTCGTGAGTCGCGGCTTCGAAACTGTAGAACCACAGCCATGGTCGGTTGCGCTAGAATGGAGGGCTTCGTAGCGAGAGCGAAATATTTGCGTTTTCGGGCCGAGGTTGTTATCGTTTGACTGACGGCGATACGTTTCTTTCTTCCATCCTTGTAAATTTTGATGTTCACCGTTGTGGTTTGGCCAGGGTTCTTTATGGAAGCGTCGGCGATCGTGTTCTTGCTGTTTCAGGGTTACCACTTATGGCGGAAAAGAACTCTGGATTGCTTTCAGAGAAACAACTAGTAACTGTTTGAATTGCATGTAATATTTTTGATAAATTTATTCTTATATATTATCCCGTGAACAATGGATTCACAAAATCCGACAATCTAAAATCCAGATTTTTATCCAATCGAAACCATCTTTAGTGTCTTAATAGTATTTTAATTGTTTCGATTGTATTTAATTGTTTCCGGCGGCATGCACAGGCATGCAGAGCGCGTATGTCCGTTGTGGTTTAAATATCCCCGCTATCGCTTTGAAGCGTCAGACGGCAGACGGATGCCGCGGCGGGCGGTCGCACCTTGACATCGAAGCGGAGCGCGAAGAATACTGTAGCGAGGCGATGACGCGTGCGATGCAGCGTTCGATCTGTAGCTCGTAACTTCCACAGACGTGCCGTAGTCCTTTTCAGAACTGTCTTTAATGATTCGCGCGTACGTTGTAGGTCGCCACAGAAATTAAGTTCACTTGTGTAATACTTGCATTACTAAATGACTACTTCTCAAAATATTACTGTTAAACATTATTATCCATATTTAATATATTTTTTAACTATATATATATAGTAATTCCTAAAATAAAAAAAAAAATCATTTCATATAAATGTAGCTAAAATTTATAATTTGAGATCAAAACTACGCAAGTTGACAGTTGTTATTTATTAACATTAAATGAATAAATATATAATAAGGGATGCGTAAGATAAGTTGTGCATGAACAAGGAGACTATACTTGTGTATAGTCTCCATACACACGAGACTGACCTGAATGTAGTGCTAAGTTCGATTTTATTCCCCATGAATTTTCATATCCCGGGTTTGTATATGGAAAATCGATTCTTAAGGAGAAACTCCAAAAAAAGCCTGATTTGTGTTTAAGACTTTCACTGTATAATAACTATTTATAAGTACAAATGCTTATCTGAAATACTGCTGCAATCCTGTATCTTGCCTTGTTAAGTAACTGCCTAACTGATCTTATATTTCTCAAATACACATACTGCAGGATGTAACTTTGGTGATCTATAATACAGGTACTCTGTACCCAAATTAGGCACCAGTCTCTTACAATCTTAGAATGATTATCTATCATAAAATGTAGTTCTAGAGACATGCTCCCTGATTGTGGTGTGAAATTAATTATTTTTTGCTTTTAATTTTGTGTCCACTGTCCTCCTTTAACAGTTGTTTGGGCTAAAACTCTAAAAAGACGTGGACCGACAATTTTATTTCTTAATTGACTTTTCTAGTCAGTTTAAAAGGATATGATGGAAGAGACTCTAATAGAAACATACTATGACCAACTTGATTACATCACAAAAATGGACCGATTCGACAGTAGATACAACCCTCTCATAGGAAAGAGTAAGTAGCAGCTTTCGTTGTTGTATTTCATCCAGTGAGTGATAGTTCCGGTGGTTTCTCCCTCCATCAAATATTCCATTCCTTTGTCAAAATTCCAGTAGCCCACTCCTCCCTCCATCAGATATCCTATTCCTTGCTAAAAGATCGCAAATGCAGTAGTGACTCTCCTGGAGTCCCCGCGGACGGCGGTGTTCATCTACTCTTTGGTGACTCATGCTCATTTGCCTCTTTAAACGCTATAGGTTAAAAACGATCTTGGAACTCACTCTTTGCTAACTTGAAGTAAGCACTTTCACATAAATCTACTGAAATTACAGCTCTATTCCAATTCATTCACTTGTTTCCTAAAATAGGTTCCTTTGCAATTTTTGATTACAATTTGAAAAGTGATATAATTTTCATTTTATGATGTATAAAAATTCTGTACTCAAAAGTATGAATACATATTTTTTGGTTTTGCATTGTAATAAAAATTATAGAAGAATGCAATAAAATATTTTTGGATATGTGAAGGTTGTTCACTTAGTCTGTTTAATATTTTTTATTGTATGTCATTTATTATTAGTTATTAGCTCGGGATGCATTACGGGAATAAAATATTTGATGTAACAGCACAAAATGTATTTTAACTGCAATAAAATGTTCCAACCCACACACTTATAGTGGTTACCATTCAATTATGTAGGCAATAAACAAAAAAAAATATATATATATTTAACATTATGTAATAAATAGCATCTAAATTGTAAGCTTCAATATCTCCAAATTAGTTCAGTGAGGGTTGGATCATTTTGGTGAGTGAGTAGTACTGAGAAATCTCCAAAAGCAGGACAATTAAATTTAAGCAAAAAATTGGAACATTCAGCCAAAATTGGGATTTCAAAAATAATAATTTTAATTAAAAATATTTGCAGCCATATTTTGATAGGAAGCCTGAAAGAACTTAAACCTCTTTTTAATAATTATCTATGAAATATGTATTTTAATAAAATAAAGGATGGATATTACAAATTACATTGTCGGATTTATAATATTTATCATTATATATAATAATTTGGATTATTTTTAAACATGGATTGATTGTTATGATTCAGAGAGAAGATAATAGTCTTGTAATTGAGTGTTAACGCATAAATAATAAATAAAAAATATGCAAGCATGTCAAATGCATGGGTAAAAACACTGTTTTATAATTGTTAATCCAATGGATCAAGTTTGCACGATACCATTGGAAGAACAAAAGGCAGTTAAGGCTGAGTTGTATATTACTGTTCCATCCATTGAATCCTCTACTTAATGGCCGGTGATTAGACACTTATTATTAAAAACTGAATTTATGAAACTTGTGAACAGGTTTTGTTCAAAATAATTTGCTTTTGAAAATATTTTTAAGTGTGTGTTATTTTGAAAGTCATATAGTTATTGTGATCTCCATATTTTTAAAACATATTGTTGAAAAGTTGAAGGGACACACAAATTACAAACTTGGTAGCTAATAAATCTTAATTATCAAAATTTGTTTACAAAACTGTATGATAGAATACATAAGACACGTGCATGATTTCATCAGAATCAGTGGAATAAATGTTTGTTTCTGTAAAAGTTTTGCATGTGATTATGGTTGTATTTCATTAATTTAAAAAAAAGTTATTCTCTAGATTCTTATTTGTCTTGATGGTAAAATGCCTTCTAGACAGTAGTATTTTTATAAAATATGGCGATGTATTTGATGTTCTACCTAATTTAAATAATAGAGTATTTTGAATTTGAAAAAGAATGAGGGACTTTCTATGTGGATGTATAAGAATGTTGCTACATATTTTAATATTACGAACAGTGAGCATAAATAATTTTGAGAATAGCTTACTTTATATAATGCCAGTCAATACTATGATATTGTGTAAGTTCCTAAGATCTTATACAATTTTACAAACTTGAGAACTTATGCAATCTCTAGATTGCATGCAAGATCCTACTTATATAAGAACAGGCATAATGTTGAAATCTTAAAATTTTCCCACAAGCCAATGAAAACATTTTGTTAATTTAATGGATGTATGTGTATGTAGAAAATGAGATGTATTGCATGTTCATTATGTAAATGTTACTAGTAGTCCAAGATATATATATAATTGTACGATCAATTTTTAGGACCCTATGCACATTTATTTTTTACGTTACAAACAAATGTAATCATGCAACCTAATACGTAAATGTTAGACAAGCTACCCTACTATAACATAATTTTTTAATTAGTACAGAGGAGTGCCGCTTCTTTAATACAGAATGTATATACTTTGTTAATAATCTTATTAAGTATGTTTTAAATTAGTATTATTATTAGTTTATAATATATAATATTAGACTAAAAGCCAGTATAATAAGTAAATAAATAATTAAATATACACAAATTTGATTACCAATAATGATAGATACTGATAAATGTTGATACATTCTATAAGTGGCAAAGTCCACAAATATAAAAATTGATACTGGAAGACACTCTTTATTCGTCATTTAATGTTTATTACAGTTAATTTGATAACTATAGTGAGATATATTTTTTACACCAATGATTTGGATTCACAGCTTTGATTGTCAAGTGGTCAATAGTAACATCACTGGAGCAGTGCATTGGAAAAATTTGATGCCCCATTATAATTTGTAATTGATGCTTGTAGCTATTGATATTTATAGATTGGTTTTATAAAAAAAAATCAGTAACAAAAATGAATCCTAAACATTACAGTAACTGTGCTGCTTTACCGAAGCGATGGTGTGAATGACTATTTTGCCATCAAACACGTCGCTACATTAATGACCATGCTTTTTAACATTTGTGCCATGTTTGCATGGAATGGGCCAGTCCATGATGATTAACAGTACTATTATAGTATGGTAATGTGTTATGTGAAAAATGTGATCCCATATTCTTTTCTATGCTCTTGAGAGTGAGTTCCAAATGACTTAAACATGTAAATGGGCATTTTATACATAGAGATGGCATCTCACTTGTAATATTGTTAAGGTGAGACACTAATATTACTTAGTGACAATTCGCTTAATGTCTTTTCCTTTAAAGTCTCATTTTATGATGATCTTATAGCTTACTTATAAACATCTATGTTTAGAGGATATCTTGATTTAAATGTTAGACAGGGTCTTCAAATTCATTAAGATTGCAAAACAAATACCATCTTCGACATGAGTATAAACAGAAAAGAGAATTTCAGTTTTTTGTGTAATAAAAACAAATACTATATTTTCATTTCATTGCTCCCATACCACTTAAATATACAATCATTTCAATTATTCCATTTGATTCACAAACCTATACATAAGTGACCTTTTATTTGTTTTAATATTTGAAACCAATTGACAATTTACTTTTTATAATGAATTTTCTGGTGATTAATTCTATGGTCAGAGTCTGCTGGTCACAAAAACAACAGATGCAATTTTTAAATTCCAATTTGTTGTGCTAGTATAGCATAAAAACCAAGGGCAACAAAGCCAATGACAACAGCATGTATTGCTCGCAAAGCTAGTAATGGCCAGGCACCCAAAGTCAATAACCGTGCCAATGCTTCTTCGATTGGTCCACGAAATGGAGTAAGTAATAACAATGCGCCTACTAATGGCGCATATCGCCGTGGCAGATCACTACGCGTCCACAGCCACACGAGGGCAGCTGTGCCAATATGTTGAACCAATGCAACATTTGATTCGGCGCAGGCACGTACATAACGCCAGTCGAATTCAGAGCCTCGTGCGCCCACCCATAAGAGAACGCTGCGGCTCACTATGACCTGTAAATAATTATTTGTATTCAAATAATTTTAAGCAATTATTGTTTAGTTAGTTTATTTTACTAAGGCGAAAATGTTCTCCTCTTACATATTTTCTTTTAATGTTAACTATTTTCATACTATTTTTTTAATTAAGTTCTGAAAACCATTTTGGATAAAAAAGAGATTATGGAAAAGATAAAAATGTTTTTTTTTGAATTTAAAGTAAAAACAATATACTGATAGTACTATTATCATTTATAATAACTATCATGAACTTAGTGAAATCTTAGGTCAACAACTAAACCAAATTTTTATATTCACCATTTCTACATATATAATTCATTCAATATGAACAGTAAGTATCCATTTTATAATTCTGATATAAATGTTGCTTGCTATATAAAAAAGCCACAATAACTAATTCAAAATTGATTATAAACATGCTTTAACCATTTATAATATAGGGGTTGTTTTAGTATTTGCTATCTAGAAAAATGTTGTTTAAATAATTTTAAAAGTGTTATTAAACATTCATAATTACTTCAGCACTCGCCCATCCAATAGCTGCAGTGAGGATTTTAGCATGACCTTTGCCTGGTACAGAATTTACAGCGAGATAGAGTCCAAGGAGGTCAGCCATGTCTACGGTCGCCTTCAAGATTTCCTAGAAAAGTAATGCATTCACATATAAAACCTGTAATATATCATGTCACTTTTATGATCAGGAAAACATGAAATTATTGTGGTGCTCTATAAAACAGTATGATTATCTCAATACTGGAGGTCTTGTTATTGCAATGCATGCAGACTTAGACTAAACAGACAAATCTTATATTTCTTCAACTACACTTATTATGTTTTTACAATGTATGCACATTTTATATACTGCATGTTTACACAATTTTTTTTTTTCCAATCATATTGAAACTATTTACATTTCTATCTAAATGATTTTAGTTTTGTATTGATATTGCTTACATTTATATTTATACCTGACTAATTAAAATAAGTTAAAAACTGATCAGTTATTCAATTCATATTGACCGTGTGGATGATGTCAATTAAAAAACAATATAAAATGCTAGGTACCACTATATTAGACTCACCAAATATTATCAAGTACATTATTAATTGAATTTAAAGTCTAACCTGTGTTGCTTTGATCTTTCCCATATATATATATATATATATATATATATATATGTTTTGTAAACTGACAAATTAATTTGACTTATTAAGACTGTAGTTTCATGTTAAAATATGCAAGCAACATGCAAGTTGGTAACTCACTGTCATATATGTTCTTCCACTATGTATTCCTGTACAATATTCAGATATAGACTCAAGGTCAATAAACACAGGACACCTATACCAACTATTAGTATTATTGGCTACTAATATTTTTTATTTCATTAAAACTTATTTCTTACCAGAAACACATCATAATCTCCTGATATGTGACTACTATCCGTGTCTGGAAAAAATGTGGCAAGTAATAACATCTTGCAAAGTTGTGTGAATATATAAAGGCCTCCAGCTTGTACGCATTTTGGAAACGCTCCATATTCTGATCTGAAAATAATATATTTAATTAAAGACCAATATTTTAAAATTAATTTCATATCTGTGCACGCGGTGTACTAACATGCCCGAGTACTTGTAGGCCATATGATAAGGTACGTAAACAAGTGCTAAACAATTTCCAAAATGATAGAGGGTCATGGTGATAAATATGAAATAAATAAATAATAAACTTAATTATCATATATTTTTTTAATCTGACTTACAAAAACACCTACATCAAATTAATAACTGTCATCTGTCAATTCAACCATGACTGTCACCCGCAGAATAAACGTTCCGTTATATTATTTTCATTTATTTTATGCAATTTACGAGAGCAAGTATTTCATTGTAAATAACTTTCGCATCTAAAGCAAAATGCCTTTCTATTTTTAAAGTTATTAGATAATTTTTATTATAATATTTAAGACAAGCACTAGTAGGCGCTTAATAGTCATAAGAATGCGTTTGATGTAGAAATTATTCGTTCTGTAGATTTATCATGGGCTTACGGTTAAAACGTATAAGGTTAGCGTTTTTTTGGATACAATTAGTGAACATTTAAGTTATGCGTTAAAAATAGAATTTAGAAAAGTACGTTTAATTTACGTAACATCAATAACTAACAATTTTACTTAATAATACTGCCCATTGTTGAAGTGAAACTTTTTAGACGGCGATTCAGCAATTGGACAAGAATTAAAAGTGAAATATCAAGGACGCGTTACGTTTAAGCATATTTCGTTAGAAGAAAAAGAAGAAAGTTATAAGGTCGAGAGTAAGAGAAAGAAAGCTATGTAATCCGATACAACGGGAGTGTAGCAAAAAAGGACGACGTATATACAATGATATAAAGAGATAGAATACCTTAGCATGGCGCATGCGCGTTTAAGATATACGCGTCAGACACCATATATAAATAGCTGAGATATCTTGCGTAATATAATTAATATTTACCATTGTGTTTTGCGATTATTTACGTTTTTTACGTTTGTGCCTGCAATTGTGACATTATAAGCAATGAGTTATAATTAAAAAAAATTCAATTCTATCACATTCATGGTGTTGCACATGCACGTTTTATTTATTTAGTTTTACGTACTACGCTGGATATTAAAGAAATGCATTCCGGAAGCATAAAAATTAAAAAGCCACAATTTATTAGGAGTACAAATAAATTTCCGCCTTTTTTTTCAATAAAATAATACTTATTTTGAAAGAACGGTAATTTAATTTTAATCGAAGTATTGTCCATCACTATCAACTCCTTTTTTCCATCTTTCAGACAACGTTCGAATTCTAAGTCTGAAGAACTTCTTATCTATTGAAGCTACCCACGAATCAACCCAATTTTTGGTATCTTCATATGATGTGAACCGCTGCTCTGACAGAGCATGTGCAATAGCACATGACTATTGTCTATCATCTGTTCCGGTCAATGTACCGGAACAGATGAAAGTCGGACGGCGCAATGTCTGGCGAATATGGCGAGTGGGTTGTACTTCCCAATCAAATGTTTTCAAATAGTTTTTCACTGAAACCGCTATATGCGGACGAGCATAATCATGTAGAAGAATAATTTTGTCGTGTCTGGAGTAAGATTGAAGACGTTTTTCCTTCAGAGCTCGGCTCAATCTCATCAATTGTGTTCGGTATAGAGTTCCTGTGATTGTGTCGCTTGGATTAAGCAACTAGAAATACACCACACCCATCTGATCTCACCAAATACACACTGAGTTTTTTTTCACGAATATTCGGTTTTGCTGTGGATGTTGACGCGTGGCCAGGTAGTCCCCATGATTTTCTTCTTTTTGTATTATTATAATGTATCCACTTTTCATCATCAGTAACCATTCGATGTAAAATACTTTTTTTGTGCCTAGCTAGCAGAATTTCACTTATCCACAATCAGCGTTCAACGTCTCTCGGCTTTAATTTGTATGGAACCCAATTGCCTTCTTTATGAATAATTTCTAACGATTTTAAACGATGCGAGACTGCATGTTGAGTACCTTTTAAAGTAAGTGCAAGTTCTTTTTGTGTTTGAGATGAATCTTTTTCCAATTCTGCATCCTCACAAATTTTTGGCCTTCCACTACGATTTTTGTATTCTACGTCAAAATCACAATTTTTAAACTTTTGAAACCACTGACGACATATTCTCCCACTCAAGGCAGCCTCATTATATGTTTCTACGACCAATCAATGTGCCTCAGCTGCAGATTTTTTTTAATTATAGAAGTAGATTAAGAGTTCCTGCAAATGACGCTTATTTAGCTCAAATTTAGACATTTTTAGATAAAAAAATATATGATGCCAATATTAAGTTTATAATATGATAAAGTTATATTGTTCTTGAATGAGCAACCTAATTTTCAAGCCGGTTATCATCTGCGAATTCCAACGTAAGCCTTGTGCAATGCCATCTCTTTCAAAACGGCGGAAACTTATTTGAACTCCTAATAAAAATATAGAAAAGAATACTTTCGATCCTTAATCACCCTGGTTTCTTATGTTACTCTATTATAAATAATTACAGGAAATGTGTGCGATTTATTTGAGAATGGCATATTGTATAATTGAAAGTAATATCGCTCTTCTGAAGCTTGTTCGTATGAGAAAAAATATTTTACACAAGATAGCAGAATAATGACAAAAATTGAGATGTGAAACTAATAAGCATGATTATTTTTTATTTTTCAGTCTCAAGAGAAAGTTTTAAAAGGTTTATTATGTTTATGAATGTAGCAATTGAAAAAATGTTGAAATTGAATTAACAACTTCTTAATAAGTAATATTTTTTAATTTGTAGTTATTAAATTTGTCTGCATGGCACTGATAGGCGGATTCAAAAATTTCCCACACAATGTGTAAAATATTTTCTTAAATAAGTCTTTTATTTATTAAAAAAACATGTGATTTTGAATAAAATTCACAATAAGCATGAAATGGATCTAAAAAGATAAATCCTTTTTTAAATTTTTAAAAAAGCCTCACTGTTGATAAAGTCGTATTAAACATGAAGTAGATCTGAAGACTTACATGAAGCCGAAAATAACTTAATTCATCCATTTTGACAATATCGTGATAAAGATGTACTTTATAGAAAAAATAGTGTTAAATATTAATCTTGGGCTTGATGATTTTGGTCAAATAATTTACACAGTATTTATAACCATTGGTTTTTATATTTTTTAATAAGGATACGTACTTAAGTATTTACTTTTTTTTTTATTAATGTTTTATGCATTAGAACGAAAATTTTACAAATTCTTAGCTGTCAAATAGATCGATTGTCAAATGGAACGTTGGATCAACAATACAAGAGGCGCGAAATATATATTTTTTCTACAATAAATGTTTCCATTTTCCAGGTGTTTGTTGTTTTTATTTGGCCTTTTGTAGAAATTCACATTGTTTGAGTTACTATGGTAATATGTCAGAAAGTAAGTAGGACAATGTTTATATTTTCCATAGTTGTCTTAATTTACATAACTCCTTTGGAGTGCTTGTAACTCTTAAATTTTAATTCCCACGTAGGTATGGAAGTTGCGTATTCTTTGTTTTATAAGAGGAAATTAAATTTGAATTTAAAAGTTTTTTTTTAATACAAACTACCTTCTTCTTTAGGACACATACCTACATTAAGGATCTACATAAAAAATATCTATATTTTATTCTCTATTATTAAAATAATATATCAGTAAAATGTAATCTATATTTGCTTTGTAGTAATAAAAATGTATCTGTCTTGCTCCATCACTATAGAGAAGCAAACTCATCATGGAAGGGGTTATCGAATAAGGGTGGAGAGTAAAAAAGGGTTAGTTGTTTAACCCTTCCGTTTTTTAGCACACGCGCATAAGGGATGTGCGCGAGTTCAACCAATGGTAAAGCAAGGTTTGAACAGTTTAGAATATATTCAATCGGTGGTTCAACTCGGTCAACCCCTTGTGAGAGCTGCGGATGCTTCGTTTTATTTAACAGTCCAAAATGGAATTCATTGATTGTTGGATGTGTTCCTGGTCTTCAAATGTGCTTTCATTTTAAAATTTGCTTACAGACAAATTTAATATCTACATTGTAATTTTGTTATTTTGATGATTTTTCTGCGAGGTGTAAAAAATGTGAATGGGTGTAAATAATTGAATGTTATGAAATTTTGATAGTTTCCCAGTGAATGGTTACTATCTCATGAAAATACCTTTGGAGCTTGCATTGGTGAGTTATTCATTCAATAATAAAATTCATATATTATTAAATTTTTTTATTTTTAAAATGTTAGCTTTTGAGAGTGTGATTATTTGTATTATTTTTTGTTTAATAATACTTTTCTAAAAAATGAAGTTTATATTTTAAAATATTTTAATATTTTTTGAGCTGCCAAATGTCTACTCTATTTCTATTTTAGACATAGCTATTTAAAAATATGAATAATCAACATTATGTTTATTTTTATTGAGCATTACTTTAAATCTGATATTATTTTCATATAACTACACAGAAATTTAATATTTATTTATGTAACATTTACATAAAATTCTTAATATTATACATAATCATATGATATACATAAATAGTACTCATTTCTGTATGCAGCTATACATAAATATTTATATTAAATCAATATTAATTATTAATTGAAGGTATTTATTACTAAAGTTCCTCGAATCATATTTTAACCTAATGTAAAAATAGACACAAGTTGTAACAAAGTCTTACTACAGTATTTTTTTCGCAAAAACAATTTGTAAATAGACAATTTATAAGTTGGGCTAGGTCAATTATTGTGATATGATATAAATTTCTGAGTTGCGCTAAAATAGAAATTGCTTTGCAAAAGTTATCTATTAAAATACCGATGTCAGGATTATTTGGTATATTAAAAGAACTGAAAACTACATACACCAATCAATGTTAAGAAGATGAATAATTAAACGATATGTAATCACATATGTAAAATACTTGTGTTCTGTATTTCTTACCATAAAATTATTAATCATTAGCTCAAAGACTTATTTCAATTGAAATGAGAGTTGGGTATGTCTGGGTAAAATTGAATAAAAAAATTAAAAATTTGTGATTTTGGTGAGCTGTAAAAAAGTCAATATGATGATAATTGGTTGATTAATTGGTTATTTGGTATTATTAGTTGATTGGTAGATTGGCTATTGGAATTCAAAATCTTATAAGATATACAATTTGTAAATAAATGCAATATATTTGTAATAAGTTCAATATTGTACTAAGTTCAAACAAGTGATTACATCTTAATAATTGTTTGAATATAAAGAAATAATTGATGAATTTAAAAGGTTGAAATGTGCATCCCGCATATAGGTATATCATGCACACTCCAATGTGCACATATCCATATAAGAAGTTCAATGCATGTAGAGTCCTTGTATTAATTTTTGTCTTAACTATTAGACAGATCTTAAATATTAGACCTCCCTGTTTTATAAAATTTGAAATATTACAGAAAAAACACTTATTTAAATTATACAGGTTAACTCTACTAATCACCATATGTGGAGTATATAGAAGTTAATTCAGAGATAATGATGTAAATTATTAAGTACTAGGAATGTATCTTCAGACTTATTATAAACTAAATTTTATCATCAAAATTATGTTTAAGTTCTTTATTTGCCAACAGCGCCGTAAATACAGCGGTGCCACCGGTGCCCAGGCACAGGGCGTAGACTCTGTGGGGCGCAAGGATGGCTAGACTAGACAGGACTATTATTTTTTCGGTTTGCTTCTGATGGGTTCCCGCTGCGCCCCTAGTGCTTGAGTCCAAAGGTTTTTTCACCAATTCATACTTAAACGCAATTTATGCTATTACTACCTTCCTTATTCAAAACTACCATTCCAAGTACTTAAAGTTAAATTAATATACAGTTTACTGAAATTTTGCAGGGTGTTATTTTATTATAGGAGTATGAAGACCGAAGTGGCCCAAACATTAAATCTTAAGCACCAGGGTGGGCAACGAATTTGCACTAGTGAACTTGCGTTTGAGTTTCAGTGAGTGAGACACAGTGGATAGTAGAATAGGCGAAGGGTCCACTTAAATAGCTCGTGTGCTTGTTTTCCCACATCAGTTTTGTTCTTTAAAAAAATAGATTTTTCTTTCAAAATATTAAACAATTGGTCCACAAACTCCAACGTCCTTGTGCTTTATTTTATCACCCTGAATGAAATAAAGTAGGTCTATACATAGCATTGCTCTAGCTAGGGTACCTATAACATGTAAAGAAAACAAGGACGCAGTTATAAAAGCTCGCACAGGGCGCAGAAAAGGCTATTTACGACACAGTATTGCCAATCCATCCATCGCGCGGTCGGTGTGGTTTGTCATGATTAATATACATTATTGACCAATTTCAAAAAAGAAGGAGGTTCTATGTTCGTCCGTGTGTATTGTTGGTGGTCCCATAGTAACCAAGTCAGAATCTGATGATGGAATCCTATGAAAATCGAGGGAAATCCTTAAATATTATAGGCACTATAACAAACATACTATAATGTTGGAGTGTTTTTTAGTTGTTCTAGTTTTTGCATATGGTAGTTATCGTATCATGCTGCTGAGCTGATGGTGGAAGCCTTAGCACTCCTTAACGGTTAGGAGTTAAGGGATAATAATGCGATTTGTCACCAGAAAAACTACTCGTCAATAGCTATTAATAAAATCTAATAGGTATATACACAATTAAAATTAAATACTTGTTAATCCACCTACATATTTTCATTCATTTATGTAATTCCCACATGACTATCATATCAGAATCCTTACAATAACAATAGAAACAAAGTGAATCAATTTCAGACAGATGTGTTTGGTAAAAGTATGAAGGCAATGTTTTTAATATTTAAGGACAACGACCAATAGGTATAAATAATAAGGAATTCGTTATATATTCACTCAAGCGAAACCACTGGTAAAGCTATTTATTACCTCTATAAACTCATTCACTAAAGCATTTGTCCATGTACAACTAATGTTAACAACAATTAATTTCTTATAAAAAGTTGTCTTAAACCGAACGAAGAGTAATTATTTTAATGATAGAAATCACAATGAAAAACACGCGAAAAATGTGTATGCATGATAAGATCGATAACAACGTTTGCACTCACGCGTCTACCTGCGGGTAACTCATTCTCTTAAATTAGTGGCGACACTGTACCGCAACTTCGTATGCTCGCACCGTCCCGATGGGGCGAGGCGCTATACAGTTTCTATTTAAAATTGAAAGCTTATCTATGATATCTTTTCATTTAGTGGGTCGATTTCGATGAAATTGTGAATTCAATAAGTATTTTTTTACGAAATACGCGTACATAAACAAACAAACATGTAAATAAAAAAATGTAAAAATTGTTATTTACGTTCCGTTATTATTCAAATTCTCCAGTGATTTTTTGGAAAATCTTTAATATACAGATACGGAACGTCTATGATATTTACAATATATTAGTATAACACACAAATGAAGTCTTTCAAAAATTTTTGTTTATTTCTCGTTATCAATTATCTACAAAATATAATTAGTAACAAGTTGTTCTACTGTTAATTAACTTTAGTACTTTTCGTTTGTATTCCAAGTACTGTTTGTTCGTTTATATTAACAAAAACTTCCTGTTATCGTGACACAATGACAGGTTTCGTGTGCAAAACTTTTGAAAGTTTTTTAGGGTTCCGTAGTCAACAAGGAACTCTTGCACTTTCGCCATTCTGTCTATTCGTTCGTCCGTCCATCTATCTGTCTGTCTGTCCCGCCGTAGTCCAGAGACTTTCGGTATTACAAAGCTGTAAATTGATATGGGTTATATTAATCACGCCAACAAAGTGATAAAATAAAGTTTATAAAAAAAAATTTTAGGTTGCCTCCCTTAAAGTGGGATGAATTTTTTTCGCTTATCCCATGGTGTGGGGTATCGTTCGATAGCTCATTCAAAATCATTGCGGGTCCGTGAAAAGCCATTTTTCGATTTAAAGAAACGTCAAGTGTCCTCTCCCTACCATCGCTAAATAACTGTACTTGTATATGTGAAAAATTCACGGCAGTAGTACATGTACCGAAATTAAAAATAAAATTATTACAGCAACTTATAAAATGTACATGGAGAAGTAAAAAGCAAAATTTCGTATAAATTCCCTTGAAAATTACTTAGATGACTTAGAAATGATTAGTTGTTGGTTGTGTAAAATAGGTAATAAATATAAGTTTATGTATGATTCTACGGTGCACCTGAGGGCTGAGGGGGGTAAATTTGGAAATTGTATGTTCTACAATATATTACGCCCCTTTTATATTTTGATTAGTGATTAGTACTGACTTGCCCCCTCTAGGCCAGAAGCTGGACACGCCCAAGAAATTACGTAAAATTATGGAAATATAAAATTATAATATCCATAACACCCGTCTCATGTGGGACCGCATTAAATGTTATTAACCGCCAAATCGTGAATTTAATAAATAGATACATAGTATCAAACAAAGGGCCCCCTTCTACGGAGCCCTACAATGCAGCATGGTCCGCGACACGCACTTGGGCCTGTTTTTCTAAATTTCTGGTACCCTAATAGTTATTAATTATCTTGGTAACATAAGATTGAAACGTTAATGGATATATATTTTTGACTTAATAGTATTAACCATATTAAGTTCAATTATTATGTATTACCCTTTTTAAGCAGAAAATACTGTTTTCTATAAAAGTTCACTTAGAAATTTTTGAGCTGTTATTTAAATTTTGTTTTCCTTGAAAGAAGATTTAAATTTCTTAAATTTCTTTTATAAGTATAAATAAGGACCGCTAGATGGAGCACCAAAGCACGTATTGCTATCTTAAAGGATAGTGGAATTATTAATAATAAATATCACAGCTATACAATGACGTTGAGATATTTAATTTACCTGAGGTAATTAAATTTCATTAATTTATATTCAGGTAAATAAAAAATTAAAAAATAACAAGTACATCTTTTTAAAATTCCATAATTTTATGTTTTACGAATGCTGTGGTTTATATAATCGATTTTCACACGTAATCAAAAAATCGCTATCTATTATCCAATACATATTTTATTTAGTTTTTAGTACAACCATAGTTTCGGAACCAAACATCTAAGGCCGGCCTATATAGCCGGACGGGCCGGTGCCCTTTCCGATTTCAGTGAGCAAAACAAAACTGTATTTTGTTTTGTAATGTTTCCCATGAGATGTTTCAGTACTTTAAAATTTTTCCCTCACAGTTTTTATGGATGTTTATAAGATCGAAACGAAAAAACAGCACGGAAATTTGTTTCTTTTTTGTCTTAAAATTAAGGAATAATCACATTTTTGCCATAAATGTTGTGTCTCATGCAGTATACTATATGATAAAGAATGTTATTATATCATGAGGGGTAGAATCTTTTTTTTTTGTATTAACATTATTCTGTAGTGAATTTTTGTTCATATGATAAGGAAATCCACTAGCTCCATTTTTTCTTTAGCTTTTATGGGGATAGAACAGTATTGTTTATCACTTCGGAACGATGCTTTGAAAAATTGAAAAAAAAGTGCAAACATTGATTAAAAATGTCATAAAATCATTTATTGCGGCATAGGTGTTAACATTTTATATAAATATGTAAAAATTGTATGACATGAATAGTTCAAGTCTAACTTAGTTCCGTATATATTAATATCGAAAATAACTAGACGTTAGTAAGACGTATGTAAAGCCAACGACATATCCACGATAACGGTTAATGATGCAAAAAAATTTAATTCCGCTTGTCAAAGAAATGTCAAACTTGTCATTTTTTCCTTTTTCAAACAATGGCTACATACTTTAACAGAAGCCCAGAGCAACTGTAACAGGGGTCCTTTTTATGGAAAAATGAACTTTTAACATATAAGCAAATACATGTACCAACTATGACTATGAGACGCTCAATTTGAATAGAATAATTTTACCAAAAAATTATAACAATAAAAAAAATACGATTGAGCGAAGTAACGCAATCGAAAGGACGGGCCGGGCTGAGTCGAGGAACACGGCCCTTGGTTTAACGTCAAACGTCTACGTCAGCGAGTCGCTTATAGTGCTAAAAATTGAAATGAAAATGAAAACAAGTTTTAATTCGATCTAAAAATTTTAGTACAAAACAGACACTGTATGGTAACAGGGACAGCAGAGGTAGAAGTGCTTGCGGGGTCGGTGACGTTTTTACTAAGCGTGCCGTGGCGTCTTTGCCACTTTATAAACTTTATTACACAAAAAATTACCACGTCTGAGTAGTGAATTACACTGAATACATAAGAACCAGAACGCTGATTTTCATGCCCACGCGCACATCTGCCATCCCGCCCGACCCCGGCGCAAGATCATAACAGTGAACTATGTAAGCTAAATAATGATAAGGGGTTTATGTTTCTAAGACTGATAATTTTGTTTTCATTAAAGCAAGACGGAATAGACCTTTTCGTTACGTTGGCTTGGTACCCGTATGTTTCATTGCAATTACAAAGGCATTTCTATGAAATTGTGAATTTCGACGATATCTCATATTGAAAAATAAAATACATATTTTCGAACTTTAGCACCTTTTGATCCTTTCTCTCCCATGAAATTTTGTTTTTCAGCAAACATTAACGTACGGTACATATTTCGAAAATTCTTTTAAAAACCTTTTAAGGTTGATAAGCAATTTGTAAAGTGAATATTTTCGGAAATAATCACTCTGAAAATAGCTTAAATTGTTCCTCCCCCTTTCATTTTTTAAACCGTTTGTTCAAAAAAACATGAAATAATTTACAAAGATAACACTTAATAAATAATTCCAACGAAAATAATTTAGAACGTGGTCGGATATATCGTTTTTGAATTATTGTCAGAAAACTACGCTTCTCAACAAAAGGACGTAAGTGCCACGAAGATACGCTCTTTTGCTGGTGCACTTTAGTTTACACTAGTTGATATAACTACTTGTTTCTTTAGTTATAAGCGACTAAAGGGCTTATACATATTCTGTGCGGGAAACATGGAAAAAAGTGTAACAACGTAGTTTTTTATCTGTAGTGCATTTCTTTGTAGTAACGGCTTCGGAACCCTACATTGAGCATGGTCCGACATGATTTTGGCCGGTTTTATTTGTTTAGTAATAGTTATTGATGAGCTTCAGTGTTATAATAAAAAAAAAATGAAAACAGTTTTCTTTTTCAACTTCGACGTAAAGTAAAAGTTTTTATTTAGAAGTTTCGATTCGTCATACTTCGCGATCCTTACATCTGTAATCTTAAAATCTTTGTGTAATCTGCTATATTAAAATCTTTCCAGCGCTATGGCTGGAAAGGACGCTGGATTGCTTTCAGAGAAACAACTAGTAACTGTACGAACTGCATGTAATATTTTTAATAACTTGGTTCTTATATATTATTTTGTGAAAAATGGGTTCACAAAATCTGCCAATCAAATATCCAGAATTTTGACGTGACAACGTCTTATAAATTGGTTTGCCGGGTGACACTTCAAGAAACTGCGTTACGCTCCGCTCACGTTATGCGCTCACAATGAGAGCGAGTGAGAGGCACCCCTTCCACTCTGGCATAGTTAGCCCGCCTAAGAGCGAGAGAGACAGACAAAAAGTGAAAGGCACGCGTCCCTTCCACTCAGATAGGAACAAGTTAAGTTGTAGTAAACGCTGTTTCATTGTACGCAAATGTATTGCAAGTTATTGTATGTATATTTGTATATAAATACGTATGTATGTGTGTAAAAAATAAAATTTTGTTAATATGAAATTCAGTGCGAGATTCTTTGTATAATTAATGTTTTAAATATAATTCTTTGTATAAATAAATGTTTTAAATTGTTACTATTATTTCATCCTTCTTCCTACTATACGAATGAATATTCACATTAAAATGATTTTACCACTCAAAGTCGTTGTCACGTAAAACTTTCGCCCGTATACCGACTTTACAGGCAACCAATTTTCAATTTTATATCGATTTGTTTCGATTGTATTCACATGGCGCGGCCGCGCGTTTTCATCGCGCGTGTATTTCACGGTGGATGCCCCGGCGGGCGGTCGCACTCTGGAATCGAAGCGGAGCGCGAAGAATACTGTGGCGAGACGATGACATGTGCGATGCAGCGTTCGATCTGTAGCTCGCAACTTCCGCGGACGTGCGGTAGTTATTTTCAGAAGTGTCTTTAATGATTCGCACGTACGTTTTAGGTCGCCACAAATACAGTTTTTACCATTTAGGATACACTATATTTGTCACATATTATATCTATGTTAGTGACAAGCTCCTCTAAATAAGTCATGAGGGTATGTTGCTTTAACATTGAAATTGTATTTTAAATTGCCCCATTTTTAGCGAAAATACGAATTCGTTCTGGTTTCGAGAACTCAAGATCTAGGTGAATAATTGAGATTTCAAAAGATGCGGACAAGGACTACATTACAGTGGAAAAAATTGACCAACTTGATTTTTTGAGAAAATTGCAAGATATCGCAAAAATAAGAATTCTTGAGGATTTTTAAAGGGCACTTTTGAACCTATTTCGACATTTATTTATATAAGTTTCTTTTTTACGTTGAATATTGATTTAAAATCTAAAAAAAATTAAAATTATAGGTCTTTTTTAATAGATCCTTTCTTGATTTGATTCGAATGTTAACAAAATTACATACTGATATTTGTTTATAACAACTAAAAACAACTTATGTATCAACGGATTTTTAAAAATTTATTAAAAGAGATGTTGTGCGACATGCGATTGGAACGAAGTTCCTTTCGCTATGTACTACGAATGAAATAAAAGGTACAAAGCAATGGATTAAAAACGTTTGAGAGTGATTCAATAAAAAACACAATAAATATGTTATATCAAACACCTAACAGGAACAGTGAAATAAATTAACAACGTTTGAGAGTAATTAAACGAGTAATACAAAATAATATATTAAGAAAAATATTAATTTATTTAAAGTTGGATATAATGCATATCAAATAGTATTAAAACTTTATACAAAAAAACACTAAATAAAGTACTAAGGAGCGTCATTGTTTTTTTAATTAAACTCTTTGTAAGTTTGTCAAGCTGCATAAATATGGAATTCTTGAAATCCATATACATCCATTTTATATGTGTAAAATGAGTTTATTAAAGACTTAAAATTAAAAACTCCATCTCTAAAATCGAAAAATAATCATAAAGAAAATACCTCAATGACATTATTATTCATGCATGTAACATGATAATATATTTTTGCTAAAATGATGAAAAAAGAAATTAACGCCACGCCGCGCGCGTCTGCCGCCATCCGTCCTTAACAACTAGCGATCTATTAGAAAGAGATAGTCACTGAGAGTCGAAAGGAGGGGGCAAAACGCTCTTTCCTTACGTGATGATTTCTGCCAACTAAGACTTTCCGCAATCCACCTTAAGAAATGTCGTTCCACAAAAAATTTTCCTTTTTTTAATTAAGTATAATCAAATATGATTGATTTTTTTATTCCTTTTGTCATTAAGGTCGTTTTCAATGTATCCGAAGATCTTTAAAATACGAGATCTCTGAATTTTTCTATACACTTTTAATTTAAATAGTAAAATACGATTAAAATAAATATGTATATATCTAAAGATTATAGTCTTTGAGTGTAAAAAACTTCAACGTTTGAATTTAAAAATTTAAACAACAAATAACAAGCTCAATTTCTACCCTTAAGCAACCACTAGTATTCTATTAAGCGTACAAAGGCTCGAGTAGCAATGATTAAAAATTATTTTAATACTGTGTGATTTACCGGCATCAAGTACGTGGATTAATCTACTAGGTGATAGATATAATAAGATTGTGCTGAAATAGAAAATATCACTTATAGTCGGTTGGGTCTTTGTACACATTTAAATTTGAGGTTAATGATAATATATGAGCTTTTCACCAAAATCCTTTTTGAAGTTCTTCAAAACTTTCCCCAAAGCACTAATTAAAATTATTAAACAATAGTTGTTGTTAATATAAACGTATTACTAATTACATTAAAAAAAACTTTGGACTTAATTAAAACGTTTGAAAGTTATTAAAATAAATAAAAAACATATTCTGGGACAGATTTGAACCTGGCATTCTGCGCGCGACTTAAAGCTTAACAGTTGAACTAAATCGTACAGATGATCCTCGGGCGAAAATAGTTGTTTTATTTTTGATATTACTACCGCCATCTGTTGGAAATTACAAAAATATAAAACATCAACAAAGAAACTATCCATTCTCTTTCATTTTCGACTATTGTTATATCTTTAAGTTCAATATTCTTACTAGCTACATGACTGATGAATTCTTTTCATTTTTTCAGCAGGAACATTTTTGACAATTTGATTCAGCTTAAAATAACTATCACGAGTTAATTTCATCACAGCACAAATACTTTTCTCTAACCGCTTGATTTTTTTTACCTTCTAAATTTATATATTTATATTGTGTGAAGTGATTCTAAATAATGTATTTGTATTTATTCCCAACCAGTAGCAAAGCATTTTGTTTCTGTCATCGCCATCAAATCATTCACGACTTGTAAAAGTCGTGTACATTTGTCAATTGTAATAAAACTCTCAGAGTTTTATAGACAACAGCTTTCTTTTCAGAGCCGCCACGTATTTCGTTCAAATTCTGTCGCCAATTTTTGTCAGCGTGCCAAGTGCATAGTAATCTGTGAGGAACTGGACTCGTAGCATTAGCCCAAACATTGTAAAATGCTGGAGCGTCATCCGACATAAACACTTCAGCATTAATAATTTAATGCTATGAAATATAATGTAAAGAGTATTTAATCAGATCGATTTAAAAACCGTAAAATATTGGGCACCCTGATACAAATTCTTCCACAGTAACGAGAGCACTTAATTGAAAATCGTAGCCGTGAGTTCCGTCTATACATTTTTTTTGTTACCAAATTGAGTAAACTGTTGTGTTTGAAAATCGGTCATTAAAATTAAAACAATCTCGTCAGCATCCAGCTCGTCATTTCGAACCTTTTGTTCTTTATAATACAAACCTGGTTAGCCCGTACCCAATTTATTCATTTCTTGAACCCACAGTTTGACGCTTACAGCATCGTTATTAAGGAATTTGGTGGCGTAGTTAATATTGAAATCTCGCACAATATTATGTATATCCTTACGATTCAGCAATAGTAATCTTGGGCATGTACTGTGGTCGCACTCTGAATCTCGAATACTGTCCAGCACACGATCGGACTTAACATCTTCTTTTAGTTTACCAAAAGAAGGTATTGAATGATTAAAAATTTAAAGCAACGGCAAAGTTAAGGAAAAAGATTTACTATTGATTTTATACCTGCTATTTTCAATCTAATATCTTTATTGGGAGATGTTCTTCCGATTTCCAAATTATGACCACAATGAGTTTTTCAATATTTAATTGACACTACTGTTTCATTAATATCACTAGTTTTTTGGTTTATTGCAACTGCAATTCTACTTGGGCATGTTCTGCCAATTTTATTAGTTGCCATAGATTTTGTTGCCTTTACTAGTTTAGGAACAAAGCGATGATAATCAAAAATATTCGGTTAACTCCACTCTTCAATGGTTTGCAGCCTGTATCATTTATGCACGAAGAAAATGTCTCTGTTGAATCTCATGTTTCCAGGTTTCAAATCCTATTGAAGCAATAAAAAATAAAATTAATAAATATCAATTCAAATTAAGCAGAAAAAAATCAATGAATTCATTGTTTCATATAGAAAAATAATTAACTGAGCTTATTGAATAATAGGAATACTTTTTACGGAACTCAATGTTAAACTTTCACATTCAACTTTAATTCCATGATTCCATGCTCTTCAGCTAAATTTTGACGTAAAATATAATACCATAATATTTCTTCATTGCAACACTCATTCGGACAAATCAATAGCACTTTTCTCATTGCACCTGTGCTTGAATAGTCGGGTTCACAATTAACTTTATGGATTATACTGAAACGACCGGTTAGTGACGATTGACAAGAAAAAAATTGTCACACACAATACACGAAAAATTTTGCGTTGGTTTTGAACCTAGTGGTTCTATCTCATGTATTTTCCGCAAATGGGCAGACAATTTTTTTTCTGGGTAAATTCTTTATCATAAACTGAACACTTATTGGAATTGCCCATACCTATTTCAATTATAATATGAGTAAAATTAGAAATTTTTCATAAATGACAACTAGTAAACAATTACAATGCAGTGAGTTGACAACTAAGCGGTAATACACAAGAACAGTACTATAGTTACTGCACATCGCTCAATCGACAAGTGTGCCCTCTATGGCTACTGCCGAAACTCAAGCTTGCCTCCCCACACTCTCGACAGCCAAGTTCGTACTGTCGCGAGACATTCGTGTCCGTGTTGCAAATTGCGAAACGTGGATGTACCTCAAATGTGCCATCTCTGGCTACCTTATATCAGTAATAACGCTGTGATCAGTATGGATCTAGGAAGAATGTCATGGGAGTCATAACAGCCGGCTGGGTCTTTGTCTTACTATTGTAGTTGAATTAGAGTCGGTCCTGACTGAGCCTTGAGTGTGTGACATCTTTGGCCCGAAGGCTGGATCCGCCCTTGGCTGTGAGATTATAAATTAAAAAAAAACGTAAAACGCATAAAATGTTTTTTTATGCTGCTTTTTCAATCTGGTGCTGTCTGGCGTATGTAATACGATATGTGTATGTATAGCGTGAATACTGTTAGCAAATAATCTATACCGCAGGGGACTCAGGTTTAGACGGGCGCTTATAACTTTTCTCAATACATTATTTCCTCATTATCCTTTCAGGGAGCAACTCCCGAGTGACTCGTCAAACCTTAGCCATCATATCTGTTATCTTAAAAGGGGTAGTCTTACGGGGGTGGCCAAAGGGTTGTGTCGGAGGCGCATTAGCACGTGAGTGATGGATGGACCACCGGCGCCTTTGTCCGCGTACACGATCCGGCCATTAAGTCCGCCAAACAACCCGCGACATGAGGCACTAACGACCTTTCGCGGCCGCCACCCGCTTTTCTCGACTATCCGATCCTTTGATTATTACGATCTTATGTGATATCATAATTATGTATTGACATGATATTATTCTAATTTGTATGTGTTTAATTTATATGTAATTAGTTCGTGGACTTTTTGTTAAGGAATATCCTATTACGGAAGTGATAGGTTCCGCTAAGCAATTTTTAAATAAAAATATTTTGTGAGATCTTTTCTTTCATTCCATTTAAATATATCGTTATATTCGTATGATTTTATTTTATATGTTCACAAACAAATGGACATATATTTCCAGATTTTAAACCAGTATTGTACATCAAAAGGAAATACAATAATAATATCTGTATATATTTAAACCTACCCTTTTAGATATATATATATCTTTAAACCTTTTAATATCATAACAATAAAATTTGCCGGTTTTAATTAGCCTTTTGTCATTTCGCTCAGCACTCGGCGCTTTACTATTCCCTTCAATTCGGACGTAGAGATATGTCCGTTATGGCGATGTCGGCAATAAAACGGCGGGTGTCGGCTTATTCGCGCCGTAACGTAAGGTTAATGGGCTAGTTTTATGCAATTTTGACGGGCACACGGTAAAACTATACGCTCGCCGAAACGGCCGCGGGAGTTTACGTACGACGAGAATCATTTTTTTCGTATTCTACTCATATTGTACTTACATGGAATTGTTTTGAAGTCAACTTTTATTGGTGAACTGCTTGAAGCGTATAGTTCGGTAAGTTTTTAGAAACTATGGGTTTTAACTTCAAGACTTTTCCGATTCTAAAATGAAATCATAGAAATCCATATATCTGTAGTCATCTATTGATAGAAGTATAGGCTTGGTATTGATTCTTTTATTCTTTTTTTTCGCAATTGTACATTTATGTCGTATTTAGTTTTAGGTCGTAATAAAGCAAATTTTATAAAAGGTTGCAATATTTATGTGTTAAAGGTAAGTATTTACTTACTTTCATTTCTTTATTTTCATAATAATACAATTTATCTATGTGAGAGATAATTCTAACTGATAACAAATATTATTTTTAGTTTAATGTGAAAAATATAACGAAAGTAGCCGTGTGTGGACGTTCACATCGTCGGGAGCTTACGTTATTTTCCTGAAATTATCCTGTAAAGATGAAACATTTGGGAAATAAGCAAAAATAAAAGACATTAACTTTATTACTGGAACGTAACGTGATACATGAACATAATTCGTTAAGGCCCAACGACTCGCAACGAGTCGGAAATGTTATTATAGCGTAAAACGTCACGTGCGTATCTTCACCATAAACTATTTTACAAGCTTTATTGATGGATAGATTCGAAGACCGCCGCATTATAGGAAAACAGTTCGACTACCATTAATATAATTGATAGTTCATAATTATTCATAAATATTTTACATTATATTAAGGGTAATAATTTATGTACTTTAAATTAAGTGTCGATTAATATATTTAATTCAGCCCCAGTTCACTATCATATTACAAAATTCATGTTGTGTCACCATCAATTTAAGAATTACGTGTTCGACTCACTTATTTTTTTTTCTCACATCATAGAATCCATCCAAGATCATTCACAATAGATGTGCTACCTAGGTAGCGTTCATTTCGGACTTCCGTCGAATTTCGACACAGAAATACGATAGCGCCTTAATCGGCCGCCATAGGATGTCCATCCGTGCAATAATAAACGGCGACAATAACACGTTAGTGACGATTTACAATGTATCTTTGGGCGGCGTTGTCGGTTCGTTCTTTATTGCATTTCACACGTGGCGAGGGCGTAACCGGCCGTACGTAATGGCCTTTATTAGAGATTGAACCGGGCAGGTACGGCGCTGGGAATGTGGAAGCCGAAGTCCGCGTCTCCGAATCGCGGACTTGAAATTCGACACGAGGGGCGGACGAGCGAATTGATTTTTGTATTAATATTGGTTTTATAATTGTGCCGTTAGCTGAACAAACGACTTCGTTTCTTTAGAAATACTATAGCTCGTTTTTGTGAATTTTCGTCGTTTCGACCACTTCTTACACCGTTTTAACATTTCTAAATTCTCCTTAACAAAATTCAGAATTTTCTAAAAATCCGGGAAGATTATGCTTTATCTACTGATTTTCGTAAATCTAGTGTTTGTGGGTAGATTACGTTTTGAGGTCCTAGGAAGGTATTCTAGCGAATTTTATGAAAATATCTGTGTGTCGGTCCGTGTGCATGTAAACGTGAAACTTCTCCCTAGAACTTTCGAAAGGCTCAACCGACTTTGATCGGACTAATAGCATTCAATAGGGTTTACTCTAATTTAGCTTTTCTGGATAATTTGACTTTGATTTGTAACGTTGTACATATTTCACCGCCTATTTTATTTATTTAAACATTTATTTCTAATTGTCATTTAAATCTCACTCATCTCGCGTACCTCCCATATTCGCCTACCTGCAACCTTCTCTGTACGTCAGGAATTCGACCTCCGTTAAGGATAAAATGCTTTTCTTTTCACGTTTCTTTTTGATAAAACGAATTCCAGAAAAACGACGACAAAATAGAGCTTAACTTCATAGACGGATTTGTGCTGAAACCTATTTCGTTTTTATTTTTTTGTTTTCATTCAGTCCATTTGATGACATAATTGTTTTTAATGTGATCATACGTTTTTCAAAATTAAACTCTATTCCGTATAGGTAATACTAATTTAACAATTTGACAAAATGTCTTATTACCGCGCTTGTACATAAATGTAATTCTATGGCTGGCAAAATGAGAAATGTCTATTTCCATCAATTTCAAAAAGACGAGAATCACCCCTATTGCAATATTAAAATGGGGTAAACCTTAGTTGAAATATTCTAAAGTTTGTTACGTTAGGATCGTTTTAGGCTATGCAGGGGCTCTTGGGCACATACAGGCTCGGTCCTTGACCACCCACATTTGGAGCCCCGCCCTGCAGGGACCCGAGGAACAGAGCCAGGATCTTTACGCACACAGAGCTGGAGCCTTTGGACATAGAATTTTGGCCTTTCATTATACATAGGCAGCGCCGACCTTGGCTTTGATCGGGGTGGATCGAGACAGTTTTTCAGCGCCCTTAAGCCAGTGCTCAAATTTTCCAGAAATTCTAATTCGACTTCATGATAAGTAGATAATAATTGCAAATTTTTCAAAATAAGTTTTTATTATAAACATCAACACATATTAAGCTTAAATTAAATTGAGTAACTTTAAATATAGTAACACTGTTTTATGTTTTTCCGAAAGCAACATCAAAATTTATTTTTTTGCACAAAATTGTCTTTTGCATTTGGATTTTTAGCACCCCTTTGGCGCCTAGAGCGACCGTTCCACTCGCTCTATCTCCAGGCCGGCGCTGCACATAGGTAGTTTGGGACCCGTTTAAAAATCAGATAATACGACAATTATATTAATTATATAGATAGATAGATATTAATTTTACGTACAATTTAAACGACGATGACGGTATTTCTGGGCGTCCACTGGACCTGGGGCCCTGCTCTTGCACCCCGCGTGCCTTTATGGAAAAACGTGTACAACTGTACAAACTGTACAACCTGTATTTTAAACAGGATGATCATACAATGACCATACAATGACGAGCATAGGAACATATAAGGGCCATAGCGAACATTACAGAAACTCTTCCATCGGATCTTTTACCGACAGCCCAATGCATTATGTACAATTGGCGAAAAGAAGTTAGTAATTTTAAAAACACAATAAAAAAAATATGTTTTACGCATTTTAAATTTATGGACCAACCAAATTTAATAATCAATCCGCTCTTAATTCATCAAAAAAATATATGGAATTCCGTGTTTACCATAAACATTGGTTAATTTGATCAAAAGGTCGTTGGAAAAAAAAATCACAGAAATTTTATTAATAACTAACGAAGGAATAAATTTAAGTTTACGGAATTCACTAAAACATTTTTTCACATTGTACATACAAAAAACTTGAGCTCGATCGGGTTACAATATTGTGTAATCTTCAAAAATCTTTTTTGTTTATTAAATTTAAAAATAATCAATCATTCATTGCCAAAATAGAATCAGCTTTATTTCTCAATAACTACCTCATATTTCGCAGTCACTTAAAATTAATGAATTAATGACGAAAAGTCGCTGGACGTAAATTAATAAGTGTTTGTTTCTGAAAAGTTTTAAACGATTCGACTGATTAAGATGCGGTTTACGACATCTGAAAGAGGTATATTTTTCTTTTCTCTTCGAGTACGGAAAGGTATATGCATATTCACGAGTTTTAAAAAAAGCGGCAAGTTTCAATAATGGTCGGAAAAGTACCTTATAGTATCGACTATTATCTAGTTTTTCGACCATTAGCGAATCACGGCCAGGCTGAGCTACTAGTTATGGAGTTGCGTATGCATACAGCCCTCAGAATAGTATAGTTAGAATATGCTGTTAACATTGAATCGACACTGAAATAAGAATAATAAACAGTGTTCTATAGGAGTTCGATCTGGTTGAGGTCATGGCCTAGAGGTGTTTGCAGTAAGATTCAAAAATCTCAAACACGACACCAACTATTAAAAACTATTTGATCTTATTTTTGTCAGAATTGTGATCTGATAATGAGATCCATGAGAATGATCGAACTTCTTAAGTATTTTAGACGTACGTATAGCAATTTTGATAGTTTTTATAGTAACTGATGCATTTGCTCTCGGAAAGCATCGTTTGCTGGAGTAGAATTGATAATGAAACAACAGATGATCACTGGAACTCTTCAATGATAACATTCGTTGCGATAAGATTTCGTTAAGGTTGTTAATCAACACAAGCTCATCATTTTCTACTTGCTTGGGAAAATAAACACATAAGCATTCATTATTTAACTTAATAAAACGGTGATTTCCCAGACCAAATGTCTGTGAAATCACCGTTTTATTAAGTTAAATAATGAATGCTTATGAAAAAGTATATAGTGCAGGGGAATCATTGGCGAAGTAAGTACCAGGAGACTTCTGAAGACTCCTACGTTATATAGAAATCAGTTTAGAACTTTCTCAGTTACATGACAAAACATCTTGTGTTACTGCTACTAACGTATTTAAAGATCGTCGGTTATTTGGCGGATTTTTAGTCCGAGGGTGACAGCACTCTAAGCATAAATAGATCTAGAACCATTGTCAGAGTCACCGAAAAGTTCTGGATCAGAATAATAAAGTAAGCAATAGTACAGCAAAGAAAAAAAAAATTATTGAAAGCATAGATGTATAAACAAGAGAAGATGCACAGTCGCGTACTATTTAATCGGCGAAAAATGGCTCAAAGTTTACATTTTGTCTCTGTCTCATATTTAAGATAGCAGAACGGCTCATTTTGTTATTGGAAGACAATAAATCCTAATTTTTACAATTTACACATGCTGTTTTAGAACAAAGCATCTATGGAGTGGTATAATATTATTTTAAATCTTTATTATTGTTTTTTGGTTGAAAGTATGAAAAGAATTATAGTATGTTTTCCTTTATAATAAAACTTGTAGTTATCATCTGACATTGAAATTAATATGAATCTTGAATTTTATAATGTCGTTGAGAATATACATGAAAGAACTTGATAATTTCTAAAGCGTATAGTATATAGTAATATGAAACTTTCTAATTATTTATATAATAAAATAAGATGACAATTCTTTAAACATTAACATACTTCATTAACATAATACTTGTATATAATTTGTTAAAAAACAAATTTAAATAAAATATCATTTTTTTTGAATAGGTTTAAAATCTATTGCATTATTTCCCTTTAGAGGTAATTTTAAGATTTGTGTCAATATAAAAAAAATAATAAATGAAAAAATAAAAAATGCGGCTCCATCAGTATAAGAACAGAGTCTTTATTGTTAAGCGACCGAATAATGTGATAACGAAAGAAATACGAGACTGGTGTTGCTTAGGCCTATTTCTTCTAAGTCGGTTTATATCTCGGCTTTTGACGTTGTTAAATAAAGAAATACAAAATCAAATACTCAAATACTACGTGATTGATTAATTATTATAAATAAACTAAAGTTTTCTTATCGAAAATTAGAAATACCATCCTTTTTCATAGCGTTTTAA
Source organism: Eumeta japonica (assembly GCA_005406025.1). Taxonomy (NCBI): domain Eukaryota; kingdom Metazoa; phylum Arthropoda; class Insecta; order Lepidoptera; family Psychidae; genus Eumeta; species Eumeta japonica. The sequence continues at coordinate 246,936 of BGZK01000531.1, forward strand.
GTGTTATTTTTGTATTTTTTAACATAACACTTCGAAACCGTAACGGAAGGTGCGACGAAACTATAATGAATACAATGAGTGCTAAACTGTCCATTTTAGCACTCATTTACTGCGACTGTTTTTGAGCGAGGGACTGCGCATCTTCTCTAATTTTATATATCAATGACTGAAAGTGATGAACCCAAGAGTTAATAAGAGATAACCTCTCGAAAGATCTATAAATATGAATATAAAGCATGACTTATCGAGTTAAAATTATGAAAATTGAGACGTAACTGTGTCTAACATATCTTTAGCTTGTGTCGATCCCAAAAAGAACTAATTAATAGGCTTTTGAAAGAAGTATATATATTTCTTTTTTTTTTTGAAAAGTTATTTTAAGTATTTATCCAAAAAATAATGTCACTACATTCTTTATCAAAAACAGTTGCAAAAAAAAAAAAAAATAGTTAACAACTCTATTCTTACGCTACATATATTTTAAACATAACTGATTGATTACCTTCTGACCAAAATTATATAAAATATTTTTTTTATATTTGTTTATCATATTATGCCCATTTTTGAATAGAAAAATTATTTGGTTTCATCCCGTCAATTTCTAATCCTCCCTTTGAATATATGTTTTTAATAAATTTAAAGTTATTTAAGAAAATAGATGAAAAGTGACCATTTCATATTGTTTACTAATATAAGATCTTGCAAAAAATGCAGAAAATAGTTACTTACTTATAGAAAAACCTATAAGAAGTCCCGAAAAATCTATAAGTATATTGTATATTGCTTCGTTTTGGTTTCTTTTCAATGTCCAGTATAAACTGATAGTCATTAAGTAAGTCCAAGCTTAGTGCGTATTAGTTTATTTTCATTATTTTTGTTCTATCGTAAAAGCACTAACACATAAAGATGCATTAAACTTAGCACGATCATAGTGCCAGACTTAAGGAAAATAATAAATAAAAATCGGTCGTGTGAGTGGGGCTCAAGCGATTTGCAGACGACTGAATGAACATAAAAGTTGTAGTACCGAACCCTCCGTGCGCGAGTCCGACTTGCTCTTGGCTGGTTTTTTCATAGATTCATTCTTGAAGCTTGTTCATAATATTGAAAATTGCGTTTACATCTATAGTTGTGTGGTGCTTCATTTAAAAAATGACTGTTTATAGTAGAACTCAGATTGCCTAGGTCTGTGTTAGGTATATTGCATGAGTAAAAAAGTTTATCCGTATTTTATATATAAATTCAATATAATTTTTCATCATATTTTATTTACATTTAATTATATTATACGAGTATGTATGCTATTTTGTTAAACGACTTGTTGCCATTTTGTAGGTAGTGATATAATGCCATTGCTGTAGGAATTTTGGGACTTCTGATCAAAAAACTGTGACAAGTAGTCGTGACAGATTTCCCTTGATATTAAGTTAACACTAGCTACAAAGTTCTGAAGACACTGAAACAGGTAAAAATATGAGAATGCAAAGTCAGGGCTACGTGGTGGATGCATTAATACTTGCCAACCAATCTCTCTCAATATTTGCTGAGTGGACAAAGATGTGTCGTCTGGCATTATGATGGTGAAAAACCACACCCTTTCCGTAGATCAATTCCAGCCGATATTCCCAACTTCTTGCTTGAGTCTTGTCAGCTGTAACCAGTACAAATTCGAATTGGTGGTTCTCCCGGCGGTAAAAGCTCATAATGTCCTTCCAATCCCACCATAAAAATTGCATCATTTTATTGCGAGTTTCGTTATAGTCTGTGAAGCTTGCAAGCCTTTTGACCATTCTTGTCGTAGGTAATTCATTTTTCATCAATCTTTTCCAAAACCGTTCGATTTCATTGTGTTTCAATAGAGAATTGCAAATGAGTATACGATTCCTTAAGTTCTTTTCAGTGAACTCGTATGAGATCCAAGTATCGAGCTTTTTTATATTTCTATCTTTTTTTAAATTTATCAAAACTGTTTTGTGGTCAATCTTCAGCTCATCAGCCATGCCGTAAGAACAAATATGTCGATCTTGCTCGGCTTTTTCCAAAATGGCATCAACTTTATCCGTAACAGGTCGAACAAAGCGAGATTCACGTTTGACATCAATATTACCGGACTGAAAACGTTTGAACCAGTTTTGTACTACTCTTACCGACACTGTCTTAAGTCCATAAAGGTCATAATTTTTTTTTTTTTTGGTGACTCGTGTCACATTTTTCCTTTTTTTTTGTAATAAAACTTCTAAACGTTTTGAATTTCTATGTCAGATTAGTCACTACGGTGGATAGAAAAAAATAGAAAAGCGGGACATTATTTTTGATGTGAAATATCTATACATATGTTGGACTAGGGTAAAACCAAGACTTCTCAAAATTCAGGAGATATTTGATTTTGGCCTACGCCATCTGCGCCAAACGCTGTGCGCAGGTAGAGTGGATAACGTGTTGGCGTGAGGCAATACCAAGCATCTCATACTTCAAAAAACGCTTAGTTTTGACCTAGGCCGTATGCATCTGATAGTGTATTTCCTTCTTTCCTTTTAATATTAATAAACAGTGATTTCTATTTTTGAAATTTCGTCATTGTTAACAACATTTTCAAAAATGAGTGATAGCAAATATTACATCCAAAATTTACCTTTCATATTTTAGCTATCATCGACCAATTGTAATTTTCATAGAATTAAAGGACAGTCTACGAGAAAAAAACTCTAGCGTTACTTTAATAGAGCTAACTGATGAAATGTAATATTAAATGCGATTAATGAAAATCGTAAGCTTCTTCTTTTCATTCGCAGTATCTACGATCTTCATCTTATTTCAATTATAATAATACAGTCTCCACCCGGTAGATGTGAAACACACATTTGACGCACTCATTTGATTTTTTTTTATTTTTCTTTTTTTTTTAAATGTCATCTATTTAATGGTATCAAAACTAGACAGTCACAAACAGCACAACCGAAGAGATTTTACTGCAACTTTTTACTCGTAAAATAATAAGTTGAAGTATTTATAATATAGAAGTTTATATCGACGTCGCAAAACTCATAAATACATAAACGAGTCCAAAGAAAGAGCTATCACGTCCTTGGTGTCACCTATGATTTTACAAATATATTTCAACATTCCAATCTAAATCGGATGTAAGTATATTAAGAGACTTCCAAACACACGGTCTAACTTGGGGACCGATACTGTTGAAACAAAGACTAAATGGCATCCCAAATAAAGAAGTATTTGTATAAAAAGGCTTCTATCTAAATCGGACGACCATCACAGAATTCATAAATATGCAGATGAAGACGGAGTTAAGTGCTAGTAAAATAAAATCTAAATGTTAACCCAAGCTTATCTCACTACATCATTGAAAACCACATTCAAATTGGTTCACCCTAGCGTGCGTAAACGCCTAGCCAAGTTTTGTGTACGTCTACAACTTTATTATATGTACGGATTTATTCAACTTGACAATGCTCACATCTAACACATACAGGAATGGCGTGGGAGTCATAAATCTGACGTTTTTGTCGCATAACTGAACGTCACTTGATCGCGTATGGGAAAGCTTTTTAAACTCCTAGAAGAAAAGTTATTTCAGACTTAGACTTATTTTAATTCCATACATCGGTGCGTAATGTTTTATTAATGGTGTATTACAAAGTATGACAGGCTGGTATCATTCTGAACTCCTGTCGTGTTTTTCCATCCGTGACCGAGCGGTTCTCGGTTTAAGGATACGACTATCGGTTATCGTGGGAGGTGGACTGAGATATTGAAGGATCGCGAATATTTTTTTTGGTATTGCAATTATCATATGGTTGCACCTTTTAGGTGTGCAGTTTAGAGATAAGCAGTGTAACCATAGGTGCGAGATCTTGGATAGGCGAATATCAACCGTATATAGAAATCATTGATGCGAGTTTATATTCCGTGTTCAGCCTTGGACTACGATTGACGTTGCATTTATCGTACTTTATTTATTTATTTATTTCGATCATAAAACACATTTAATCGTAAATAAATTTATAATTTTTGAAAGGAATAACTCTGATTTTTTTTCGATAATAATTTTCTTTATGTTATTTGGTGAATGAAATTGAGTCTGGATAAGAGAATTGGTTTTTAAATAAATTCAAAAACACTAGGAAATTAAAAAGTACATGTCGCTTTTGAATAAGATTTAAGTCGGAAATGTGTTGTTAATTTTTTTGATGATTTTTGCAATCTGGCTATTAAATTGTATTTAGTACATTGAATTATTCGGCGTATCTAATATTGAAAGATATCGGCATCATTTAAAAAAAAATATCTGCTTTTATGTTAACGCAAAGTTAGCTCGAAAATAATTTACGCACAACGAATATTATTAAAAATAAAACTGGCTAGTAGCTTGTAAAAAATATTACTTTATTTATTGTATTAATACATTATTTTATTTTATAAATCTGGGCAGTATTTCTTAAATTTTATTATAAGTAGTGAGGGGTCGTACATCAAGCTTCATTAATTTGTTTGTTGTATAAAATATTATTTGAAAAGGAAGAAATCATCAGAAAAACATTTACATTGAATGTAGGTATTTATTTATTTATTCGAAAATGTTAGAAGGAGAAGAATTTGCAAGAAAATACATTATATGCATTTAGAGCAGGTGTCTACTAATAGTTTGATGGTCTGTTGCCTTCTTTTGCATTTTGATTTCTACCACTACATATAAACCTCATAAATAGTATATGGTAGTGTGATTCTACGGGTATATCGGACTTTGATGTTTCAGTTCGATGTTGCATTTTTCATATAATGTATTAAATGAAATATTTGATCAATTTAATGTCCTGTTTTAATTTTTTCCATAGCAGACGCGTTTCCATCATTGAAGTTTGAAAATTATCTATAATGGGATAGAGCAATGTATCTACTATTCATTTACATACGATTGAATCTCCTTGCACTTCGGTTTAAGAGTATATAGCTGTAATTAAAACATTGATCAAGAAGTCATAAATCCCGTTACTGATTTGTTCTGTTTGACCCAATGCAAATTTTTTTTGTAGAATTTCCACCGATTTTGATATCGTATATGTTGCTTGATTCGTCGCTAAAATTCGATGTGGTTAATAATAATTTGTTTCATTTTTTAAAATTGGATCAAGTGAAACCGAGACTGTAATTTTTTATCTACATTTACGATAATGGTTAAATAAATGTTGTTTTTGGAGGTATTCGCATGAAGGAAAAAATTCATTATGGGTAATTTGGACGACAAAACAAACATATATACTAAAAACAAATTTGAAAAGTGTTCAAATTTTGTAATTCAGAAATCAAATTGAACTATTTATTTCACGTTAATTGATATTTAAAACTATTTTTTTTTTGATAATATCGTGCGACTCATATTCAAATGACTTATGTCTCATTTGTAGGTATATGCCGAGGACGCAACATGACGGTACCACGACTCGCCGAGTAATTAAAATTTTATTGTTTAATATGCGGATACGAACCTGTGTGTTGTCATATACTGACCATACCGGATGGCCTTAAACATTCGATTTCGTATGATGAAAAGGAAAATTTATTTTAAATGGAACGCAAACAATATTGTCTGAACTTATACATTTTGTACATAACTTATTAGGAATTATGTAAGGCACTTGCATAATGCACTCGTCGTGATGTGTGTGTGTGTACTTCGCATATATAAAAAAACGGTATCTAGTTAAAATTCCCCCAAACAAAGGCACATAAGTAGAAAAGAACCTAGTCGTGGGGTAGTATTCGTGCAATAAAAACGTTTGAGTAAAACGTTCGATCCGCAACACGCTTACGAAATTGTAATCCTCTTATATCGCATTTCCAATTTAAAGAATTCCTGCCTTATCCCGCGGATCTCCTTTGTGAAGAACGACACGCATTTACCAAAGAAGGGAAAAAGGAAAAATAAGAGGAAAGCTCAGCGACGCGCGCCGCCGCCGGACGCGACCCACACGCCCACACCCACGGCCGGCCGCCGCCTAGCGCAGGGCGCGGCTTTGCCTATTATTTTCATTCTATAATTCCGGTTGTATGGTTACACACGTGTCACTATGACGTCGGAGACTTTTATGTCGATCTGGGTTATTTAATGATTTTTGAATTGTACGGATACATGTCAAAATTAAAAGAAATCCGGCTTGGAAATAAAAGAGAGGACGGACGGACGGCGGGCGGACCAGCGGCCCGCGGCCTCCGGCCGGCCCTCGACTCCTCACGGGTCGCCTCTTTCCCGGGAAAGCATCCATTGAGGGCCCACTCAGGCCGTGTTAGCTATCTGTTTAGTATAAAAAGGGTCCGACTTTTCTGCGATCCCTTTTTTATCGCGAGGGAGTCGGCCCCCCACCCGCGCGCCGCGCGGCCTCGCCCGGGGCCGAGCGCGTAGCTACTTCCGCCGATCTCAAATATTTAAAGGGTCGGTATGTGAATTTGATTTTATCGCTTTGAAATCGACGGTACAAAGTAAAGTGGCCTCGAATCGGATCACAGGAGCGGTCGGAGCGGAGGCAGCGCGCCCGCGGCGGCCCGTGCCCCAATCGCATTAGCGGCGCTCCGCTACATCTCGGGCTGCGGGCGGACGGCCCGGCCGCCTCGGGCTCCACACCGGAGAGTCCCCTTTCGCACGACGGCAACGATTTTCATACAGTCCAGAAAATAAAAACTTTTCGCACCGCAATAGATTTATTTGATGCCGCGGTTTTGATTTATCGATAGACGGAGATAGGTAGTCGTATTGTGCCGGCAGGCGCGGCGGCGCGCGCCCCGTGAGGCCCGCGGGCGCGCCGCCTGTCGGTTACTGAGAAAATTCCAATCAAAATTTGATTTACCGCCGCCGACCGCCGCTCCTACATCAAACGACTCGAATCCGACGCGAGAAGAGAGAAAGCCGAAAATCCGCAGGGATTTTCGGAGTTCCAGGACGTGGCGAATTGATAATCCGGGAGTGGTCGTCCGCGAACGCCGCCGCCGTTAATATTTATGAGAGTAAAAAATACGCCGAGCCTATGAATAAATAGGCAGGACACGACAGCCGGGCGCTACGCTCCTCCGGCCGCCCCCGCGACCGGGGCTAGGTGTCCGTGCCCGTGCAAATACTCTCTTTGAAGACGATCAAAAACATTAAATTTGTTAATAGGCATATTTTTACCGTTTGACTCAACACCCTGACACCTTTTAAATAGAATCTTTTGTTCGATCCTTGTAACTTCTCTTATAAAACCATAGTTAAATACTCGTTTAATAGATAAAGGAAGATGTTTCATATCCGGTTTGCACTTTACACATATCTTATAAAATTGAATAAAAATCTATGGAGCATAAGAAAAATAGTAAAATTGCAATTTTGAAATTTTTTTTGTTCTAAAGCATTATATAATGTTCGTTCTAAAAGTTATAAACTATCAATCACAAATATATTTTGATTGTGATTATAGTTATTTGTGATTAAAAGTTATTTATTATAAATAGTAATTGAATGATATTTCGTTTGTGATTGATAGTCAATAACTATATTAAGAAATAAGTTAATAATAAAATGATAATCTAAAGACCTTACCATCCCAGATTAGTTTATAAGTTAATAATATTCAAGTACATATTTATAAACACAGCTTTTAATACAGCATTTTTTTTTTGTTTTGTTGGTATTGAGTTTTAAAGTTATGATTTTCGAATGTTCTTTGAAACTTCATCATGGTCAATCTACATAAACTCTATATTTACGGGCCAGCATGTCAATTAGGTACAAGCTGCGGACATCCGTGAAACGTTTCCTTTAAACAAACATACGGCTGTATAATGTACGCCACAGGCAAAAACAATTTTTCGATAAGAAGTAGCCATTTTTAACGTAGATTTTAACGATGAAAGTTTATATAAAGAAATGTATCTTAAAGATCAATCTATTTCTAAATGTTCAAAAAAAGCATAGTACTTTAGCTCAATGTGCGCATTTAATTGCTAACAATTTTTATTAAATAACATTTGCATTTATTGTAATATTATAATTCATATTTTAAAGGCATATTGGTAACGTAGGCAGTTTCAATATTTCCTGTAGTATAAAATAGCGAAGGAAAACTACATTAACAATTTTTTGCTTTCTCCGTAGTGTAGACCAAGTGTAGATCATTAAAAGTGTCATGCATTTGAGTAAGTACCCTGGAATTTGTGGCTGGAGTACTCAGTAGTTATATAGTGAGTAGTGACAGAGGAGTCTGTATGCGGATCGACGTCTGAGTTCACACCTACGACGGTGAAGCCAGGATTTTGTTCAGGATAAGGTAGTTGAGGGTACAAAGGAAAAAAACGGATATAAAGCAGATATTAAACAATGGTTTTATTACTTTGACTAAAAGGGTCGAGGTCTTGCAACCGCTCGAGCCAGGGTGAGACAGGCTCGAGCTTGTCTGACCCTGGCTACGCTATGCAAAACAGCTACCAATAAGATGGTAGTGTGATCGTCCCGCAAAATATAGGATAAGGCTACTGTGCGACACGGCGATTATGGACAGCCAAACAGATAGAAAAGTCGTTAAGAGGGCGCAGACGGAGGGGCGGCGGGTGCAGGGGGAGGCGAAGGGACGCGCACGAGATCCCGCCATTACGGCATTGTCCGGGCGACAATGGTGATAAGGGATCGTGTCCATTAGACGAATTTCCCTATTCATTTTTTGCGTCACGCCCGCGCCGGCGGTGGAAACGCGTAAAAAGCGGGAAAACGCACATCGATCATGTCGAGAGCCGGGGAGGGCTCGCGACTCAATCCGCCCGCCGCCGCAGCGGCGCGTGAGCGCTGAGAGATTTTTTATCGTGGGGTCTAATTCACGCAGGTGAGAAGAATCCTACGTGAAATTTATTTACTAGGTATGCGTAGTACGTAGGTAAGTAGGCAAGTGACATTGCTGGGAGAAGAAGGTATTGTTGAACACTTCCAAGATTTATTGTCAACATTTATTATCGACGCTAATTTTACAAAAGCGTTGTCGTAACATCCGGAACTGGTTAAAACAATGGTAATGGTAAAAAATAGAAACAATAGCAGAGAAACGTTTAATAGCAATGATGTCTCAATCGATTCCAATCAAGATGGAAAAATATTAGAATTAAGCTCAGGCACGAGAGCGTTGGGATAAAGCAGGTTTATGCAACGCATAACACAAGCAGTTTTCTTTTATATATAAATATCTAAATTTGCAGAGGGTTGTAATTTAGGTATTTTTGATAATCTTAGTTATTTAAAGTATGAAATTGGATTTGACTATATACAGTTGAATTCGATCAAAAACCTTTAGTTGTTTTAAAGCGGAAAACGAGAATATTGCAAATATTTCACTGGTATTTGCACAACCTTTTTAATGTATGTTGGAACTTAAATTTTGTATAATAATATATGTACTTTCAATGATAACCGTGACGAGTAGCCAGGCTAATCTGCTGATGAGGGAATTCTTCAACTCTTAATTTTAATTATGTACTCGTCTCATCTTATGATCACGAGGATTTTTTAGTAGTTAATTTATAAAGTAAATGAATAAAAAAATCTAATAAAAATATAAGTACATTAAATTAAAATTAATAAAGTTAAATAATCTTTAAAAATGGACCACCAAAATGACTAAAAAGACAGATTAGGTTTTTAACCTATTGACTATAGTACTGATTAAAAACATGTAAAATAATCAAACATATTACCTAATAATCTAGAGGCTGATGCCTAAAAACTTAATTATGTGATTGGATAGAAAAAATTACTGTGGTAGAGCCATACTGTAGTCAAATTGGCTGCAGCACAATAATGATATTGCTCGACGAAGAAATACCACTCTCACAGAATGCGGACGTGTAGTAGGGGCTTTCACTGTTGTATTTCGTTTTGTGAATGAGAGTTCCAGTGGCCCACTCCCCCTCTCTCCCTCCATCATCACGATCGCCCTCTATTAGATATCTTATTCTCTCCGAAGGAGGTAAGCGACACGCTGATAGCTCGCTTGTTTGTGTGGCCCTCGAAAATGCAATAAAAAAAATTAGTTCTCCTAATTGATAATTTTTTCAAATCTATTCAAAAAGCTTATTTATAAAAAAAAATACTTTAATAATATTGTATGTACGAATATATTACCATTCTTTATTTTTTGGTCATTACATTTGTATATATTTAGAGTCTATACAAGAGTGACATTAAAATGGTCTGTAAACTAAATTATTTATTAGTCATAATTTGTTTCGTCAAATAACTAAATGAAAACTTGATGCTTTTGCTTTACCGAATGTGCCATATTGTATTTCCGATATCAAATATTGCTCTGTCATAGAAGTTCTTTTTAGATACCCGCAAATAACGTTTGTTTTTTTTTACGGTGAGATTTCAGCTAAAACACACGCGTTACGTCACACGTAATAGAATTAGGCCCCTGGAGACACGTATAATCGATGGCTGAATCGCGAAGGTGGAACATACTTTTTCAGAGCCGAGGGTAAACTTGTCGCATACATACGTATATAGATTATAGAGGAATGTGACCACTACATTATAACCTGCCAAATACAGGATGCGCGCTCTTGGTATAGTAACAAATTTTTTGGAATATCTATTATACAGGATACTCATAATATACAAGTATGGTGTAGATTTTTATTAATGTTGATCGATTTGTTTTATAAATAGTACTTAAAGTGTGTTCAGTCCTCTTTGTTTACAAATAAAAAATAAACTTTATTAAATCCGTTTATTTACATTTACTCATCACTTTAAATGTGTTTATTGTACAATTGTTTATTGCAAATTTGATAAGGTTTGTGAATTGAATAATTTTCAATATTGGATTGAAAATAATTGACAATCATAGATATTCTTTGTATCATTTCGTTTCAGAGTATAAATATTACTTATGTAAAGCGTAACGAAGTTGACTTACTGCGACATATAGTCGGACTGGGAATCGCACCCAGTATATATCTGTAACTTCTATGGGCTTCGACTAATAGACTTTGTGAAGAGGGTAGTTTGTCTATTATATGTATAAGTTAATAGGGTACTCCTTTTGATTTTACATAGATGTTTGACCTATCCCGATAAGAATCCGTTTGTATGAAAATGTACACAGAATTTTGAGATATATATTATTTAAAACGTTCGTTCGTTTCGTTAAATACTATAAGAGATCTACTATTACTATATTCTTTATGGATTTCAGGAAAGTTTTTAGATCATTATATGTCAGGTGGTTTAATATATGAAGATTAAGAACTTTACACATATGTATCTAAGATATATTTTCATGTAATTATGATAAGTCTTATCCTCCTACTTAAATCTACAAACAGCTGGACGTAGAACTATTTTAGGAATATGTGACTGAATCGGTGGACTCACTGGCGAGTTCCGAACCGTACTTATATCGTACTTACTTATATACAGCAGTATAAGTAAATTTTGTGCTTGTCACGTTGCTGCATTTTGAAATCTGCAAACCAATTCTGTAGACTGAAACGATTCGGTAGGTATCATTATAACGTCAAAATTACCTCGACCAAAGGCACGCGGCGACAACCCTTCCCGCCTTTACGTAATGATGACGTCACAACGACACCGATCGAATCGTTTTACAGTTTACAGAATCGGTCTGCCGGTCTCACGATGACCGTTTCGCCGTGGATGGGAGGTAGTCACCCTTCGCCGGCATTTCAATACAGCATCAGAATACTAGGAGAACACCGGGCAACAGCATCCGGAGGTAGCGTCCGCGCGATGCATTATTCAGCACACGTGTATTGCAGGCGCGTGTTCCGCGGCGATAAGCGCATATCGAGAGCGGCCCGGCCGGCGCGCTGGCCGGCGTCACGGGCCTCCGCAAAACCGAGGGGCCACATCGAAAACGGCTTAGGGCCACCCCCGTGCGCGCTCCCGCTCCCCCGGAGCGACATGCCTCATCCGCCCGCGCCCCCGACGCCCTCCGCCGGCCGTTATATCGATTCTCATGCAAAACCACGCACGCCGGCCGCCGTCGCACTGTAAATACAATTATTGTGATTGAACTTATCGATTACGAGTATTCCGTACGTCTCTACACATCATCCGAGGTCAAATAAATCGGCAAACGAACAGACAGGCTTTTACTACATTCACTCTTAAGTGTATACGATGGAGTTGTAAATGTTTGACAGCAGTGTTAATTCAATTTTTAAATATGCTATCGGGGCGGATATTCAATTATTCGTCTGCTTAAAACTACTTTTTTTATGAAAACGTAGTACTCGCATAAAATTTAATTCTCATCCTGTTTCATTCCAGTGCAATGTAAAAAACAATATTATTATATTAACTAAAATAGTTAAAATCTATGATAAAATAATATCATCGGTTAAAATCTTTTTCTTGCGTCTACAAACGTGGTGATGAATCAAATCCAGTTCGGATATAATTGTTTCAAAATATCGTGAATAATTCTAACATTCAATGCTCGTTAATAGTGTGTATTGAGATAAAATTGATATTATTAATCAGCATATTGAATTTTTATAATAAAAATTTTGTCACATTAAAATATAATAGTGTATTTTTAAATGAATACTGTCTAGGAAACGCAACATTATTGTTATGGAATGTTTTTTTTACTTTTAGTATATCCATATGATGTTTGTTACGATAACAATTCTTAAATATTCAAAAGACAATTTGTTTTTTGAGGAATAACAAATTATTTCATTATTAATATAAACTGACACATTGTAAACAGCGTTTTCTTATATTTCCTATTTTTTTAAACAGTATCACAGAGCTCTTGACAGTCGACATAGGTTTTATAATACTGTGGTTATCCGCTGACGGTGAATAACGAGAAGTTTTAAAATAAATTAAGGCTTTTTGTAACGGTTAACGCTTACCCGCTAACCTTAGCGATGGACGCATTAGTCACGAATTCCACTTTACATTTCCGATAAAATAATTGGCCATTTTTCGTAAAAGCGGTGGGAGCGTATTTTCAACGAATAACTCTAGTAGTTATTTTATTGGAAACGATCACTCATCGCGGTCTCTGACTTAAGATTTTAGTGAGCGTTAAATTTGTAAAAATTTGGTTGCCTGTAAAGTCGGTATACGGGCGAAAGTTTTACGTGACAACGACTTTGAATGGTAAAATCATTTTAATGTGAATATTCATTCGTATAGTAGGAAGAAGGATGAAATAATAGTAACAATTTAAAACATTTATTTATACAAAGAATTATATTTAAAACATTAATTTATACAAAGAATCTCGCACTGAATTTCATATTAACAAAATTTTATTTTTACCTTTACACATACATACGTATTTATATACAAATATACATACAATAACTTGCAATACATTTGCAAGCTATGCACTAATTCTCTGTGCTGCGCGCGGCAGACCGATCATAGTTGAGTGGGAGAGAGACGCAAGGCATTCGGCGGGCCTCTCTCTCGTTCGGTGACTCATCGTTACGTTACCGAGCGTTACACTTTTCAAAGTGACTCCCAGCCGCAACCTAATTTAAGACGTTGTCACGTCAAAAAATGGATGTTATTATTTTTTTTTTATGGGACCGCGAGAGACGCGGCGCGTCGTCGCGGCTCGCGGCTCCGATAGTACGCGTCCATTAAAGCTGAAAAAACATCTTACCAAATTCACTTCATACAATAAACATGGTGACCGTCGCTGGCGCTGTTTTTGCCCGCTAAGTGCAGACAGTTTTTTGCGGCACCCGCTCCCGTTCCCGTGCCGCCCCCGCCGCCCCCCGCCCCGCGCCGAGTCCCGGCCGGCCCCGCGACGGCGGCGGACGTTGTATCCTTTATTATTCTCCGCATAAAATGGGGAATATTTATCTGGTCGGGCGTCGTCGGGGGATTTCGGCCGGGCGTCGGAAAAAATTGATGCGACTTATCTTGCGCGGACGTGTTTTTAAGCGGACCGTATGAGATGTTTTATGTATGTCCCGACGGGCCGAAAGTGTACGCGCCCCGCCCGCGCCGCCCGCCCCGCCGCCCGGCGTCGCCCGCCCGGGCGTCGCACTTGACCCTCGGTACGCCTTCACGCGAACAGCGCTGGGGACTCGTTTTACATTCACTAGGCAGTTTGAACGTTCCGCTTATTGTTTGCGAACATTTTGGGGTTGCGGCACCCGGGCCCCGCGCCGCTAATGGGGCGCTATTACGATTTTAAAGTAGATGTTATCGCCCCTGCTTTTGTTTTACACGCGCTTAGGCGCCCGTGTTGTGACCGAATTGTTATTGGCGTGAACATAAATGAATAATGATGCGCTTGGAATACGCAGAGATAGAAATTAGCTCAAAATTAGAGCCCTTTGGTGTATTATGATTATGCGCGTAAATACTAATTATCACGCTTACAAAAGCCTAGAAAATTTAGCTTGTTAAGTTGAAACATAGCTACATTGGAAAAACCCATGTAATATTTAATAATACTTTGCTAAGCAGTTTATTGTATCATTACTTCTTTAATTGAGTTCCTTTTATTGTTTTTAACTACCTACTGTAGTGCTTATTATACAATGACATAATAAAAATTGAATAAATAGAAATTCACACGATACTTTTTTTCCCTGTCGCTATTTTTAACTTCCGCTAAGAAAATTGAAAATATCCGTAAATTAGGGAAGTTACAGTTGTCATTCTGGTTTTAAAGAACTGAAACTTCATGAAATATCAAGGGGTTCTAGGAAGCTTTTCTGACAATTTTCAGGGGGACGTTTACGTATAAACCTTAAATATCATTAGACGAGTCAACAGGTTGAAATCGGATTTACGGCATTAGAAAGGATTCAACTAAACCTAAATTTCCTGAAAATTTGCTATGAATCATCAAAAAAAAATTATTTCATTATTTCCGTAAGTATTTCGTAAGTCAGATCGATTGCAAAATCTAATTAGCCTTATTACTAATAAAGTTGCGTTAAATACTGTAAATGTATCTTCGAGAGATTTCGTGAAAAAAACAATTCAAAAAAAAAAATGTTTTTCGTGCTGATGATTAAAAATAGCCCAGTTTTTAAAACATTGATTTCAAAATAATCTCTCTTCGTGGTTCAAATCGACCACGTCGACTAAAGAAATCTCGAAAACTTTTCAATATACATAACGTTTATATTTTTTGACTAATCGCTTTTTAAATTGTAAATGCGTTTTAAGTTCAAGAAACTTGTTGAATACCGTGAGTTCAATTGAGATCAGTTACTTCGTCGAAAAGATATCTTTGATAAAATATTAAAAAAATAAGAATTAGTTTATTTTATACCTCCAATCATTTTAAAACAGAATGTTTATTATTTTTCAATAGTATTTTCGTACATTTTGATCACGACAACCTTATTGCTAAAAATAATACGGAATCCTTTGGGGCTGGCCTGTAAGATCAACCATAGCTCAGATTTTTCTAATGACGGTTTCACGGACAAAACTAAAATTTAACATATTTTTAGTGCCCAAAAATTATCAGTATCAACAATTTTAATAATGGATACCATTTTGAACCCAACATAGCTCCTTTAAAACATTTCTTCATTATATTATAATTGACGTGTCGAAAAGGAAAGGTGCGAAGCTGTACCCAAGTATTTTTGTATAAATTTATTGCACTCGCACTAGCCAGAGAGAAGGGCTGAATGTGGAAGTTGTTCGATTTGAGTTTAGGGTTATACTGCAGTTGGCCGATAGAAATTTGACACAACACAACTACAAATTCTCGTAGAATGTTATTTTTCAAAATCCTGTTGACATTGATAGCCCTTTCAGCATAAACAAATGCATATTGTGTCATGTTGTGTGTAATTTGTAAGTGTATGTATATGTTGCTATTTTTCCCTTAAATTGCTGAATCAATTTTAGTTTTTATGGCAATCTTTCTCAAGATTATCGCTTCTTGATGGATTGAGTGGCGATACGCAGGTTCCACAGCTCGTAGAATTAATAACCGCCGGGGAAAAATGATTCTCCAGGGCCGGCTGGTGATCGCCACTGGGGAATCATAGTGTGGAATGGTTTCCCACTCATGGACTGACGGCCTGGTGAAGGTCAAGGGCTACTGTTGGTTACAGTGGCGTAGAAGGACATTTAGGGGAAAACAACTCTCGACTGAAATAGCTAAAACGAACAAACGTTCCAATGATGCGTATTATTAGTAAGGATTTAATCACATCCTCCATTTTGAGGGTCTTTTCTATTGCATCTTTAGGGGAAAACAAACATGCGGGCCACCAGAAAGTAGGTGATCATCGCTACTCTTGGACACACGCAATCGCGAAGGAGCCACTGGTGCATTTCCGACCTTATAGGAAGAAACACAATAACTGGTGGAGGAAGTAGAATATCTAACATCCATTTAGAAAGGTATAGGATATCTGGAGAATGAGTTCGATAACGGCCACACAGGCGAAATACATTACAGCCGCGGCCGTGCACTCACTTTGTTCACGAGAATGATAAAGGACGACCTTACTTTCAAAGTATAAAATGAAAGAAAAAGAAATAGGAAAAAAACCGCACCAACGACACGGATAATAATATGAATATAAAATTGATATAGATAGTGTAAAATAAATAATTTACAATAATGAATATATTCCTATTTATAAATAATCCTCTTGAAAGAATACTTCAGCTTTTAAAAACTTTGAATTATGCGCTGTCCCTCAGTGCGCAAAATATTTACTAACAGTCTTACGTTGAACATGTAAACAGAGAAGCGGTTCATAGTTGTTAATGCAATGAATCACAGGTAGAAATATATGCACTAATGCTGCATAGTTCTTGCATGCGCAGTTAATTAATGTCATTATTTACAATTAGTCTGCCTCTAAAGTTTTTATATATATGTCATAATAATTTAAAATACAAATTAGAAATATACGTCCAATATTTCCTTTCAATTCTTCTTAGCGACCTTATACGAGTGGCATAAGGTAAGGTACACGCAAGGTCGCCGTGAAAAAATACGATAGTGGGCGTTCATCTCAATACACTGGTGAAGTACTGTGTGTCGAATAATGTATGTCATATTCGTATAATGTAAGGTAGCGCGTGTGTGCGCGCGGCGGGAGGAGGGCGGCCGCGGGTGGACGCGGCGAGGGGCTAAAGGGGCGAGCGCGGATTGTAGATGCAGAGTTGCGGGGCGCGCGGGAGGCCGCGGCGAGGGGAGGGCCGCGATCGATACGCGCGCGTCCGCCCCCGCTCAGCCCCCGCTCGGCATTTACATTCTGCGAATAGGGCATTTATTTCATTTTACTAGTATTTTACAGGCGGTAAGTTAATTCTCGCAATATTTGAACACGAGGCGGCAGAAGAATAAAGGCTTTTGGCCGACTGCCCGCAAACGATACGGTCTTTCCTCGATATCGATTTATATCCGTGATGAACGGATAGTCACCCATTAATTCAACTGGTGTCCGATTCTAAGTATGCACATGTGACTCGCTGCTATCCTTAGGGATACTAGTAAAGCGATAACATTCACGTGTTAAATTGTGCAGCATTTCTTATTGTATAAATCAGCTTAATTAAGAAAACTAAAGGGTAATATTTTAAAGTTTCTTAGAGGTAATAATGATTATAAGAGTCATTCTAATATTATTTTATTCAATTATTTAAATGTTCATTGAAACAAAAAGTTCATAGCAGGAAAATAGCTCGTAATATAGATATAACGACATGCTTCTATGACCGTATAATGCGAAATGTATGACATGAATAAGGCGATATTCATACAATTATACAGTTTAAAGAATTAAGTTGGCCATTGAATATAAGTTATGGAATAGACAGAGAATAGAATGTAGCTACCAGAGTATTTACCTAATATATGGAGAAATTATGTCAGAGCAGATATGTAGGAGACTGATAGTAGTTTTGAAATATTAAATACAATACGTGATGTATTCTAAGACTTCAACTACGTATTGATGCTTTAATTTGAAAGAAAGGATAAGTCGGAGCAAAGTATTTATGTTTTAAATGAAATGGTCATACATGTGTTATAAAAAAAAATAAAACAATAATAATTTGATCCTTATAGTATACATATTAATAATTTACAGTCGTACAATTAGATTTTGTAGGATTAATGAACGGTAGGGAAATTGTACAAAAGGTCGTGGCTCAATCTCAATCAAGATATCGGGTTCATTGCTGACAACCGAATTGGTAAATGACCAGTTTAATTAAACCGTTCGCTCCGCGCTTCGCAGAACACGATAAGTCGTCGGTCTCTAATTTTGTTTTCCATGGATGGCGATGATCGCCAGCAGTCCAACCTGCCCTGCATCAGCGTGGAGGGTCTGTCATCTAAGTCCGTCGGCCTCAAAGAAAAAGATTGTAAGACGGTACGTTTCGACAGTCGGCTGATAAAGACCTGGCGCGACAGAACAATTAAAACTGTGTCACGAATATTTTACTTCAAACTTTATATCATCACTAAAATCCTGACTTCAACTACAGTGACTTCAACCATATCGCACAGATGTTTTATGAATCGGATCATAAATATATCTAAATGGATTTGAAAGTCTCGTTTTATTTTTGGCAAACTTAGTTATTTATGGAACACTTAGCTTTGTTTATGATTTTTGGAATTTACTTCTTACGAATTTATTTCCATGTATAATAGTCCGAGGTACGAAAATTAGGCGGTGTGCGAAATCAAGTGTTAACAAAAAATGAAAATTATTCTGTTACGTTACGTCTCCATACAACATATTTACGCATCTATAACTACCAAAAACATGTATTTTTCTTTAATTGCTGGTTTACAGAAGTTTTCTTTTTAACGCAGATAGGTTAAGCTTTCATTATATACAGTATTAAACGTTATTGTTATTATTAACAATCGTTTAATGTGAATTTTTGGACCGTTAAAGTTCTATTACGTAAAACATTCTTTGAAGTCCATATAAATAAATGTGAATATAAGTACATACATATGCTTTCAGTATTATAAGGGATGCGTTTATTCGTCCCTTTTGACTATCGCACATATTCTAAGATATTACATATTTTAGATATATTGTACATTAGCGTTTATTTATTTCATAAATTAGGCACTCGAGTGAATTCCAGTCGCGAGTCGGAGACGTAACACATTTTTTGGTTTTTCTTCTATATTATTCTCCTATGGTATGACTATCAGACAAATTAAAAACTAACGATTAAATAATATATTCTGGATAATCAGAATAAAAGAAAGCAGAAAAATTTGTACAGAAACGTCTCTTCTATTGTACCCTCGTGCCCGAAGCGAGCGTCTCACTCGCCGGGTCGCCGTTAAAACAATAAAAATAGGGGGCGCTGTTAGAATAACGCATGTGACGGGATGTAGATTCGGGCATAAAATCAGATGGATCGAGTCGTATTATCACAACGGGAGCCGGAGTATATAAAGTGGCGTGGCGTCGGTGCGGCGTCGACGCACATTCAGGTGGAGTGTCATAAATATACAGGACGTTCAGCGATTTAGAGCGATAATAAACCAATTACGAACGTTAAATATCTATTTATAATATAAAGTATCGAGCAATATTTGTGTATTATTATTATTTAACTCATGCCTATTTCCCAGAAGGGTAGGCAGAGACTAGATTTTCACATGGTAAGATGTTTGCATATCTCTCTTGCCTCACTGACTTCCATCAATATTTTGATGCAAGTTCGTCGGCTTAGGGTGCTTTAAATTTGGCCCTTTTTGATATGCCACCAACACAGTCCATTATAGAATTTGAGAGGGCGACCCTTACCGACCTTTCCGTCCTATACGTTCGCTTTATAAATTTGTTTTGGCAATCTATTTCCATTCATCCTTTCCAGATAGCCACACCGGCGCAATATACTTTTATACTCTAGTTACTACATATTCCTTGAAACCACATCGCTTTCTCACATCACTGTTCCTACGTCTTCTTGCAGGCAACTCCACACATACTACGCAGAGATCGTATTTCTACCGCATTAGCTCTACTTGCATTTTTCTTCTGCCATACCCAGCTTTCACTACCACACGTAAACATAGGGATCAGGATCCCGTTAATGATACCTAAACGCGCTTGTCGGCAGACACTTGATTTTATTTCTCGCATTCTCTCTCTTCTCTGTCATGTTTACCATCATTTGTAAACAGACTACCCGAGTATACAAACTCTTTCACTTGTTAAACACTCTCACCTTCTATATATATATATATATATATATATATATATATATATATATCGTGCTTTCGCCTCTTTCAAACATCATCATCTTAATCTTGCTGACATTTACGTTTATACCTTTTTTTTTAACGTAATCATTCATTTCAAATATCATCTGCAGCCCGCACGCCGATGACGCAAAGATTATTTGGTCGTCAGTCTACAGGAGACATTTGACAGATAGCTTATCCTTTCTTATATTCCATACTCATACTTTTAAGATTAAGTGGACAGCCATCCATGAATAGATTAAATAGTCACGGTCAAGCTATACATCCCTGTCTTACACTTTTGCAGAGATCAAACCGGTCATTGTATGCCCCATTTTTTCTGGAGCCCTTGTATAAGGGTTGCAGTGCCTGTATCAATCCGCTAGTCATACCATGCATGGATAGTTTTTCCAGATCTACGAATATACGGAAAACTTTTTAGCCCTTGGTCAAAAACTTCACCGTAGTGTTTCGCAGAGCAAAAACTAGGTCCGTACGCCTCATTCCTTTAGAAATCCTCTTTGTATATCCCAGATCTTATTTTCAGTCTCTTTCACAACCCTTTCAATAATGATTTTAGCATACAGTTTGCCAACGACGCTGAGGAGGTTTATAGGGCGGTAATTTGTGCAAACCTGCCATGAGCCTTTCTTTTTATAGAGTGGTACAATGATGGCTTTGTACCTGTCACTAGATAATCTACGGCTATTTGAACATTTATGAGAGAGCTGGTATAGCAGACTTGTTACCATACCCCCACCGCGCATCAGGATCTCTGGCGAAACCTTAACATATCCTGCAGTTTTTCCATCTTTCATATGTTTTAATGCAATGACAATTTTATCCATCGTAATTTCATTTTCAGCACCAATCACATACGCAGTTGCAGTAACATTGTCATCTGGAACTGTATCCTCACGTGCAAACCACTTTCGAAATAATTCTTCCAGCATTCTTTCACATGACTTTTCTCATTCATGAAGCATCGATTTTCATCTCTGATCACTTTATACATGATGTCTCGAAATTATTGCGGGCCTTTTTCACCACATCCCAGAAAAGTTTTCGATTTGCCCGAAAATTATCCGGGTGTCATGCCTCCTTCTTTTCACCTATTACTTTCCTTACTTTAAAATTCCAACATTCATTATCTTTCTTACTATCGTTTGTTCCCTTATTTATTCCAAATAACTTTTTTTCTTCCTCTACTTATGCAGATTTTATTACCTTCATAATTTGTCAAATTATAGACATCCATACTGTTCGATTTAACTCAAATTATCTTTCGATCGCTCTACATACTCATCTTTTACATTTTGATCCTGAAGCTTACCAATTTTATTCGTCCTAGCTCTGTAGTGAACATTTTGGCACGGTGTCACCAATGCTGGCATAAAGCTTTAATTCAACAAACTAGGAAGAAGTGGTCTGTGTAAACGTTGACGCCATGGTGCACTCTCGCGTCCACAACTTTGCTTTTTAACCAATCATCTACAGTCAACCCATCATCCACAAATATTTCTTTTTAAGACTTGAATTAAAAAATGATAAGAAAACAAATTTTGGTTCCTTCTTTTTCGAATTTCTTATAATGAAAGACTGGCTTTTGTCCGTCTGTCTGAATGTCATTTAGACTTAATAAGGTTCGTTAAGATTTAACGTGAAACAGATTAAGATTCAATTTTTTTTGTTCAATTAGTTTAAATAGTACAGTACCTATATAATTTACGAGGACTTGCTTCATAAGGACACAACGTAGGTATACTATTGTAAGTCCTTTTTGACCTACGTCTAAAATGGCTTGCAACAGTTCTTTGGTATCATCCTAGTCAGCAAAAGAAAAAAATTAAAAAAAAACTTTAACATATCGTTTGCAATCAAAAAATACAGCATTTTGTTTTCATTTCTTCCTGTAAGTTATGTAGTGTTATGAATAGATCGTTAGTTTTAAATTTGTGTGCTCATAGTTCACAAGATGCCGGCATATGTCAGTTTAATTCTTAAAATAAGACCTACATCTCCTCACGGCGAGGCTTCGCCGCACGGCCGGGGGCGCGGAGGCACTCGCGGGGGGCGCGCGATTTACGACCGCTCGCATGACGCGGCTCTTACCCCATAAAACCTGCTTATGAGGCGTGTCTTCTCACCATTAAAATATTGCAATCAAATATTATATCGAGGCCCCATTACCGAGCCGCCCCGCGCGGACGCCTCCATCGACCATCGAGTTTCACTGCCAAGGAAATATCAACGATTTTTTTTTAATATTTACATTGCGGAATCATAAATTATGATGGAAAAATCTAACGGCAGCGGAATCTTTTTGGAAGAGAAACGAGGAATATAGATAAACGTCTTAATTTACAAGTACATATAAGAACTTAATAAAGACACATTTTTATTATTTATTTCTATTGCACCAATTGTTTTTAATATTGAAAATATGCTAATGTAGCGACGTGTCATTCAGCGAAATATGTGAATAGTACTTTGATTTTTTTGTTTTACCAGTATATCCATCTATATATTTGACGTGTTTAGTTCATTCATGATTCATGAGCTTTTACGCAATTTAGTCCATTTAAAATCCTTTATAACTTCATATGTTAACTTCATTCATGAGCTTATTACAAAGGCTATATGTTTTGACTGAAATGTCTACACTAAATGTTTTTGTACAAGTTTTATTTCAATCCGTTAAAAAACATACATATTTGATAGCATATACTAAAATACTTTTTATTAAGCAGCAATCTACAATCATCAAATGTACTATTGGATTTAAAACAAACGAATCGACACATAAGAATATTAATTTCGAAGATGATGTCCAAAGACGTGAATAAAATTGGACTTTAACGCATAATAAAAATAAATCTCATCCTTTATCAGCATATTGTCTGTTTGCTAAATGTATCTACACTTAGATTTTTTATAACATATTTTGGAAATGTCACAATACATTAAAAAAATTCTTACACTCTTATGAAAAGTTCGTTGTTTAAGTGCGAATACTTACGTATATAGATATACTTATTTTCAGTGAATTCGGTAAGAACAAACCAGCCACGTGCAGTGTAGGGTTCTGTAGTTGTCCGTACACAATATGAGGACTTGGAAGGGGGATTTTTGTTTGATACTAGGACCTATTAATAGAGTTCACGATTTAAAGGCTAATGACGTCTAAAACGATCCCATACAGAACGGGTGTCAAGTACGTTGTGACTTTACATTTCCATAATTATATATGGTTCGGGAACTTACATTTACTTCATATTTTAAGTAAACAACAACGTCATAACCAATTTTCAATGCAATTTATTCAAAATTTTGCTTTTTACTTCTCCAAGTAAATTTAGTCAGTTACTCCACTATTACTCATGAAATTGTAAAGCCTACTTAGAACTGTGGTATACATGAATTTTTTCACAATAAGAATTTCCATTTTAAAACTTGATCTTTTGCAAACTGTAAAACAATCCCTAAATCGTGAAAAGATTTTCACGGTTTCCCAATGTTTTTGAATGAGCTATTTGACGATACCGCACACCATGGGATAGACCAGAATAAAAAACATGCCCACTTAACGAGGAGGGGAGGTACCATAAAACAATTTCTATTCAAGATCTTATTCTACCATTTTATCGACGTAGTTAATATGTACAACCATACCAAATTACAGCTGTCTAGCTCTCAGAGCCTAACTTAGCCGTGGATAGACAGACGAACAGACGGAAATGTCGAAACTATAAAGGTTCGTTTTGGACTACGGAATCCTAAAAATTATCTAGTCTATGGTCTTCGTCGTCGCGCAATAGCTCTAACAGTTATAAGTTTACACTTATGATTACATTATTTACGCACTCGATCTCATAGTACCGAATAATGTTAACATTGTAAGTACCCTTTGTTTAAAATGTTTTGTCATGCAACTTTTGTATCTCATCTCATACAATATAAATACTGTGATTTGTGATGAACAAATAGAAGAATCTACTTATTGTATTTGTTCCTGTTGGTTTGATTGTATAATTTTGGGATTTGTTTATTTATTTATGGTACATAAAACAAAAAGCATTGATGTCGACCACTGAAAACAAACGAAATTATTCCATGAAATGCGTGCAATATGGCCCATATTGTCATAAGATAAAATAAAACTAAAATTGTAATTTTTAGCAAATATCTTTGTATTTATTAAAAAGATAGGCACAACGAAATAACAGTGTATTATTTACTGATAGTTGTCGTTCACTTTTATATAGCACTGACATTTATATTTTAAATTAAGCCGGTACTGGTCATCTTTTCAGAATAATGGCGTACGTGTAGATAATAAAGAAGTATCAGAAGTTCTACCAGACAACATTTCAAATTAAATTTTACACATATTAGGGTTCTTCACGTGGGGTCACTTCGTGTCCCAACGCGTTAATTGAGTCACTCTTGACCGTTCCTGACAACGGCGGCGAGGACGGCGCGGAGGCGTCGGCCGCGCCCGTCGAAATAATCGAAATGCATTAAAACCGAAGATGCTTTACGCTTCAGTAATCGAGCGCCAAGTGGGAACGGCCGGTACGTGACCGCGACGGCGTGTGTATGAGGTATAAACAGCGCAAACCGTACGCTCTTAATGGTTTTAATTAGTATTAAAAGTAATTAAGTGCGCGAGCGCACGCAGCGCGCGTCGTGCGTCCTGTACGCAGATCTGCGCTCTAAAGCTGTGGGCCTCTCGGTACACGATGTAAATGTGGTGAATTTAAATTGTACTTACATCGACTATCACAGTGGAAAATATATTTAACACGAGCGCTGGTATTGAAAATATGACTATCAATAAGTTTTCGAAGGCGTTAAATTTAATAACGTTTGGTCGGGCATAGATTCTATTTAGTTCTATGAATTCAGAATAATTTCCATAGCATTTGAATAAATATTCAGATTTGAATGAATATCGAAACCTATGAGGTCAGTGATTGAGGAATCCTCATAAACAACGAATTTTCTCAACATTGCTTCATCAAATCGACTCAACCGATTTTGAAGATATTTGCAATATTCGATGAAACTGTTTGATTTTAGAATTGTTTGATTTTAAAACTGACTGGTTTATTATTCATCCATTTCCCTAAGAAATGACCAGAGAGATTTTTATAAATCTACGAAAATATATTTTTAAATATATAGAAATTTTGAGATGTATGAAAATGTTTTGAATAAAGTTGCATCTATCACAATCGCCTTATATCCAAAAAATATTTAAAGGTATTTATAGAAGGTGTCATATTTATGAAAAAATATTACTGCATGTAATGATAATGAGATGACAATACGATATATTAGGTTCTGCCATCGTGATTTTCAGTTGACCGTCGTACATTGTTTATACTCAGAATAAAATAAAATGTCAAAACTCTCATATTTACACAAAACGAATTTGTTTGAAAAGTACACTATTTAATAATGTAGAAACATTCGTATTCTTACAAAAATGCAACTAGACGATTATGGGAAACTTCGATAACCATAGTGACGCACAGGATGACACAGAGTCTATTTGGGCACATTGATAAGTTCCAGCAGAAAGTTTGATGCGGGTGCGCAGAGCGGTCTGTATAGCGGTCGCCGCTCGGCGATTTGACTAATTCGCAGATACCGCTCGGGATGCGGTCGCGGCGAGCTTTGTCCGCGCCCCGCCCCCCGCCCGCGCCGCCGCGGCATGCCTAATGAGACGGCCAGCGGGCAGGGGTTGGGCACCATCGTGCCCTTCGTCGCGCCGTCAGAGAAAATAAATGCCTTAGTTCAGTTAGTATGCGGATATCTGGGATTTCGATGAGCAGGAGAATCTAGAAGAATGACTCGCCCGTCCGCACGCCGCGAGCGTCGATAATGGCGGACGCAGTGTAAAGGGAAAAGAGGTTGATTAGATGCAATCAAGAATATCCATAACGCAGCATCGTCTACTGTTTCGTCTCTATCTCTCATGCACTGCATCAAATCTCGCGCCAGATATTCCATAGAGCTAATCTGAGCTCGATTGATTGTTTTCTCAAAACGGTTTACATAAATCCTTTTCTAAAGGGCCCAAAGGGTTTGCATAATATATAAACAAGTCAATTCACAATAATCACAGACACTTTATTCGAGTTTTCATATATCGGTGAACTTTCTTAGCAAAATTTTAATATGTGCAAAAATTTTTATAGTCTTATTTTATACATATAATTTTATTTGCTTTTTTTTTACAATTATGTTTAGTATCATAGACTGGATAATAATGTTTATGATTTCGATAAAACCAAAATGTAACAAAAAAAAAATATTATTTTTACAATGAAGATTTGCATTTTAATTCGGCTATTATGAGTCTAGAATGCATTCATAATTTCATGGAAATAATACGTTGAAAAAAAAAACTTCATTTGATAGTTGTTTCAATTATTATCAATATTTTCTTTTAATACTAAAATAGAAGCGCAGGTCTCACACGACGAGCACGACAGTTAGCTGCAAAGTATTTAGGTTTTAACACGAACATATAGTTATCATTCAATATTATAGAATCGTTTTCAGTGTATTTAATACTTCAGTATTAAAGTATATTTATTAAAATTGAATTATTATGATGGTTTATTTGATAAGTAAGTACCTATAGTAAGTATCCAAAGTAAACACCTATATGGACCAACTTGACAACCAAATAAACCGAGTACAAATTGTCATCGATTTTATTCGGGCCGTCCCGATATTAAATATATATTAGGTCGGTGAAAAAGTTTCTTTTGTATTTTATAAGTAAAAAGTTGCAGTAAAATGTCTTTGGTTGTGCTGTTTGTATTTGGATAGTTTTGATATCATTAAATTGATGACATTTTAAAAAAAGAAAAATAAAAATTGAAAACGGTGTCCCGACATTTTGATATTGTTTTTCTGTCCACGAAAATGAGTTAAATTAACGGAGAAATTTGATCTAATTTGAAGTTTTATTACAAAAAAGGAAAAAATGCGATACAAGCCGTGTAAAAAATTTGTGACGTTTATGAACCTAATGCGGTGTTGGTAACAATAACACAAAGATGGTTCAAGCGTTTTGATGTCAAAGTTGAAGTTCGCTTTGGTCGGCCTCTTACGGATAAAGTCGATGTATTTTTGGAAAAAGTAGAGCAAAATCGGCATATTAGTTCTTACGGCATAGCTGAAGAGCTGGGAAATGGTCACAATACGGTTTTGGCCCATTAAAAAAAAAAAGCTTCATATACAAAAAAGCTCGATGCTCGGATCCCACACGAGCTCACTGAAAAAAATCGAATAAATAGTGTACTCATTTACGATTCTCTATTGAAACGTAATGAAATCGAAACATTTTTTGAAAATATTGTTCTTTATTGAACGTGCGAAAAGATCATAGTCAAAAGGCAGGCAAACTTCACAGACTATATTGGAATTTGGATAAACTCACAATAAGTTGAAGCTATGTGTGTGGTGGGATTGGAAGGACATTATTAATTATGAGCTTTTACCGCCGTGCAAAACCATCAATTCGGACTCAAGCGAGAAGTAGAAAAAAAACGGCCGGTATCGATCATCAGAAAGGGTGTAGTTTTTTACCGTCATAATACCAAACCACACATATCTTTAGTCGTTCAGCAAATATTGAGAGAGTTTGGGTGGGAAGTGTTATGCATTCACCATACAGTCCTGACCTTGCATCTTCAGTTTTTCACCATTTACGGTCTCTTCATAATTATTTAGGTAGTGTTAGGTTAATATTCAGAGAGGACTGTCAAAGTTGTTTGTCAGTTTATTGACCAGAAAACTCAAAATTTCTACAGTAACGGGATAATATCAGTGCCTACAAAATGGCAACGAACTGTTGAGAAAAATGACATGTACATTGTAATTAAATGTAAATAAAATATATTGAAAAATTATTTTGAATTTGTATATAAAATACGAAAAAAACCTTTACCCTGACCTTTATATATATAAAAAATATTTCTTGTTTCATATATATGTATATGTGATTCAAAATAATATCTACTCCATTTCTGCTTAAGACAGTTATAAAACTTACGTAAATGCAATAGAAACTTCCATTTTAGGTTTTATTAACGCATCGACACGTTCTTATTCTTTATTTGGACGAGCGCCATGCAGGGGGGCATGCAATCGCCGCGGGCCACTTCGGCGCGTCGGCGGAGAACTGATTAATTCAGTTCCCATCGTGAGCGCGTTTCAAAGTCGGTTAGGATTGTACATTTTAAGATGGAGCTAGTCGTAATTACTTGCTTGCTAATTAAGGCGGCCGTGCGTGTGCGCACTGTGCGGTCCGCTCTTTGCAGTGCAGTTTGACGCTATGCGGCGATTATGTCGGCGAATCATCAAAATACAAAGGCGTAGTTGATCCCCACGTCATAGGTTTTCTGTAGAAACGTCAGAATT
Organism: Eumeta japonica; assembly: GCA_005406025.1. Classification (NCBI taxonomy): domain Eukaryota; kingdom Metazoa; phylum Arthropoda; class Insecta; order Lepidoptera; family Psychidae; genus Eumeta; species Eumeta japonica. The sequence continues at coordinate 275,615 of BGZK01000531.1, forward strand.
AAATTACAATAAAATTTTTAGGCTTTTTAAATTCCATTTGATGCTAAATTTTCTCCGATTTGCGTATATTTACGACCACACGAGACGACACCTTTATTTTCTTTTTCGCAATTTTGAATTCAATAGCGATTTATGTATTTTTGCGAATATTTTTATTGTTTTGAGTCCGAGCAGTTCTTCTCAAGCTCTTTACAATGACATCCAAATCAACGTCCTAGTTAAAAAAATCTGACTTGCCCCCCCCTAAGCCAGAGGCTGGGCACGCCCAAGATAATCTTTGTGACCTCACTCGTTGTTAGATTAGATTCGTAACATTAGATTCGTAATGATTAACGATTGAAATCAAAATGTATTATATAACACAAAAAATTTGACCGACTGTCACTATGCTTAATGCGGGAGAACAGACCTCCTGTCAAAACGCATGCAAGAACTTTGATAAATTCTAAAACGTAACAAAAAAAAATGTTCTTCGTTATATGTGTACCTTATTTGTACCTTACTAGGAATATACTGTATGCACATTATTTTACGCATTTCATTGCAACATTTAAGGTCTACCAGGCAATCTTCTCTCACCAGTACGTATGAGATGGATAAACTTTAATTAAGTTACATTCGCATGTCATTCGTTTACATTATAAACAAATACCATACTATCGTTTCATCTATTTTCCGAGCGCTTTTATGCAGGCTGAAGATATTTATCCGTAAGTGGCGTTAAACTGTACTAAGAATCGGCGATAGACGGTAGCGAGTGCTCAGCGCGACTCGAGAATGCGGCGCCCCTGGCCGCGGGCCTTTGCGGCGCCGACATCAGCTGTCATCCATCAGTCCACGGAGACGCGCCTACAGTTCGCGCACACGGCCGCGGGGTCTCGTGTGCGCTCACGCACACCATCGCCGGCGTCGCCGACCGGTCGCATTCAAATTTAACGGTACGATGTCGACGGAATGCAACAAAAGTCGACCGACGGTGCATTGTGGCCGACGCAAAAGGAGCTGCCTAGTATCTGTGTATGCTGCGGCTCGGCGCGCCCGCAAAAAGCTCGCGTCTAATACAAACGAGACCGGACCGGCGAGCGACCCGCCAAGGTTTTCTTTCTCGTCGAGAATTGCTCGTGTTTTTAAACTCTGTTCTAATCTATGTGTTTGTAATATCCTGGTTTATTGGAATCTAAGGACCTCCATAACCTATATATAGATTTTATGTTAAAAGTAAATTTAAAAAAAGATCATAGAAAAGGTGCCTAATTTGTCCTAAATGTAGTATAATAAATTAATAGTTAACTAAGGTATATTTTTTTGAAGGAAATCATCAAAATGATAAAATATCTAAAAGCATATTTACTGCAATATTAGCATAAAGGGTATAAATAAGATATTTTGGAAGCTCGTTTTCTTAGACCTTATTTTCGTGCTGGGATTGATGCAATTTGAGAAGATTGGGTACGAAGTTAACAGCTCTATTTATGACCGTGCAACTTTTTAATAGCTTAAAACGTTGAAATGCATCGATTCAACACCTTCCGAATATCAAACGTAGAAATTTCTCTTTATTTTAGCCAGCTACAAGTGACGTTTGGTTCATAAAGTAAACAATTTAAAAAAAACCTCCCGAAACTATATCTCGTATCAAATTTTAAAATTGAAAGGGCAATAAATCCACATCAATTATGTAAGCAACTGCCCTGTGATTCTAAAAAATAAGATGTTTCCAAAGTCTGTACCTATCTGTGAATGAAGAATTAGAAAAAAAAGAAGAACAACAAAAACAAAATGACGATGGAACAGAAGGATACGTTGAAGAATGCGTTGAAAATGATAATGAAACGCTCGGTATGTATCGTTTAGATAGGGTGAAAATAGGTGGATTGATTAATGAAACCCTTTTTCCAATAAAAATGTTTTTATTTCACCATATACAAAAAAATAAAAATCTGAGCAAACTAGCAAGTTATCTTTATTATTATTGATTTTTAAAATAGTGTCCGTTGAGATTAGTATGTCGCTGTATTCGATGGAACCACTGAGACAAACTATTTGCCCACTTGCACTTAAAAGTCGCTTCGACGCCGTTTTCATATGCAGACACTGTTTCCTCGGCTTCCGTAAATCACTATCCTCGAAGCTTTTCTTTTATTTTAGGAAATAAATAAAAATAGCATGGTGCGAGGTCGAAGCTGTAAGGCCGGTGAATCAGTATTTCTGTACCTAAAGTCCCCGTATAGTTAGTTGTTTGTCTGGCGGTATGTAATGAGGCGTTCTCACGATGATGGAGAATCCTAGTGCGAGGTGATTTTTCCGGAATTTTTTACAAAACTAGAGGCAAACAATTGTTAGTGTACCGGTCTGAAGCGACTGTTTTTTTTATTTTCTAAAACAATTGTTGCTTAATTACCTGTCATTCCGAAGAAAAAGGATACCATCTTTTTGCGACACTTCGACCTTGTTTCATTTTAGTACTCAACTCTTCAAAAGGAAACACCCACTGAGCAGACTGTCTTTTGGTTTCGGGGTCGTAACAGGGAATCCATTTGAGTGACATCCGATAAATCTTTGCATCATATCGTGACACCAATCAACACGATGGAGCTTTCGAGCTTCGGTCACACTATGAGGTATCCACCGAGTACAAAGCAGATCGTTTGTCAGGTTAGCGAAACTGCGTTTTATTTGATGAAGCTTCGTCCTTGGCTTGGAGAGCACGCTAAGCACGTGTGTCGTCATACACCGCGATGGTGACATCGGCCGTCAGTAGCCACCGATTCACAGTGGACCTACGTGGACGACATAAGACCTAAATCCCTCAATCTGAAATAAAATATTGTCGGATATGCCTTAGTAGTAGGCTAAAAACTGTAACACGATACTTGGGTAGTCGATTGACACTGAAAGACTAGATACATAAACATGAAACAAGAGCGAAATCAAAAGAATTAACGATATTTATTTGGGGTGCAAGTGATTAGGCGAGACATCATAGAGATGGTCACCGCCGCCCATGGACACTCCCGACCCCAGAAGAGTCATCGATACGTTGCTGGCTTCTTTGGTAGGAATTGAATATTTGATGGAAGGGTATTGACGTAGAGGGAGAGGAGTGATGGAGGAGAGAGTGGGTCCCTGGAGATAGTGTAACTTTATACTCATGTTTGCTCCTAGAAACTTGAAGCTTGACAACATGTTTTGCACAATTTCTTTGTAATTTGGTACTTTATGGTGATCTAGGAAATTTAGTATTACCAATACAAAACCTTTCCATGCTTCACTTTCCGGAGAACAGTCATAACTTTGAGAAAATTTGTATTTTTCATTAGTTGCCGAATTTAAGGACCATCACATAATCCGCCTTTTATCTTTTCCATACAGAGCTTAGGAAACTTTCTACTAATAAATGTATTTAAAACAATGTCCATCCTTGTCTAACGCTTTGACGAATTGTTTTATCTTAACCAACATGATATGTAATGGTGGAAGTGTGATTTTGTCTCTGATAACCAACGGTTTCTTTATTGCGTTGGCTTTACCAACAGTTAAAGATTTTTCGAAGGCCACACATCTTGTTCCCAATGAAGTTGCTTTGCTCTACTATCCCATAGACAAATGAAGCAGGGGTATTTTGTGTATCCACTTTGTAGGCCCTGTAAAAAATTTACCATTTTCAAATCTACACAAATTCTTCTTTGATTTTTGTTGAGTGACCGATTAGTATTGATGCAAATTGATTTCCATTGTGCAGTAAAGCACATTTTAAACTTATTTTGCTACTATTTCTTATATTTTTGTTATAAAAACAAAATATAACAAAATGAATAACTGTTGTATTTGCCCTTTTTTCAAGACAAACTCACGTTTCAAAAGACAATAAAAATATATTAGAATCAACATTAAGCAAATAAAACAAAGTATTTATACACGGCAATTTATTAAGATGCACGTGGTGCGTATTTCAATCTGAGCTCTTGTTTGTTCTGTGGAGTGAGAATGTGAGAGTGGCATCACGTGATGTTAGTATGCACGAAAAAAATGCGCAAAAACTAAATTATGACCGGAAATTATTTTACTAGTAACATGTCGTTTATTGTTTAAAATACAAGATATACAAAAATAGTAAAAACTAGAGTACATTCAGTACTTTCATGACTATATTCGTAATTTGTGCACTTCGAAACATAGAAATCCGCAGAGATATTCAGGGCAACAAAAAAACATTTTTTTTTGTAGAGCTGTGCAATCTTTACGCATAATAAAATAGTAGAGTGTTAAGATCCGTACAATAAATATTTTTGAGTAAAACTACCCTGGAGGGTATTAGAAACGTTGACACAATACATTTCAATGGTTTTCAGAATTTTTGACTGTCAGTCTGTGCATTTGTTCACGTACTCCACAAAAACTATAGGACAGAAATTTTATAAATAAAAAAAAGATCAATTACCCGATATATTAATAAAATGTATGTACTAGAAATAGAACAAATAGAAGGTAATTATTTTTATTGAATAAAGTACATGTACATAAAATTCGATGAAAACACAAGATTAATACAGTAATGGCATTTTTGATGCACATAAATTTCTCAATAAATTTTGTTTGAAAGTTGTACCTACCCAGTTATAACTCTGACATGCGCCACAAAGACAAGTGCAAATTTAAAATATCAATGAATCATCACCTTCCTTCATTCCAAAGTAAGAAAAAAACATCGTGACGTTTGTCGTCTTTATATATGTGCATGTTGGTTAAGGTGCATCAACATTTTAGAGTGCATGTGAAGTTTTTAACGCGCACTAGGTCAGCCCCGTCGTTTTGTCAGCGACGATCCGTGGCAATTTAATGACTGCGTAAATAACTCGTGGCCGTACAAGTACAAACACACGGACAGACATTGTTACAATATAACAGCGATGGTTTTGGCATCGATGCCGTGTAGCTCGTGAGTCCACTTTCGTAGGAAAACATATACAATGTATTGGCAGGACTTCGTCGTACATATTTTTATTATACTCACACACAGAGAGCCAGATATAAGTTGCGATATCCGGATACGAATTCGGCATCGTCCTGGCACGTCGATAGTTTTCCTCTTTCCAGTAATAAGAATACGAATAGATCGTTCGGCAAACATTCCACGATATTATATGGACTTAAGTTTCCCAAGGAGATAATATAATGAATTATGCATTGATTAGGCACAAGGGCGCGGGTGCGTCATTAAAGGCGGCGGCGGCGTCCGAGTAATGAGCACGAAATTTGCCTCCTCAAAATCGCGATCAATTTGCGCCCATTACTCGGGGGTCAGAGTTCGGCGGCGCGGCCCTCGCCGGCGTCCGAGCCGCCGTCTCACGGCCGCGCTCCGCGACCCGAGCGGGCGAATTTGAATTTTACGTGCGTTAGCGCATAGAGTCGACGTTGCGGCGCCGGCTCGGACTCTTTGACGAAGCCGAAAGGGGGACGATACAAGGCGAATTCGGCGGCGCCTGCATAAATATGCTAATTCGGGCAATTGGAGCGGCAGCGGCGGCATACTGATGGCCGGCGGCGACGGGCTAGATTTATTTGAGACGTACAGCCGCGCTCGCCGCTCTAGCGCTCTCGCACGCGGGTCCGTGTGCGAAATGAAGTGCAATAGGCGCCGGAATCGGGCCTCGGGATTGAGACGTCAACTTTCGGATGATTGGTCGTGACGTCGCCCGTGTATTTAAGGCGTTCGTTTAGCTTCGTTGACGGCTACCATACAGTCAACTGGCTGGATATTCTGACGGCGACCGTTAATTGATTGTAACGTATGCGATTACGCGATATGTGACATAATATAGTGAGGAGTAATCAGAAAATTATTTGAGATATGGAATAATTAGGAATGCTTCTTGATGTTGATAATGTATACCTACCGAACTTGCGGCTGAACAAACACAGGCAAGTTTTAGGGTGAGAGAATGGAATCTCTGGTAGAAATCGGGAATGGAGAAATGGAAGATTTAGGGAAAAAGGTGATTATCCTAGTTCTAGGCCATATGAGTGGCCTAAATTTTCTCTATAATAATATAATGCGCCGAGATGCTACCGTCGTAATGAAAACTCTTGGGACTATCCATACCTAGGGTAGTGGAATGTTTGAAATTTTAATTTATTGATTTTACCTTATTTTTTAATTACATTCATTTACGGTTTTACTTTTTAAATTACTATAGTCCTTTGTATAGGAAACTATTGTTTATGTTATTTTTAATATAATGTTATTTAATGTTCTAATTTAAGACATTTGCATAAATTTATTTCATAATTACTTTCAAATAATAGTATATTAGTGATGTACTATTGTAACATGTAATGATGACGAATTAAAATTTTGTTGCTATTGTTTTGTTTATTTATAACTATATTTGTTGTTCATTTATGAACCGGTGCATAATGAACTTGCCCCTAATTTCTACACTTTTAAATTTGCATCATTAAATTAATATGATACAAAAATAACTAAATAATAATAAAATAACTATAAAAATCAGTTCCTCTAGTCAATTACATAATTACATTCGTTATGTAAAATATTATTAGTAATAAATATTTAACAAAATTAACTCCTTTATATACTGAATATATAAATGATGTACATAAGCATTGGCTTTGTCTAGGCACTTAACCCATTATAATACATTAATATACATTCAATAAAGTATTAAACTAAATGTCTCATAATTATGGAACGAATTCCGAAAATGTTGCAACGATGAAATAACAAGGTACAACCGACATCACACAGCGTCACTTGTAACGTCGAGGGTGTTCTACGCGTCCACTGTTTTAAACGCTTATTGTATATTCATTATTCGACCTTTAGACTATATTCAGTTACACTTTCGCCCTTTTTCTATATCGTACAACTTTCTCCGGTTTTCGCGAGCTTTTTGTTGCGTGTGCGCAGACGGCACGCTTGATCGCGCCCGCCGCCTCCGCCCGCGCCCCGCGGGCGCGCGCGTCACCCGCGGCCGCTGCCGGTGTCTCGCCGTGTCCTCTTCACCCCGCGGCGCCTTTCGCCTAATTGAGACGTCCGGGGTCAATCGACGCTCCTGACCTTTATAAACACTAATTGGGCTGCGTATACGCTGTTTAATGCCGCTGAATTAATTGGTCAACTTCTTTTTTTTTTGACTTTATACGGTTTCAACATTTTGTAATATTCTATGTAACACTCGAACGACATTAAACAATTCAAGCGGACAAGCCTACTCGTTCTGTGTACATGTGAGTGCAATGAAAAAATGCTGTTACGGTTTTCATTAATAATTAGTTCTGTTTAAATGTTTCTTCAAAAAAATACAATCCTATATCATTACCCGAACAATTCTAGCATATGTATATTGTGTACTAGGAAACGACCCCAAAAGATTGGGATGGAAATATAAATTTTGGTAAATAGCTACTATTCAAATTTATCTATATAGGTAGACATCTATTCTTTATTAATCCATTAGTTCCTGAGGAGACCCTAAGGAAATAATGGATTAAAAAAAGATTTAAACGTTGATGTATTTAGCGCCATTTCTGGATTTTGAGGTAATTATATTGTTGATATATTATCTTTTCTCAACAACAATTGGCACTACACGATATAGAGTAGAGAGGACAACTACATAAATAAAATATTACATAGTGTGTTTTGTATTCTCATATTTATTATGATGAAAATAACGAACTATTCCCACGGAAACTTATTACAAAAAGATGAGCTAAGCTCGGTTGTCCATGTACTTTGTTGTTACGTAAGATGAGGTCGTTATTTGACGTCTAAAATTTAAGTTTAATTGTGAGTGTAAAGAAATAAAATGGAAGATGCAAAAAGGCTTTGAACAAGATGACCTTCTATTTAGATTAAGTTAGATTAAGTAGCTAATGGAATACGTAGTCGCGATTGAAGGTCTTGAGCATACAGTCGCATAATCGTATAATGACAATTATATTACTAAAGAACAATTGAAAATATTAAGTGAAAAATTTTAAAGTCATAAATTTGGATATTTTATTAGTCGAAAAATCGTATGGGTTGCCACTGAAGATTGTTCAGAAAAATTATGATTTCATTTATAGTATGTTTAAGTATTACACAGTCAATGTGTATGCGATGTACACGAGCTGGAAACTATATTTCTTTGGATTGATAATTCACACGAAATCAATTACTCGCAAAATAAATAACTTAGTATCTCTGCGGCCTCGGTACGAGTATTTGGTGAAGCGTTAATGGGCTGTCTGAATAAATGAAGTTAGTCGATATTTCTTTTGTGGCTTATTGTTAATTTTGTATAACGAATGGTAACTTAACAATATCTTAATAACAAATGATTTGGCATGAGACAATTTGATATCAATTTGAATTATTCGATTTTGATATTATATATTTCCTTGTGAGAATATTTTAACGATAAATCGTGGAATGACAAAAAAAAACTTGAAAAGTTATCGACTTCAGTATAATGAACTGTCAGCTTAAATTAAAGCGCATCAAAACACTAATGTCTCCATACAACATTGTCCTACGATACTCTTATGACTATCGTAGGACAGTAGGACTCCTATGAGTATAGTAGAGTTATCCTATCAAAATTGTGAAAACCTTTCGAGAAAATTGCTTCGATCACATTAAAATTTAGAGTAGACAAACTAGCCCCAAGTCATGTATTTTCAGGTAGAACCGAACGAGCGAGAAGTCTAGGCTTTTAGAAGAATTTCAATAGGAGATATGAATATTGAAAAAGTTTTCATGGGCGCAAATAATATTGGACGTATGCATATTTTGGATTATTTCTCAGTAATAAAAAACGTGAATGTAATAACAAACCGTTCTCTATCTGACCTGATATGACGTTTGTGTAGAATCGTAAATTCTCGAAGTTTAAAGGAGCAAAAGTCTACGTTCGCCGACGGTTCCTCTAATCGATTTTCATTTTTCGGACGAACGGACAAACAAAGGGACGAATATCCTTCCTACGATTTGGGACTCCCGTGCCGATTCACGATCGACAACGACCGGATATCGAATGTTCCCACATCGCGGTGTTTATTCGGCGGCGGAGCAGACGCGACGCGGCGATTACAACGATAAAACGTAAATCGTGTAAATGGGCGACGGGCGGCGGCGTGACGCGGCAACTAACATAATCGCGGCGCGATCATCGAGCTACTCCGGACATTCTTTCCCATGGCCGGGCCGGCCGCCGCCGACCGACGGACCCGGCTGCCGGCGGGGACTCGACGCTGTCGGCCGCATGCGAAGCGGTGCACCTCCGAACGGACCTCTAAATGTCGACCATGCTCGGTACAATGTTAAACGATAGAATTCATAGCGTTTATGGTGAGTATAATTACGCCATATATATTTTTTTCAAGCCGTAGGTACCGATTAACTGTAACAGAAGTCGGCGTGAGTCGGACGAAAAGTGTATTTACGACTTCCGTACAATTGCAGTCGATAGTCATACGATGGCAAAAAACCGGCTCAGTGCGTGTCGATGACGCGTCAGTGTGCTACGCAGGGTTCCGTAGTCGCCGAGCCTGTGAACGTGCTTATATTTATGTGAATAAACATGCGAAATCTATAGCACTGTTGACTGTACTGACATAGTTCTTACTCTTGTATCTTACTAGCTTATGTTCGCGATCCGCCCTCACAGACATCCAATGAATTCTTTCACTTTTTATATCGACTGAACACGCTGGCAACCATGATGCCGATCTTGTTCCTACTTTCGATTCCAATCCTGGCCCCGACTTTGCTTACGGTTCTGGTTTCGATCTAGAATCGGTTATATTTAGAAAATAGATAATGTAAAAAAGAAATAGTAGTAAAACGGGGTAAAAATTATTCTTATCGTTATTGTGGTGTTTAAACATCACCAGGCGAAATGTCGTCAAATTGTATTTAGGAGTTTTTGCGGAGTTTGTGTAAAATTCACCGACAAACAGAAAACATGAAATTTAGAAGCGATAGAAATATATTTTGCCAACATTTCTAATGTCCTCTTGAAAACCTTTTTTAAAATACCTTTAATGTACAGATTTTTTCTCTTTTCTGTTTCAATTACATATTTATTTATCTTAAAATAATAATTAAGATAGTCCTAAAGACGACTTAGACTAAGACTACTAAGATAATACTAAAATACTAACTAATGTAAGAAACACTGATGTATTTGATGGAGAAAGAGAAATATAAAACTTTTAAAAATTATCCCATTTAACGATTTTTTTAATTTATGTGTCAATTCTCTATAAAATTTTATTCCTGTGTAGGAACCTCTAAAAAAACGTATAAAAAGTAGCAAAATCAGTTCAGATATTTCCGAGGTTAGCCTGAACAATCGGAAAGACAGAAAGACAAAAAAATTTTTGATGTTTGTTTGGCATTTGGTGACATGTAAATAACAATTGGATTTTGTGAAAAAGCTTGTATTTCGAAATTACATAAAAAAAACTTCATCTTTATTTGTTTGTATAGATTTCATGCTTACATACTCTACTTCTAAGCACTATGGCAAACAGGTTAGAATATAAGTATACATTGTAAAATAACAGGCTACCTATTTCGGGAAAAAGTTTTATTTCGATAAACGTTTGTTTTTCAAGTTTATCTACATGGGCACCTTCTCGAAAAAAATAGATAAAATAAATTACAAGCATTGCTTTATATAGTTCCGTCTCTGGAATTTCGAGGCAATCACATTATTGCCATGACATTGTTCGTCAAATGCAAATGGCACTACATGACATAGACTACAGATGGCAAAGACACAAATAAAATATTATATCCTTTTTGTGTATATTGTATTAACATATTTATTGTTGAAGATAAACCTAAACAATTGTTCCCTTGAAAATTTATCACATTCCCATTGCTAACTAGAAAGGCGCCGAGCAAAGCTCCTTTGCCCCAGACCAATTCTGTAAACTTAAAACGACTTAGTCGATATCGTTATGACTCAGAATTACGTCAGGGTGAGAAGGATTGTCTTCGGTTGACGTCATTTTGACGGCGTAACGACATCAATTGAATAGTTTCAAGCTTATAATATATGACAATAGCGGTAAAGCTTGCAACAGCATTTTGTAGAAAATACTGCTTTATAACGACGTGGGCGTTATTAAGCTATATATATTTGAAGATACACAAACTGTACGATAAGCGTGATTTAGATGGTGAAATTAGGGTGGCATGTGTGACATAAATTTTGTAAATTGAGAATCTTTAGAATTCGTAGAAGGAACAGCTGATAGGTGATTGGAGTTGTAGACGAAAGAGGAATAGACCTCAATATAGTCTTTTATTATTTTATCGGTGGTGTACTGTAATTGCAGTATACCGATGTCGCCTTCGTCATACAAAATGAAATAAAAAGAATTATCAAGCTGCCAAACGAGTATTACCGCCCCTGGGAAAGGTCCCGTGATATCTATAACTAAAGCAATTTTCACTGTTACAGCATTAACAGTCTTCGAGTAGAACAGTCACGACATATGCACATGGACAGGAGATGGTGAAACTGAGGAGGTTGTAGGCTCGAGTATATAATCCTGAAAAGACTGACCGAAGTTTGTATGAGAATATGCTCGTAGGGTTATATCGACTCGAGTGGCCGTCACTCGTACAGTGAATTGATAAAGACGTTTAAGTGAATATTATTTAACTCGTTTTGTAGGGATGTTTGTAAATTCATCATACTGTTTGTTTACTATTCCAATATCGATCATTCTTATTTACTACGTTTATATATCATTCAGGTTGCGATGTCTAGATCAAATTATGATTTGCTAACAATATAAAATCGTCTACTCTAGGAGTGCGTATCAATGCAGGACCCCAGTCGGGAGAGCGCGCTCACGAGAACAGCCGCACAGTTGCATTAGCTACGTTTTCCACACAATTGTGTCGTACAGTCCGGTACATTTTGCAGACTACTCCAGTTGCAGGCCCGAGGGGGGCAGGTCGGTTCGTCCCCTTCGCCGACCCCCGCACCGCTCCGCCCCGCCGCCCGTCAGCCGAGGCCCGGGGGCGCAATTTAATTATCAAATGGACTGGTTTTTTTTTCTGTGTCCGCTTTTGTAAACACACCGTTCTGTTCGCGACTCTTAACGATGACAATGTTGTCAGTTGAAAATGTATAGGTTCGATAAATAGTTTTATTTTCTTTAAAGACGTAAAATGTAGAATTTGACATTAAGCCTCCTCGGTTTCGATATGTTGCCCAATAACGATTATCGCCAATTATCGATATTTTTCGAAAATAACAATTATCTCCAATTTTACTTGTTTTAAATGAAGATCAAGTCATTGTCCCGCAATGTTTGGGGACGTCCATCAATTTCGTGAGCTTAAAATGAGGGGATCCGGAAAATCTAATAAAATCTCATCTAAACCGAAGAAGGTATAATTGAAAATCTCACGTCAACTTTTAAAGAATGTATATAAATTTAATCATAATAAAAAATGTGTTAAATATAATCATAATAAAAAATGTATTAAATTTTTCTTCAACTAGTACAAAATAATGTTTGTTGCTGTGCATGGGGCCAATATTATAGTTGTATTATTTTTCTGCTTTATAAGACTACATCTAGTTCTTTAACAACTATAGCGTGAATTTCACGTGAAAGTTAGGGGGATCCCATCAAATCTCACTAAATTTCACCAATAGGGTTAGGGGACGACGTTCAAATTGAAAGAAAAGCAGTTCAAAAACAGTTCAAGTAATCAATAGGTGTTCCCTTTCGAGACTTCCCTAAACTTCCTGTTATGACGACCTTAATGACTTTAGGTTTAACCCAAACCCTAAAATTCATGAAAGTCTTTTCGCATAAAAATTCCTCATTAACTTCGAATTACATGGCAATAATTAAGTTGAAAATATGTTTTTTTGATAAACTTTTTACTATATTGGTGTCTTTATTGTTGAGCCTAAATTCCATTTGAAAACAAAGTTTTAGTATGAACTTCGTTTTTCTCGTAATCCCCTTTTAGATTGACCTTAACGGCATCGAAAATACAAACAAAATTGATTCAATAAATTTTTCATATACGTTAAAAAAGTTTTCACAAAATAATTTTATCAAATTTACTGCGAAGTTTACAATGTTAAATAATTAGAAAAACATGAAGATATGTACAATATTATGAAATCCATAGAATATAATGACATATTTCAATTGTGATGTAATTAATGACTATGAAATAAAGATATTTCGAATTAGAAAATTAAAATTATTATATACCGTATGTTTAAATTACTGTAGGGTCAGTTTTTATTCACTCCACGGTTGGGGTATACGCTCTCCTAGTTTTTGGAACTTTACCGCTACACGTGGGCCCAATGCAGAGTGGGTCCTGCTCAGGACCGCTGGCACCAATGCGATATCGAAGTCCTTGACCGAAGGCTTAACATGTTTATCGTACGGGTGGTCTACTTTGATTTAACCTAAAAACACATTGAGAATGAATACTTGGAGCGGTTATGGATCAGTGGTTAAGAGAGTGTTGCCTTCGAATCAGGCAGTACTGGGTCCACCACAAGCCACGGATGGATTGATCAATGATTTTTTTTGACTGAAGTCAAATTAAACCTTTCACTTAGTGCTTCCGATTTCATTGGTTACGGATGTTATAATAGTATTGATGAGGACAGTTCTTCGAGTCCTTTGCAGCTACCGATCCGTACGGCGTCAGATTAGAAGGCTTATGACGTGTATATGTGACGATGTTTCCGTCGTGGCAAACTAAAATAAAACGGTTGTGGAAAACAGGACGCTTCAGAGTGAGGTATTTAAAAGCTGATACAGAACCTTCTCACAGGTCAAATCGGTCGTGGTCACGATCGCACTTTCTGTGCCTAAGCTCTTAGAGCTCTTTATCACTTGAGTTACTACCACCGCTTACTCTATTGTGATCTGGGAAGTTCTCTCAGGATACTTAATAGTATGAAACTAAGAATGGGCTGTCCACGTATGGTATGAGCGCGTGTGACAGTTGACAGTTTGTAGCTTCATCCATTGCAGCTAATGACTTAGCTGTGATAGTAACGTCCACTGATGCACATCGATAAATTTAATAGGTCTAGCTGTAAAGCCGAATAAAGTACTTCGTATAGAAAAAAATTAAATATTTACATTGAAAGTCCTCAACCTCGCTTAATTAATGCGTAACGAATCTATCGAATTCAATTTCACATGAGTCACGACTTTCATTCATTAGATATAGTGCAACGATAAACTGTTGTCATCGACATTAGAATCGATATCGGTTTCGGGGTAGGGTTGTATTTTGTGGTTAGGACGTTACTGTAACTATTGTGTTCGCGGTGAAGCCGCTAGGTGGGCGCCCGACCACGTCTTTCGGGTTGCCGGCTCGGCCGTCCGGTAGTGTGTATGTTCAGCGGCGGCCTGTCCCTTGTTATTTTAAACAACTGGATAACGACCCGCGCCGCCCGCCCCCGCGCCCGCGCACGCACGCGGCCAACTACGCTGATTGCGCGGTAACAACGGCCCTGTTCCCCGCCTAATGAGATTTCCTTTGTCGCCGCTTTGACGAAGTAATGAACTTCGAACATGACGGCTGCCGCCCCGGGCGTGGAGTCGGGCCGTTGTTCTGAAAACTGAAAAAGCGAACTTTCAGTTCTATTACGCCATGAATATAGGGTTTAATATTTTTTAAATATGCAAATATATATGCTGAACTCGTCTCCATACGAAAGGTTCAGCACTGATGAAAGAAACCAAGCGCAATTTGTTTAAATTTAATGCGCATTAAGTTTAAATCGAACGAATATGATATCCCTGTTTATAATAGCGAATAAATTTTCTCTCTTTTTTTTTATTTGACTACGAAGGACTAAAAACTAATAATAATCGATTGAGAAAGATAAAAAAATAATATATAAAGGAAAACACATATAAAAAATATCTTGTAGATATTTTAAATGCAAAATATTATAATTTTGTTTTTTTTTAATGTCAATTTAAGTTATCTAAGTCATGTCTATATGCATGGCAGCAGAAATGAATGTTGTTTGTCTTTATAAAAAACTGTTGCGATGGTATCAATGTTGTTATTCCAATTGAACTAAAACGGTGGGTATTATTTTAAGTTATGGATTCATGTTTTTTTTATGATAATCTAACTTTTAAAATTTGTCTTTTTATTATTATAAATAATATTATAATATTATGAATATTGAAATTGGTATTAGTTTTTTAATTTAACAGTTTTACAAAATGGTCAAAAAAGTTTTATGTCACTTACTTTATAGCACATGAATTCCATTTTTTTTTATCAATTACGGTTGACATGTAGATATGTAATATGTAGTATATGAATGAAATAATGTATGAAATTCATAATACGCATCATCACGATCCGTTCACCAACACCGAAGGTATCGTGGAACATCACATAGGCAAGTAGCGCACTTTAAAAATGCAATGAAATTTCAAACCTATTTTTTATGAAATCGCTTAAAGAGATCTATCTATCTAGAAATTTTCTTATGAAATTTCTCTATCCCTCCGACAACCTATCCATTTCCTTTAAATCGCTCAGGGCACAGGCTTATTAGTCTGCCCGCGTGTGCCTTCGCCTTATTAGGACATATGGATCATTTCTAATATGGTCTGTGTGTTTGTATCTCGTGCGTGCCTCTAATACGATTTTTCATAAATGCAACAGCCACTAGTTAGATATTAAAGCTATAATGGAACTCTGATATGAAACTATTCTGCTGTGAAATTTTCGATTAAATCGTTACTGCTTTTTCGCAGTCGACATACTTGTAATATTTTTTTTGATCTTATTAGATTTATCATTTGTATAATTTACGATTTATACACGATCCATTAGAACAGATGCGGACCCAACCTCCTCATGTGAAATGCGGTCAAGTATATTGCGGGCAAGTGTCTATTATGGATTTCCATGAATTAACACCTCACACAATAGAAGAGTCTTATTGCTTATAATGAATACTAATAGCCGAGACGATTTTAGCAGCCGTGAATTGTAGATATGACCCGGTATTCTCCGATTGTATAATAATATCAGATCAATTAAGCATTTTTCGTTTGTATTTGCACATTCCAGGCGAGTTTCAAGTCTCTTTTAGTCATCACTAAAAGTAGAAAAATATTCAATTGTTTCGTATAACGTACGTTCATTTATGGATTATTAAATTAGTTGGTTTCATCCAAATGTAATATACAATAACGACGTATTGTTTTTGTCTCCATCAAAGTCATACGTCAGTATTTAATCTTCATCGGCAAGCTACGTGTCTATCACCATTTTTAATGCTCTTATTTCAATTCATTACAGGGGATCATAGGAATGGTTTTGTTCTTGGCGAAAGTATTGGGATAAAATAAAAGTCCAAAAAACTACAACACGATTACTAAGAATGCATAAATAATTTGGTTATGAAAAAACGATTGGAAATCAGTCAGTAGGTGCAAATATTTTTTTTCCCATAACATAGCTGTCGATTGACTCTGTATATTTATACATATATGTAAAATGAAATAATGTTGAGTTTGGCACAATACAGTTTGTGTTCAACTATTAAGAGAAGACAAGTGTCTTAGAAAATATATACGAGAGAAAAGGTGAACATACCCGCATACATATGGTTAAAACCATAACCTTCATTTTACTTCATCATAGTCAGGTAAAAAGAAAAGAAATCACGATTGTGTATGACGAAAAAACAAGCAGTGTAAGTGCGACCGCCTGTGATAGACAAGAAATCAGTTTTAAGCCTCAATTTTGGAGCATTGTTTTTGTAATTCATTTACTTACATTTATTTTAAAATATCGAGTATGACTTTTATAAATGTACAATCACACGGATCTTATGCGGAAACTTTAGGCCTTTTTGGGGTTCCGTATCCAAAAGGTACCAATGGGATCTTATTACTAAGGTTACGCTGTTCTTTCGTTCTTTATCTGTCTGCCCGTCTGCAACAGAACGGTATTTTTTGAATCCTAATAGGTAGACATTTGAAATTTTCAAGCCAGTGTATATTACTATGGTCTCTGTAACAATAAATAATAAAAATAAAGTAACTTATAATAAAGCAACAATAAACGATAAAAATAAAATAAAGTTAAAATTTAAAGGGGTGTCCCATACAAGAAAAGTGTTTTATTATTTGGCGTTTTTCGCTAAATCTTAATAATGACAATAGATACAGGCGTCTAACTTGTATAACTAAGATGTATATTCTCAGTCAAAAACAAAATGTAATAGGAACTTGTCAAGTATGAGTCCGGACTGGTAATTCATTCTTGTGCCATATAGTAGCGTCAAATCTGGCCTGACCTTCGTGAATCGTATTGAGTATGAATACTCTGTTTCCCAAGAACAATAAATAGACATAAACAGTCATATACGATCCCTTGATATGACAAAGATTATTTCCAAGGTTGGTCTTAGCTGACATGTTCCCTAGACTTGTTTGATAATAAACTATTTGTATTTGGTTGACATGGTCGATTACTGATATGAGAAAAAATACGTGGCACTTTTTTCTCGAGAATTTGATGTTTTTTAATTTAGATCATTAACTTGATTTATCTCCTACAAATGGGGAATACGAAATTTGCAAATATACAATTTTTTACCTTGGGACCTTACGCAAAATACTCATAATTCCATAACGTGGTCTCATATTTCAATGGAACGTTGTTCAACATGTTAAAATATAACGATCAAACAAAAAAAAAAACAAGGGTCGAACTTAATTGGTACAAAAGTGGCTAAAATAATTGGATCAATGTTTTTATATTCATATCTGTCAATAATTTTAGTTTGTTTAATTTGTAGTTTTCGATATTTAGAATATTTTATTTGTTACGGACAGCCGCGCTTTTAGTGTTTAATTGGATGGTATATATATATATATATATATATATATATATATATATATATATATATATATATATATATATTGTTTTGTTTTATACGAACGGACACTTAGGTTAAGAATTGTTTTGTATTTTATCGTATATTTGTGTGTTTTAATTAAATAATATGAATTTTTGTGTTTTATTACCCAGGTAGGGATTAGTTGTAAGAAATTATATATTGTTTGCCTGTTTGCGTATATTTATTGTTTAGTGTTTTTTGTTTTGTTTTATTGTGTATATTATGTTATTGTCGTATTTAATCTTAAATATGAATTTACTGTGATATGCATATGAGTTGCATATGAAATTGTACCTTGGCAGGGGCGACCAATCAGAAGTCGAGAATCGCGGCGGTCATTACGGCACAACCGCGCATCAGTGTTCCGAGCACATGTGGTGCTCATGTATGAAAAATGCAAATTGAATGGCCACGCCCCCTCGATTAAAATGTATGCAACTCATATGTGCAGGCGGATGCGCCATCTATAAATTGCTGCAGCATAATTGGTGCATCGGTCGCAGTTGTAATCCGGCCGCAACGTATAAAGCTCGGCTGTAATAAAGAAGTCTGATCGTCTGAAAACGCTGTTCCCCATTTTGCCCACCACGCCGCAAGAAATCCGTTCTCCGAGGCGACTGTGAGGGAAAGCCGAGGTGCGGGCGTACGCGGTGATAGTTGAAATCGCCGTTACAATATTCGTTGATGAATTATGTAAGCCAACTTGACACGAGTAAAACTGATATCGAAATTGATTCGGTTAAAAAAATCAACTATAAGCCATCAACAATTCTATGCCATCTCTTTCTTGCAAAACGGAGTTTAACATTATTCTACATACGGCGTTAGTAAGCAGTGACGTCATTGGGTACTAGTTTCTTTTCTGCCTAATTAGTAATTAAAAAAAATATTCAGGTACTTTTATAGTTATCAAAAAACTAAAAATAACACTGTACTGTTACTCAAATAAAAAGCTTTAAATACAATAATACATATGTACAAAAACGGTAAACTACTCTATTGAATGAATACTGTATTATAATCGACACTATTAAGTCGAGTGACGAATCACGTCGTAGGCGACTTTAAAATCAGCGGTCCACGTGCACGGCGCATGTCCGTACGCAAATTGCGAGCCAATAGGGCGTCGTCGGCACAGCTTATATGTAAATGTTCTATATTCAAATCAGTTTAAAGCCGGATCGGCGCGCGCCGGCCGCGACCATTGGCGGCCGGGGTCCCTAAAAAAGGGGTTCACAACCCTTCCTCGCAACCCTTTTTTTATCAGGATGCAGAGGTGTTTTTTAGTAGCAGTCACGTGCTCCTTGACGCAGTTCGTGCACTTTGCGTCGCCGGCGCCGGATCGCGCGTGGCAGGACTTTGACACCTGTGCGGGCGCGTGTCGCGTAAAAAAGTGTCTACGTGTGGCAACCCTTTGAAGTTCCACGGGGAGAATTTAAAAGCACTAGATCGTATCACAAGAGAAAGGTCTGTCGTCACTTGCTCCATCACAATACACGTGACGATCACTACATGGATGTAATGCAATCTGTAAATGTGTAATATTGAAATAGCACGTACCGTGTAAAGTCAGACCGTATAGGTTGGAAGCGTGAGTAGACTCGTAACAATGGGTGCGGTCGCGGTGTTTGCTCGGGCGACGTGTGGCCCTACAGCAATCTACTAATGAGCGGTGTCGCTTTACTAACGTCGCTAGTTCGCCCTATACATAACCTTCGAGGAGCCGGACTGCTGTAGGCGGAAACTGCGTGCCCACGCGGGTAAGGCCCACGCGTTCACGTGACCGTTTTAGATGTTGAGCTTCATTATATTAAAATTAATATACGTTACAGTAGATTAAATGTTAGATTATGTATTAAGTAACAATCGAACGCTTTACAAATGATCTAATATTAATATAAGAGCCAGGTCGCTGCTTATAATTTTGTTTCTACGCAATCAGAAGTTTCTAATGAAACTTCTGATTGCTTAGATATTTACAACATTAATTATAAAATAACTAGTTTCTCCCGTGACTCCGTCTGCATGGGAGTAGAATGAATCTTTTATTATCAAACGATTACCCTTTCAATCATGATGTCGTCCTCAATCCGGTTCTCGATTTTCAATTACTTTTCCATTATCTATGGGGGTTGTGTCGTTCTCATTTCCGACTCCCGCCCCGCGCTTGATATAGATCCCGGTTCCGCTTTCTATTTCATCCCCGATTCCGCTAGCGATTCTAATCCCGTTTTCATATTTTCTTACCTAATATTTCAAGTACTAAATTATTTTACACTAACTGTTTGAAATTTCCATTTCGTAAGGTACAAAATTTGCAGTTCTAAGTATACAAACTTCACCTTTTAAGAAATTGATTAAAGAAAACCTTTAATTATTCCAAATAAACGTCTAATTATTTTTGGACTAAAGATATTTATTCAAAGTTTAAATAAATTTGTCTAAATGTAAATAAAGAGGTATTATCTTTTCTTTACATAAAAAATCCATCAGTCTCCATACCTATGTGTTTCAAATTACCTTTAAGTGTATTTCTAAAACTTAAATAATTTTATAGATAAACCCTTAAATCAGTCAAAATATATATTATGACTTAGTTATAATTAGTAGTGTATATAAAACGTATCTTCAAAAAGTGATTCATGTTGCTCCATATAAACTTTGCATAAAAAATAAAGAGATGTTATTTTATTTCTTTGAAAGAGTATTATGATGAATGGATTAACAAAGGGTCATCATCGTAACTTCGAAAAAACTATTTGTTCACACAAACCTTACCACGGCTCCAGCGCTCTGCAACCCTTTAGCTGGAATTTAAGAAGTCTCTCCTTAATGCATTCTAGGGCAGTCGAAGAATATTTCCTCTAAACGTCGAATTTTTAAGCTCACCTGTTTCTATAGGCTATACATCATCTGTCGGTCAGCCAGTGAGCCAGTCAGGCACTGTACGTTTTATAAGTACATCTTTGGCAATAAATATCAGATTTAACTTGCCTTCAAATGACCCTAGATGATTTATTTAACGCTTCTCAAATGAGATGTAGGCGCAGGTTGCCTGCTTCTAGGTATTTTTTTAACCTTCCTACATAAAAAGTAGGGGCTCTTCTACACTAGGACGTATATAAAGAAGCCTAGATACGTGGTTTTGGTTAATTGCCATCCGTCGATACAGCTAATGGAGGAAATGTAACATCCGGCCGGCGCCGGCGCGGCCGGTGTCGCTTTCGCGCGCCGTCCCCCGGAAGTGTAGCCGCTCCGTTTTTTTCGCCGCTCTCTAAACACGCCGCCGTCCATTTCCCTTTTTATGTTTACATTCACTCCGGCGTTTTCCAATATTTACCTTGCTGATATTTTTCCGTCTGCCAACACAAACAGGGATCGAGTCCACCCGGTGTCTAGGCTTTAGTTAGAAAAATACGTCCCGTTACGTCCGACTGAAGCGAACGCCGCCCCGGTGCGCCGCGACGCGTTCTCGGGATTAACGAATGTATTAGCTGTATCTTGTACGTTACGGCAACTTAAGTTTTTGAAGCGTCCGCGTGATGTAATGGTGATTTATAGTTCGTGTAGGTTCGTCGAGATATATTAAAGCACGTATCCGGGGCGCATATCATAGATCTCCAAGGATCCGGGGGCCGGGGCCGGCCAACCCTTTGAGGCGGGGAGGGCGGGCGGGGCCGCGGCCGGCGCTGCCCGGGCGGGCTCATCCATCACTCGCGCGCGAACGAAGCGACGCGAGGAAAATGTATTTTAATCCAGTGCCGCGCCGCCGAGCGCTTCATGAAACGTGAAAAATGATCGCGAGCGCGCGCGCCCCGCCACTTTTATAGTTTGAATCGCCCCCAAAGGAGCCGGCTCAGATTTACTGGGGCATATTTTACAAGTTGCCGCGTGATGGATAGCGCGCGCTCCATTAATCATACACAAATTGCGAACGCGCCGCGCCGAGCGCCGCCCGCCCCGCCTCGTCCTGGCGGCCGGCACCGGACGGGAAGTCAGCCGGCACCAGATAACGCCGCCGAAAACTCCAGTCATGCTTAGTGTCAGTACCTCCTGCCGAGGTCACTTGTTGTGCTCCGCGCCCTTCAGCTTCTGAGGCTTCAGTCAGTGACTTACGAAAACTATGAGCTATAACGTTTACTTTACCATAATATTAGTTTATATCCCTAATCATAAATAGCACAACCATATTACCTACTCTAAAACGATATTCAATCTGATCTAAGAGTGCGTAAGCCCATAAAATAAAGACACGGGTAATGAACTGTGGATGGACTAAATGGAAAAATACGCACAATCAGTAAATAATTATTTATAAGTATAGCTGATCAAATAACTGATTGATCTTGAACTTTTCTTACATCTATTTTTAAGAAAAAGCCAAAAGAAGTCAGTTATTTGATGAACTCTTCTTTGAATCAAGACTTTTTAAAAAAATCCTTTAAAAAAAAAAAGAAAGTTACAGTCAAATTTTTCTAAGTATCACACCATTTTAAAGAAATATTTTTGTACTACATTATAAAACACGATTAAGACACTAATAGAAATTGTGAATAAATTTTATAGATAAACCTATTAACTTCTTTTATTCACTACACTTATGAATTATGAATATCTAGCCATCGCGAATTTAAGGTGAATTTTCTTTGCATATAACGCAAAGATAAATTCATTAAATATACGTGCTATTGTGAGCGTACAACAAAATATCAGTTAGGTATTACATTTAATAGTCAACAATCAATATGTTATCTGTTTGTTTTGCAAAAACGAGTGTTTAGATAAGGTGATAATCAGGTCTGCAATGATTTCATCGAAACGAAATGACTCAAGGAATATTAAACGACTCAATATAAATATTGATAAACGACTTGTCCGTGGGTGCGCCCGCGCCGGTCGGCTACATTGTAATATATACTTCTGTTTATCAGAAAAAAATACATATGGTTCAAGTTAATTTACACTATATAATATAAAACGTAAACCACCCTATAATACGATCAATTCAGAACTACAAATTCAAGACGAAATCTTTATTAATTCTATATACTTTGTTTTTATCATTATCATCATCGTCATCACCAACATTTCCACTACCATAACCATTATCATCGTTGTCATTAGCGTGTCGTCATTGCTATCAACAGCCATATAGTCCAAATTTATAGAGTTCACATCATATCTTATGCGCTTCTGAGTAAGGTGTGTGTATGTGTGAGTGTATGTGTGCATTGCCCTCCATCAGGTGTCCTATTCCCTCCTAGAATTCCGATGGCCCACTCGTGCATGCTTTTACGCGCATGTCTTTTTGAGAAAACACGGAAAAATGAACAAAGTCAATTCATACAAACATTTTTAAAGAATCAGTCAAGAATAGGAATAGAAGTTTTAAATTATTTGCTTATTTATTTTTAGAGACGGTTATTTTGTATTAAATTGTCTGACACAATTAAATCATTGAAGTTTCTTCTCGAAGATTGGGGCGCCAGAGTTGAGCAGCAAAAATCATACTTGCCATAAAAGCGTTAGACGCTGTCTGTCTCCCTCTCCCATTATACTCACTGTTTGTAAAATCCGTCCGCTCGCGCACCACTTCAAACAAAAGTAGCCTTTTTTTATATAATTTATTTGTTTATTTATAAATCATTGCAAATTAAATGAAACTTTTGGGTAATTTTAATATAGTAAAATATTAAGATTTTCAACGAATAGTTAACGGAAAGATGACCATCACCGACGTCAGCGGTCTTCAAGGTATTGTTGAGTGATACCGATTCTAAGACAATGCAACCATTCAATTTATTATCACCAATGTAAAATGTCAGCGGGCTTATTTAACGTCTTTTTAAATATTCTTGACCTTCTTTGTTTTATGATAGGTTGAATTTATATTACAAATGATTTTTCTATCAGTCGATGTATAGCGTTAATCGTTGTCATTGTGAATTTTATAAATGATATTTCGAAATTTATTTATCGTTCCGTTGTTATTGATGAAACTGGACACGGACAGATTAACAGGACGGAGGATTTTGTTATATGCTAAGCACTCGAAAAATTAATTATAAAAATAATATAAACAACAATAGCCTTTATTCAGATCACCTTAACCTAATAACACAGTATGGAAAGTATAAATATACAAACTAAATTTAAAATCGAAGTATGAAAATTTTCTTTTATTTTACTAAAAAAATGTTTTTTGATGATTTTCTGAAGATCTGTTTGCCAATCGGCAAAGGCCTCCTCCAACCTTTTTCACTCTGATCTATCTCGAGCCACTCTGTTCTTTCTCTGGCATCGTACCTGCCACTTCTTTAATGTCATCATCCCATCTTTTCTGTGGTCTGCCTCTTTTCCTTTTTTCTTCCCTTGGATATCATCTTGTCACTTTCTTATTCCATTTGTCATGACCCCTTATCATATATCCCGCCCATCTCCATATAAGTTTTCTGAATATTACGAATATTTAATTACAAATAAAAAAAAATCTAATGTCATCATCGCATTAAACATGTGTAGGTATCGTTCATCATAACACAATATATTGTAACAAATGTTTGGAACACTGTCAAATATTTAAATTTTTTTAAAATATATATTGTAAAATCATTATGAAATAATCTGCTCAAGACGTGATGTCACGTCAATTAACAAATATTCGTTAGGGGTAGACATAGGCCGTTTAAATTTTAAGTCGAATTCTTTCGTCGCGTACGCACTCGAAAATAGATTCACTTCAGGATTTAATAGAGAAGCAGGTCATCGAGTGGGAACTCGTAGGAGGCGGCGTACCGCGCGGGCCCGGCGAGGGGAGATAAAAAACTGCAATAACGGCGTGTCATAACAAAGACGGTACCCGGCCGCGTCCGAGCGGAGACCTCGATAATGCTATGATTAATACCGGCCGTTATCTCGAGAGTGCAGGCTCCCGCCCGCGCTCCGCGCCGCCCGCCGCCCGTACCGCGCCGCAAGGTCCAATTTGAGTCGCCGGCGCCGGCGTCCCACACGGCTCGGACGGGATCTCGCATAATGCATACATTCGCGCGAGGGGCGGGCGGCGTGGGGCAGCCGCGTGACCGCACGTCTTTACGCGCGGCGGGTGCTCGACATTTTTTTATTATTATTGCGCCCGGCGGCGCCCGGCGCGAGGGGCCGCGCACTTTCCCTAATAGAATTGCGAGGGCGCTCATTTACTCCACGGTTTTGAATAAGATTTTAAACCGCATAAACGAGTGTGTTTCGGGGAGTTATTCGAGTCGAAATTTTTGAGGGCGTCACCCCCGGGGGGCGGCGGGCGGCGCGTGGGCCGGTTCGTAATATTAATTTCACAAGTCATTAGTTTCTGAATACAGAAGGAGCGAACATTAACAGCGGAACAATTAACCGTAAGGAGGCGAGCCTTCAGCCGCAGCGCGTGGCTCGTTAATATCTCGCGGGCGGCGGGGGCGGCGCGGGGCGGCCGCCGCGCGGGCCGCACATTATCAATTAATGCGCGGGAAAATATGAGAAATATCATTAGAGCGAGTTGCAGCGGTGGGCGGCGGCCGCGGCGGTGGAGCGTCCCGCGATGCCTCCCACTCCCCGCCCGCCCGTGCCCACCGCGCCGTCTGCGGTCTTCGCTTCGTTATGTAAATACTTCTTTATAGTCGAATTTTTCCACTATAATATACACATAAATATTGATACGCACCGTGTATAAAATGAGTGTAATCGGTGATGTCCCATGTGAGAAGGAAGATAAACAGTAATAATATATCAAGGTAGCATCGAAAGGAAATATTCACAAAGAAATGAAATTAATCAGAACACCTAGTGTGCAGCAGGCGCGTCAGGTGCGACGCGGCGCGGGGGCCGCGGGGCGGCAATATGCTGAGAGCGGCCGCAGACGCGCCGCACATACCAATGAAACCGCCCGAGCCGCCGCCCGCCGCCCGCCCTCGGCCGTTGACGGCTGCACCTGAATATTCCAGTACCGTCTGAACTGTAGATATGAGTCGTCGATGTTTTAAGACCTTCCTTAAAAAAATATTCCTGGCGTTGCGTCTTATACCTGTCTATTAAGGTCTGTTTAACTTTTCAGATAAATACACCTGGTCTCAAAAGAGAGACATAGCTTAAATCTTCTACCCCCTGTTCTTTTACTGAAGCGACTAGACTTTACATTGCTATGATTGCTGTTCTCATATTAAACTCGTCGCGGTTCGATAATGTCGCTATATCATCGGTGAGTTACCGTCGCAGATATACATTCGTGGGGGCACGAAGCGAACGCGTACGGCGCCGATGCCAGACGCGCCCGGCGCGGCGGCCGCTCCGTTTTAATATTAATCTGTTCATTAGGGAGCGGAACTAGGTATCGGGCAGACGGAGCGGCGGGCGGCGGGCGCCGGCGGGCGGGGGCGGCGGCGCGTGTGTGCCGGTCGCGTACATATTTCTGCAATTGATTAGGCGGGGGCGGTCACCATGACGACGCTCTGCTGCACCGGTCGCCCCCACCCCCCGAGCCGCCACCCGAAGCACGCCCGCGCGGGACATAAGTCATTGTACAGACTCGAGCGGGCAAACTATAAGCCGTTCCTTCACGTAACGATGGATACCCGTTTGGTGTGCGCCGGCCGGGTCGATGGCGGTGCGCGCCCGCTGCCCGGCCTGCTGCCGCGACTTTCGCATGGCACAGTGAAATATAACGACTTTTTTACAAATTACATTTGGCGACAGAAACACGTTCCACGGACTAGCGGCCGGACCTCGTGTTCGACATCGGCTTGCAGATATTAAGCTCTTGGATAGCCGATCATATCTTGGCTACATGGCCTTCTTACCGGCGCAAAGGCGTCGACACTCAATTATACATCCCTTACGAATTACCACAATGACTTTTCAACTTTGAATCAATCACATAGTCTTACATGTAATATTTAAACCGTAATGATCAAAATCTAATCAGCTGACATAATTTTGAGGTTCCAGTAAGCTATTTTGATTATTTTCAAAGAAGTCTCGGAATATATGTTTGAATGGGTGTGTGTGTGTGCACATGTATTTATGTATGTGTTTAAATCATTTATTACTCTTAATTGAATAGATCGACGGACTGAGATTGTTCTTTCAGCATTATGGTACACTTTATTTATTAACAATAATTCGTGACACAACGAAAGGGACTTATGGCGTTTATGTAGATACCCAAATTTTATATAAATTGTATTTAAGTGATTTGGACATATTATCAATCTTTTCCAAAATTTTTCATAATAATTTTTAATGAATGAACCAAGAAATTCCAGAATCTCATCAAAGCTAGGGTCTCACTGATCGCATCGAACGACGTGAACTCTATCAAAATCAGTTTATTCATACTAGAAACATGGTTGTCTGAAAAATAAAAAAAAGGTTTGTATAATATTTTTTTCATAATAATAAATAAATAATATTATTATGGTCTCTATAGCTTGACCAAATGGATTGAATGATATAATCTTCAGCAAAATTGGTTTATTTGTAATGCGAATTATGAACGGTGACGCAATGCTAAGAATTGCGTATTCAAAAGTTTAAAATAATACAAAATTGAATTAGATTTCCAAACACTCTTTATGTCTAGCCAATTTTCTGGGCACGAACAGTTCGTTCATTTAGCATATCGCAGGTTTTTGATGGACCAATCGATTGGTACACTGTACAGCAAAAGTGTTACAGATAATAAAATAATTTTTAAAGAAAATGTAAAGTGTATTATGTCAATTTATGTGTCAGTGGAGCTAAGTAAGAATGAAATTAGTTACCAGTGAGTGTAACACTCCTCATCTGTCATCTGACACGATTTATGCATATCTATGAAATATTGTAAGGAGAGTCGAAGCAACATAAGACTATAGCTTTTTAATGTTCCGTATCATACGCAAGAAAAACTTTCATGAGGAAGTGCACGAACATTTCATACCTGCAAGTTTTCAAACAACGCAAAAAGTATGCGAAGTGATATGAATTATTTGCATTTTTTGTATTTAAATTTCGCTGCCATGTACGACCGTCGAGTTGCGAGACGAACTCGTCATCCATTTCGCCGCGATGCCCGATCGTACCTGGACCGCTGCACCTCACACCGGTAATGGAAGCGCTCCCGCTGTTCAATGTCAATCGTCGCCTTAAAGTTTCACTTGATTAAAACCCGGGCCCGACAGCCAGCCGGGAATTGCCGAGATTACGCGCCGCTCTTAATTAGGGGCGGCGAGTCACTCGTATTTCGTACCGAAGCCATCGAGTTTCAAGTTAATTTCGACGCCGTATTACGAGTCTAATCCGTGCCGCGTAATTAGCCGCTGCAGACTGCCGCCCGCCCCCGCCCCGCCCGCCCACCTGCGTTCGCGCCGCCGCCGCCCCCCCCCGCCGCGCCGCGCTTCCGGGCCAAATTGATTCTGGTAACGAGCTTATATATCGAGGCGAGCTTTTAAAATTGATCACTCCAAGGTCGTGGCGTTCGTCTTATGGACTCTTTTCCAACTTTTCATCTGATCGACATACGTATTTGTTTCGATGTTACTAAACAGCATCTAAACACAATAAATAAGTTACACTTTGGATAGATCGGGATTTAAGA
Organism: Eumeta japonica; assembly: GCA_005406025.1. NCBI lineage: Eukaryota > Metazoa > Arthropoda > Insecta > Lepidoptera > Psychidae > Eumeta > Eumeta japonica. The sequence goes on from BGZK01000531.1 coordinate 304,184, forward strand.
CATAGGTAATGTTTTGAGAATGAAACTCATAGACTATACTAAGTTACTATCGAAGATTGTACCACGTTAAGGATGGACGAGAATTTCGAGATTTGTTTCACTAACAAAATTAATAGTTTTCAACATTTTATAACAAAATAAGTCGTGGATTCAGTGCATCAATCTAAAATTTATAGCAATGAGTGCTATTCCACATTTTCTAATTGTAAAGTACCTTTACCTATATGATTACCAATGCTTTCATTTGTTAAATTTCACGAAGCAAATCTCGAAAGTCGTTAGTGGAATTCGTTGTAACGCGAGAAAAGACTATAAAATAATTATCTGTATCAATCGTGTCTATTACTTTATGTAAAATAATCTAAACGTCAGATAAATTGATGCACACCGCCGTCTTAGCCCACCTACGCAATGTTAAAGTTAACGAAACGGTGACGATGGCTGACATGAGAATTTACATAATCGAACATGAGATTTAAGCCACTATTCTAGACGCAACTTACAGTTTTAGACACAGTTTAAAATAATTCTATGAGAGATGTAACTGTCATTGGCGCATGCGTGTAACATCATTAGAAATGATACTTGAACTTGGCTTTATGGAGATAAATGACCATGTATTGAGCATGATATTTTCGTCCTTATTGTCAAGTCAGTTGGGCAAGAAAACAGTTCTTGTCCTGCCGTTACACGTTCTTAGACGAGCACATTAGGTCTTGGGTTCTACCTATAATTTTTTAAACGCATAATACTTATTTTGAGAATACTCAGTATTTACGCTAGTTCCTTTATTGTGTCTATACATAGTTGAATATAGTAGATCCGAAGCTTTATCTTGGTCGAGTAGATAGCGTTCCTCATTAAGGCGGCGGATGCAAGTGTGTCGGTCGGGGGCGGGGGCGGCGGGCGGCGGGCGGGGGCACCGGTCGGCCGTTGCACGCGTCGCATACATTAGCACCCCTCGCTCTGCGCGCCCCGTTCGCGATACACGGCCCTAAAGCCGATCGATACTGCACCCTCGCTGGCGTTGCAAATCCGCTTGCATTTGCATAGCTCGAGGAGAGAGGAGTGCTGATGACGCACACGCCGCTGCATTAATATGGATGTGTGGTGATTAATCTTATGTTTGTTTTCATTATTTCTTAATCTTTGGGAGACAGAAGAAAGGACGACATAAAATTTATGGTCGTAAAATTAATAAAACGGAATGTCAAATAATCGAATCCTAATATGTCAATGGCATGAGATCGTCTGGATCTATAGTTTACAAGGCTGTACCACAGGGAACAATTTTGGGACCGTTTCTTTTTTTAGCTTACACAAATGATTTACCTAGCTTTGTTAAGGATATTCATGAGATAGTACTGTTTGCAGATGATATTTCTATGTTATCAAAGTTAGAAGACAAGAGCCCACTTATGACGACGTGAACAATGCTATTTCTAAGGTAGAGAAAATATTTACTGTAAATAACCTAATTTTTAATGAAATGAAAACAAAATGTATTAGATTCTCACTTTCAAATGTAAGACATGGATCCGGAACTATATCAGTACGTAACAAAGAATTGGAGTTTTTTATTGCTACCGTGTTCTTGGGAATTACTTTAAATAATAGGCTTCAATGGAGTCCTCATATCAGTAAGTTGTCAAAGAGGCTTAGCTCTGCCGCCTTAGTCAAAAACATAAGAAATTGATCAGACATCGAAACTGCTAGTTTCGATTTTGGCTGTTTCTATATTTTGCGATGTCGTACGGCATCTTGCTCTGGGGAAACGCCGCGGATATTCATAGAATTTTGGTGCTGCAGAAGCGGGCCGTTACAAGCTCGGACCTGGTGCATCTTTTAGAAATAAGTTTAAAGAAATTAGAATCTTAACTCTGGCATCTCAATTAATTTGTGACAATTTATTACATGTACAATAAAAAAAAAATAGAAATGTTTAAAATAAATAGTAGTCGACATAAACTCAATACCAAAAATAAAAATAAACTGATTTCATATGTTAATCGACTGTGCAAAATCACAAATTCATTTAGAGGGCTCTGTGTGCGCATATCCAATAAGGTCCCTGATAATACAATATTTACCCCTACATAAATTTAAGAGTGTTATTAAACGACCACTCAGTAAGAAAGGGTACAATTTCCATATAATTTTTGAATATTTAGAAGACAAATATCTATGGGCATAAGCGGCTCGACTTCTTACCGGATTGTTTCATTCTTAATGCTTTTGTATTTGTTTTGGCTATATATGGGCAAATTAGAAACGAGTTACCTTTAAGTTTCTTGCTCGTTCTCCTTGAGGGAAAACTGCCTTCCGAACGAGCGGTTAAGTGTTGATTCGCAAAAAATTATGATGTATTACAAGTGTTATTTTATAACCTATGAAATAAAGATATTTTGAATTAGAATTTGATTACTAATAAATAGTATAAACGTAAAAATGTGTTTCCTAGTTTGCCTTTCTTTTACGCAGCAGTAGAGCGACTGATCGATTGTTTGTATAGAAATAGTTTATAAGTTTTACAAATGATATAAAAAGAGTGACAAATGCTGTTCATATTTCGGCAAAATACACAGTCTCTGTGAAATGACACTTATAACTACTTCTTTAACGGATAAATCGTTTTGAATAAAATTCGATCTGTGGATTGGTTTAATGGTAAAATGACCTGAAATGTGCTATTTGTCGCATTAATAGTACTTATTTCACAAAGGTATAACCGCAAGGCGTATAGGAAAAACAAGAAGGAAAAAATGTTTTGGACCGTACACATGTAAGTAAGCGTCAATTCATCAAAATTACTACAAACTTTGGCAAATATATTATGTGACCATCAAAACAGGTTTCCACTTGAAACTGAGACAGTGGTCACCATTATCACAGCGTTGGTCTTCCGTGACTTCTAGCCCTAAAGAAGGTACAATACTGATCAAGTCACATCGCAAGCATCAAAAGAGAACAGTGAGAGTACAATAAAAAAAACTGGCCAAGAGCATGTTGGGCCATGCGGTTCCGAAGCCATTGTTACCCAGGAATGCACTACAGATGAAAAAAGTACTTTGTTACACTTTTTTCGTTTTCCGCGCAGAATAGTTATAAGCAATTTAGTCGCCTATAACTAGAAAAACAAGTAGTTATGGCGAATATCACTATTACACTAGTGTAAATTAAAGTGTATCAGCAAAAGAGCGTATTTTCATGGCACTTTTGTTCTTTGCTAAGAAGCGCAGTTTTTCTGCAATAACTTAAAAGTGGTATATCCGACCATTTTCAAAATCATTTTCTTTACTACTATGTATTTACCTTCTTTATTTTTTTTTCATATTTTTTGGACATAGAAACATTTGGTTTAGAAAATAGAGGGCGCGAGCACAATTTTTGCAACTTTCGGAGCGATTACTTTCGATATTATTCAGGGAATCGGATAAAATACTTGGAAACCTTAGTGTTTTTAAAAGAACTCTCCAAATATGTGCCACTCGTTGATATTTGCAAAAAAAAAAAAATAATTTCCAGCTTCTGTTACATTTATGGAGTGCTCCCGTAAAGATATTTATTTTTGTTATTTAACCATTAAACTAAGTGGCAGTTTATACAAGACACGTCATAAATTACGTTAATATATGTTTAGTAGTTTTTGAATAAAATGCCTGTGACATACATACGGACGGACAGATATGACGAAACTATAAATGTTCCGTTTTTGCCATTTTAGATCGGAACCTTAAAAATCAGCCAATATACGTCCATAGGAATAGAAATGTTACTTGAAACTAAATAATTACATATTGGTAAAATGTGGTATAGAATTACAAAAAAAAATATTTTAAAACACTTTTGACAACTCATTGCAAATGTTAAGGTCATTTTAGAAATTTCCCGATTTTGGAACGATCTATCACACAAAACTTGGTTATACATCCAATAAACAAATAAGATATATAAGACTTTTTCATGGAGGTGACAGATCTGAAATATTTAAAAGACGGCTGTACTTCGCTTCAGTACTACGTGAGATCGTAACGTAATTAGTACAGAATGCAGTAATTCTAAAATGTTGATATATCAAGCATATAGCGAAGAGAGTATGGCGATCAGAAAAACGGCACTTTTCATAAAAACATAGAAGTAGTTGGTTTTTTATAATACCGAAAATAAGGGTTGCTAAATGTAGACTACGACGCGAGGATATGTTCGCTATACGTTTATTGGTGCAGGGTGATATATGGGCTCGTCGTGGGAAAGGTAAACAAAAGTGGACACATCGTTTCGTGCTGTCGTGTATAGTCTATTAGGACGTGCCAAAAGGCACATTCGAACCCTGTACCAAAATAATTTATTTTAGAAAGAACAATAGAATCACAAGGTTGAATTCCAAGATCAGTGTCCAACTAGTAATATGAGAAATTTTAATATATGCTTATTAAAATCGAGCGATTCGTCTATCTGTGGGTTTAAGTTTCGAGTTTCGGTGACTCGAGTAAACGGAGAGCACAAAAGGTTTAATTTGGGATTGGGCATGGAAATTTATTGTATTTTTCGAGTTTTTGATTTAGCACTGTGAAAATTTGATTTCTTCGTATTTAAAGCTTATCTGTTTATTTCACATCGGTTGACTATGTGATTTAAATACCATTTTAATTTGCCCAAAGTTAGAGATGTTTAATTAGGTCCAGAATCGAGAGTGGAATCGAAATCGGAATAGAGAGCTGAATTGGGATCGGGAACGGAATGGTGACCTCTCACCATTCCGTTTCCGAATTCACCAACCCTGGGCTTCTTCCGAATTCCAAACATGGTGCCTACACCGTGTTTGGAATTCGGATTCAGAACAGGGCCAAGGTTGGAAATGAGAATGTTACCGAAATCGGAACGGATCATGAAAAAGGAACTTAAACGGAACACAGAACCGAGATCAAGATCATGTTGGAAAATGAAAGCTCTTCATATAAAAGGTGAAGGTATTCATTCTAAATCCACACGGGTGGTACCCGAGTTTAAATTTAATGAATAATATATATCTGGAGCTCATTTATTCCATTTAATTTTAAATAAAAAACGAGGTGCCACTGCAATTTACGTAAAAAGAGTTAATCACAACGATGAGTTTATGGGTTGTTATTTATTTGTGATACTATAGATTAGTACTAAACTAAACTTTATAGGAAAAAAATACTAGTCATTCAAAAAAATTATGGAAGGATACTATTCGCCCCGCGTAATGAAAACAGTAAACACATGCATGCATTTCACCAACTCTCACATACAGTTGTCGGACGAAAACCTACAGCACTAAAATAACAACAAAAGTAAGAAAACCATGGAACGAAGTCTATTAAAAAATATAAAATACATAAAATAAGAAGTGAATTAATAATACAAAAAAAAGACAAAAATAATTGATGTCCTATATTACAGTCGAATGTAAAAATGACAGTGAGTCGGCCGTGTCGCAAGATACAGCGACGAGCGACATTACAAGCGACGAGATGCAAATGCAAACGGGTAATGCGAAGGTAAAAGGTAAACGAAAAGCACGACCTTCGAAACGATGAAGCGACTGCATCATGACTGCAGCAGGAGAAGAGTGGATCGAACGAGCTAAATGCGGAGAAAACTGGATCAAACTGGAGAAGGCCTATACCAAAATGGTGTATGCCTGCTCCCATACAGGAACCCCTTCCAATCCCAGAAAAAAAATTCAGTCGAATTGAGAGCCTCCTCCTTTTTTTTGAAGTCGGTAAAAAATATACCTATACTAGGTGAAATAAACAGACAACAATAAAGAAAGACATAGTTTAGAAATACATATAGAGTAAAATAATAAGTGTTTCATGTATATTAATACTTACATGTAATACTTAGGTGATGGCAAGTAAAAAGGTTTTATTATTATTATTTATTTTTACCGAAATTTTGGGTATTTTTAAGTTATCGTGTATGACGTTTTCTGAATAATGAAATATCTTTTTCTCATTAATCTATGGTGATTTTAACTAAAGAAATATTTATTAAAATATATTGAAACGTTCAGTTTTATACAAAAGTGAAAATTCAATGTAAATATCAAAGGAAAATTATAAGGTTTTGTTAAGCGGTCCGGAGATAGAGACGGAGATCGGTTCCAGTTATCAAACTTTCAAATTCAGAGTTGTAATGACAAAGAATTATGTATAATATTTATACAGTACTAATGCAAAACCAACAGTTAACAGAGAATCCAGAGAAACATTATTTTAACACAATCGTAATGCTGCGTTTGCGCATTTGGCCCGGCCGATTATGGGTAAATTTTGTTAATGGCCATATAATTTTTTAGACAATGATTTGTACGTCAAACGCAATTGAATATCTTTTATCTCTAAATCAAAAGAATAAAAACCCCACTACATACTAAATTTCGCTAAAAGATGGGGCATGACAATAGAACTGTATGTTTTTGATGAAACAAGTCATCTTAGTTTTATAAATTGTATATTTCTAATATTTGGTGCATCCACAAAGGGCAAGAAGTTTGATATAATCCAGCAATTATAACGAAGATTATATTCCGACTAAATATATAATTAATCAAACAAGTATTTTTTTTCGTAGCATTTTCGATGAGCAAACGAGCATACGAGTCACCAGGCAGTAGGTGGTCAACGCCGCCCATGGATATTCATAATCACACAGGAGTTATTAATGCGTCACCAGTCTCTAACGTAGGAACAGAATATCTGATGAAGGGGGAATGGGTTTATGGAGAAGGATTGGGGTGGTGGAGCCAGCCATCGGAACTCTCACTCACCGGACGAAAAGCAAAAGCGGATGCTGTTAATTCACGTCTGTATTTTGTGAAAGTGTGGTACCTCACCGGCCGAGCGAGCCCATTTCGTGCTACAGCCAAGTTATGTCCAAAGGAAATAGTTGCTTCAGTATTTGTTAATTTTTTATCGGTAAACTGTATAAACAATCTAACTTATGTAATGGTAAAACGTCAAAAATACGCAACAATGGCGCACCGATAGGAGGCGTAGTAGGTAATCGTGTTGCCTCTTCCAAACCTCCTCCCAGTTAAATAAAAGGGATTTAGCACGGAGTGAGGGCGGAGGAGGGGGTATAGGAGGATCGCATTCCGCTGCCCGGCCGATATTATACGGGCGTAGTTAGCGCGCACTGATATTAAGAATTCCACAGCCACAGAGCAATGAAAAGTACAGATACTGAAAATCTTTAGCTTATATGCCCTAAACCGCATTTTCATCTAACTAAGACAGTCTACACTCTGAATTCTATTTCATTGAGACTCACTAGTAGAGAAGAATAATAGTTTGAACTAATAAATTATTGGAACGTTGATTTTTGTAGACTGATATTCAAAAAATTGTGTACTACGAGAAATCGGAATCGATCCGTGACATCGCTGAACAGATATAGCAAATAGAAAATATTTATTTGAATGTGTAACGTCACCGGTAACAAATACTTATAAGTATGCAATATAATTATTTTTTAGGTACATGACGTGAGTAACAGTCGACCAAGCACGTTTCGGGCCAAGCACAACGTAACATCAAATATATGCGTACCTAAATATTTGTCAGATTTTACTGAGTTGTAGGTGTACACACGGCTGATGAGTGTACTTTGCACACATAGTTTTTGAACCGAGCACCTTGATGAATGCTCTGTGGACTGCGGCGCTAGTGTTTGTCCAATAGCCAAGCGAATGCATGCAAATTGCTTATCATAATCTATCTTGAATCCAAATTGATATGATCATTAATGATTTAACTGCTTGTAGTTGCCTTCAGCTCGTGGGCGTGACTCAATCGAAAATGATGTTTATAGTTTTTGTAGGTTTTTCGTATTAGGCGTTTCTTGATACATTTCTTCGAATTTTCAGTCCACTGGTGCAATAGTTAGAAGTAAAGGACATGCAACTCATCGAAAAAGATTATTTTCAAGCGAGTTATTCAGTAAATTGGACCCTAATTTGGAAACACACTTGATTTTTTTCTTTAATTTCGCTTTAGAGAAACGACTTAATTCATAGGTAGGAGCATAAATTTTAACTCACTAACGACATTATATTTATTACGGGTAATAAGTAGGGGATTTTGTTGTATGCTATCTTTATTTGATAGGCATTAAATGATGTATCACAAAATGAGTATTTGTCTATATGATTTTATATATAATATGTTATCTCTATATTAATAAGAACTCCATATAAATGAAAATATTGTTTTTTATTACTCATTGTATTTTATGGTGTACCAGATGAAAACATCAAATCGTTAGATTATCCATTTTTGTTCTTAAATTTCCATATATTTGTTTTATTTACGTTTAATCAGCTCCCACGTATTGAATGTTGCCTCTGTATACAATGTGTGCTCTACCTCTGAGATTGAAGCTGTGTGCCACAAAGTTGATAATTGAAAAATCTTTCCGCCTTCTTAACGCGAGTGGCCCCTCCCCCCGCGCACCTCAGCGCTCAGCGCTACGCCATTGTCTAATTGGTTAGAACCAACAATTCAGCGATTCGTAGCAGATCGAATTTTGTTATCCTGCACAACTTGAGGTATTATATCAAGTCTTCATTTTCATGTTTTCCGTATTCCAAGATTAGAAAATACACTTAAATATATATATATATATATATGTTTAGGTACATTTATTACATGCTACTAAAGTGATATCCGATTACCGTCAGTCGTTAGTAAATGTCTCTTCGATGTCTATTTGGCTCATTTTCAAATAATTCACTGCATATAAAATAATTCACAAAAACTTATACAAGAACACAGACAATCGGAGTAGAAGAAGTTGTATATAATGTATATGTGTTTACTGTAACTGAATTCTCAAACGATGATATATTGCAATAGTTATAACACTTTTCTTAAGAGTTGCACGGCCCTCGCGGGGGGCCGGAGCGTGGGGCGGGCGGCGGCGTGGGGCCGGCGGATTAGCGTCGTTAGGCGGCGCGGGTAACAATCGCCGACCTTTTTAACGTTATTGCACAATATATGCTTTGAATTAAAAAGCCTTAGTTGGTTTTGAAATATCGCTGTGAGTTCTCTCAAAAGGTTTTTTGATGGTGGTAATACCTGAAAAGAATAAAATTGGCGAAATTTTGAAACGAGTCATTTTTCATTTTTGTATCAATGAAAATTTATGCGTTGTCATTGACCGGTATCCGCGCAGATAGGGACATCAATTATTTCAGTATTTAGCAACAGCTTTCACTTACCTGTATGAATGTATGGAGGCGCTTGAAGTACAATATTTTCTGTCGAAATTGTCTGTTATTCGTTCATTTAATATTTTAGTCAATCTTAGTAATGCATAAAAGAAAAACGCAACACATCTTCTGTCTCGGAACAATTAAGTGGCGAGTAGCGTGCACGTAACGTATCCGAAATCAGATGTAGAAGTTAATAGTCTTTATTCCAATATGAAATTTGAAAAAGGTTTTTTCATAATTATGTAGTAGCTATAGCCTGAATGAAGAGATTCAAAGTGATATCAAATTTAAAACACATCTATCGGTGGGAGCGAACACGTCATGAGCCGGCCCAGGGACACGTGTCGTTACTGCGGGCGCGCAGCCCCCTCCCCAACTAGATAGGGATTCAGCTCTTTATTTCTTTATTTATGAAATAAAAATGAAAACATTTGCGGAGCGCCCTGACGAATGGCGGCCGGCGTCCTCCCGCCCCACGCCGCTCGCCGCCCGCCGCCCGCCCCGGCGGCTTTTGTTTAAACGCGGCGGCGCCTCCACCCGCCCAAACCCGTTCCGCGCCCGTCCGCGCCCGTCCGCGGCCGCCCGTTATTGCCCTCATTTGATTACTACACCTCGCACGCGAGAGGGTTTCCCGCTCAATATCTCTTAATGTAAATAGTTATCAGCGATCTATAATTCTTTTACTTTCCGAAGATCTATGGAAATTGAATACATAAAGTATATGAGTTTAGATGGTATTCTATTAACGAATATGATAAACATGATGTTGAACATATTTAACGAATAAATTCGAGGAGACATGCTATACACACATCAAGTACCACATTTTTGGAACGAAGTTCCTTACGGCGGGCTTGGAGGAGACAGATATTTTGCTGCGCGACCGAAATGAAAAAAATGTGATAGTAAAACCGTAAGAAAAAGTCCGTGGAATAAAACCGTTAAATGAGACGTGCGCAGGCGCGACAGTCGTATACACAAGCGAGTAGTGTATAATACCTTTCTCTTTCTCCCTCTTTCTTTTCGTTCTCTCATCCCTTCTCTCTATTACCACTCCACCCCGCCAATGCATAGTATATACTCATGAATTCATGGACAAGCACGTGGCTAATATTCACATTATAGATACATTTTACTCGTGAGTAGTCACGTTTATTTTCATATAATTTCAAATCGTCAAAACAATAATAAATATAGTAACAATGGCAAGTGAACTAACAAGTGACTTGAATGCAATTGACAGTGATAATAGTGGGAAATTATTCTATTTCTATGTAATTTTGTGTTCTCAAACAAAAATAAAGAGACATATTTTGTTATTTTAGTTGATAATTTGAATAACGATTTTTTTTTATTTTACGTAATTTATTTTATTTCCTAAAATACTGAATTTCCTAAATACTTTCCTGTACTTAAATAAAAACTAATCAGCAAAATTTAAGAGAAAAATCAAGAAAACCTACATAAAATTGAGCACAATTTTTTTTTGCAAATTGTGTCGATTCTACATTAGCCGAAGGAACTTCGTTCCTACCTGGTGTCCCACGACACCACTCGTTTTTTTAATTTACAATATCATCTGTAAATCGTGTTATCAATAAAACTATTTGCCCATACCTGTGGAGAGATGGTGATTAAAATATGTCAAGATGATAATTCCTTTAAGTGTAGTGAAAACGTATTTTAATATATTTAATTATTTACAAAAAGAGGGATATTGATGTATAAAACTTGCTATTTTACATTTTTTCTCGTTTTTATCTCGTACACACACACATGCATAGTTGTAAATATAGACGACACACTAAACGTATTGTACTATTGCACTGTACAACCTGTGTACTTATAGCAAATGATTGTTGACAGTCACGGATGTCGGAATAACATACTATTTCTGTTATAGTAAAAGAGAAAACTTGTAACATAAAGCTGTAGGCATTTATGTGGATCTTTCAGATCTTAGAAAAAAGTTTCTGTTTTCATAAAAGTCACGAGACTATTGTGTTGATTTAAATAAATTTTTCGTGAACAGCACGGTACGAAATGGGGTGAGATCGATTTGTAAACTTTCACGACTGACAAACCAGCACTTATCCATGAGCAGGTAAGGACGCATGACATAGCTTTTAAAATATCCTTCCGTATTAAACTTCATAGAAGCTTGTCATAATGTTTTCATTCTTTTTGAAGTGTATTGAAGAGCGCGTTATTTATTCGTTTTTATAGCAATGAACAAAAAATATATTTAGGCAAACATTTTGTCATTTGAAATCTAATTTTTCGAGTAACACTTGCGCGTAAAACTGCTTGATAAACATTAATTCATATTCATTGTCCCTACATAAAAATACAGTCAGCGACGCGAGCATTCAGATGCGGTTAAAAAATTTGGGAATACTGATCAGCCTATTAAAAATTGAAGCCATAACCTATGTGTTCTAAGCAAGCATATTAAAGTCTACACTACGAAATTTGATGAGAGTGTCCGTATTAGTGCAGGTCAAGCAAATACCGGTACTCTGTTCAAATTGTCGACAATTATGCGCAGAAAATAAGGCAAATTCCACTCGCAAATGCCGACGTTTGAAGATTGTCTATTGAGCGTCAATCAAACAATCAATACTGGCGTTTAAGGTATGCTATATTCACTAGATCTGTAATAAAAAAGATAGTAATCTGGATAGGTTGTAATTAAAAATTCAATGAGTAATACAAGGTTAGAATAGTTCATAAATTACTGTGTTAGAGCATTATGAGCAAAGCATAATGTGCTTTTGATATGGTTAAGTTGTGGAGTTTTTTTTAGCAGTCGAACTTGCACCGATATGGCATAGAGACGTTGGTAACAAAAGTCTCAGAGTCCATGTGGATTCCTCGTACCAAATTTCTGATACTGACAAAACTGGACATATACGAGTGTACTACAATTAATATGATATGCAAAATTATTACTGCATATCATCCTAAAAATGGCTTAATCACTATATCACAATCACAATATTTCATGGGAAATCCCATTATAAAATAAATTTTACCTGTGACTAAATACAGTTATTTTAGGTGTTATGCATTGCGGGGTTATTTTGTATTTCTGTGCGGTTTATGTGTCATTAGCTACCTATTTTGTTCATTGAAAGCAATGCTTCAAAATTGGATGGCCTTACGGGGTTGTACACCTTAAAGGGTAAAACGCAACTTTTTTAATATCGTTTTCGAGCGCTTCTATAACAAAAGTTGTTCCTGTATGCTATTGTGCAACGTAGACATTTGAAATTTAGATTGATGCTATGTCTTGATGACACGCATTTATGGCGTCAGTTAGCCCGAATAACGGCACATGGTTCTCCTACTTTCCAAAACTAAAATTTAGATCTTAATAGTGTCAGGTATTTAGGTACAGTTTATCAGCAAACTAGGTTGTTTCGACATTGTAATAACTCCTGTTTTGTTATGTAATTAAATATTGTCTAATACAAGAAAGCTCGACAATAAATTGACGGATCAGAATGTAACATTCATTATTTCAAGGTGTTCATGAAGAAGCATTGTTATTTGGATTGCCGGAAATTCGGTAAGACGAAAGTACGGCATTTACATTACAAGACGTAAAGTTACAAATTTACTTCGCTTTTATTAGCGTGCTCGTGTAAAAAGATAATCATGTCACGACAAAGACATGGAAATAAGCTCGTAAGATTCTTCACTTCGTTTTTTTATGAATTTATTTTGAACAGTTCCAAAATAAATAATATACTGCCTTCTTAAACAGAATATTTATAAACAAATCAATCCCTCTGAGGTAAAATGTTGTGCAATTGAATTATTGTACCATATCTCGTGTTGCAGATAACGATGAGTCGTCAAAACATCGCGTGCAGGGCGCCGCCCGCCCCGCGCCGCCCCGCCCGCCCGCCTGCACATTTTATTTGGTGTTTTTACGAGGGAGTAAAATGCGCCCATGAATACATCGCAGGGCCTCTGGCCGACGGTCGCCGGACGTCGGCCGGCCTTAAAGGACGACCGCGGATGACGGGGATTGTCAAGGATGCAGGTTGTTCTTCTTTTATTTTACTTATAAACGTAAAAGATAGTTAAAGATTTACGCGAACAAAATATAAAAGGAATAGGAAGAAAAGAATGTCGTCCAAGTACATAATTCATATTTAGATCCGACATCAGATTTATGTTAATAGATTAGTATTTTCATTATCTAAGCGCTCGCGCAAACCTTTGTCTACATAGGTTTGCGCGAGCGTCTAGATGCGCGAGAGTCTATATTCATTAACAATATGACTCACATAAATGGAATAAAACGTCTTCACATTAATTGAATATAATATACAATATAATATGTAATATTACATAATATAATAATCATTCAATCAAATAAACACAGTGTTACAATAACTGGTACCATATGTATACCCATGGATAAATCGAGAGATTCCTTCGCCAAAAGCCCTTCATTAAGTCTCGAACATTAAGTGGCGCTCGCGGATGCGGCCCCGTGTCGAGACTCCATCCCTCGATATGGCGACGACCAAAACTCAATTTAAAAACATTTTCGTAGACGCGCACAATTTGCGAGCGGCGCGGGCGGCCCCGCGGGCGGCCGCCGCCGACCGTAAACCTCCGAGGGTGGGTATCCCGAATATCTCAAAAGTCGCCACCGGAACTCGGGGCGCGCTTTGTAATTCACGGAATTGTACCGATCTCGGCCGGAGGGCGCCGGAGGGCAGAGGGCAGAGTAATTGTCGTGTAGCTGCGGAGGCGGCCGCGATGGAATCGTAAAGCCGCGGGGGGCTGCATATCGTGGACATATTCCACTTTTGAAATTTATTGTAAATCGCAGGTGGCGGGAGGGGCGCCGGCCGCCGGCCCTTGGATTTGAATCCGGCGCGAGCGCGCGCGGGGGGGCGCGGGCGGGCGCGCCCGGGGGACGTCGGCCCTCCGTAGGTATGTCAATAAAGTGAATGGAGTTTGGAAATTCGCTACATTCGCCGGACGCTGTTTGTGTTTGCTGCCTTCGCTTTTTTTCTTACAAAAAAAACTGCCATCTCGGGGCCGCCCCACCTCGCCGTCCGGCCCTCGCCCGCCGCCCGCGCCCCCCTCGCCGGTGATTTTATTTATGTAAGGTTTTCCATTTCGCCGTAATTGTGTGAGTTGTGAGCTCGATTGTTGCTAAAGCGAATATTTATTCGGGTCCGGGCGGGCGGGCGTGCGGCCGGGAGGGGTCGGGCGGGCATTGTGCTCAAAATTGAATTTGCGGGACTCAAATCAAACGTCGTCACGAGGCCGGCTCGTCTGCGGGATGGACGTTATCAAAAAATTGATCGCTTCCTCCCTCCTCCCGGCCCGCCTCCGCCCCCCCCTCCCGCCGTCGACGTTAAAACCATTGCGATTATTGAAAACTTATGTACTTCATTTTCTTCTTCGAGGAAGCGACGCGTCAACTTTATGCGTATTTAAATGTTTCGTCTAGCAACCACAAACGCTGAAGACGGCACATAAAAGGGGAAAGCGAGCGGGGGCAGAGCGCCTCCGCCGTCTTGACAATCAGCATTAGGTCGAATATATTAGACATAAATCTGCGCGGGCTTTATGTTTATCATAAAAAATGGAGCGGCCGGCTCACGACCATAAATTCACCTCGTAAAGATGGACACCAACTCCCCGCCCGCAAGCCAGGCTGCTGTATACTCATATAATTTTGGCTGCTGGTGAAAAACATTTTAAATTCATTTGAAGGGTAAACAAAATTTATAACAATAATTTTTGATTTTTCTTATGATTGGCATAGGTTAGTAATCAATATGAATATATTTTAAATTATATCTTGTAGTTAATCGTTAATTCTAAAACATACATACTGTTAATCCTATTACCATTTTGACTATCTGGAAAGGATGAATAAAAGAAGACTTACAAAACAAATCTATAGAACGAATGTGTGATGGAAAGGTCGGTAAGGGTCGCCCTCTAAAATCCTATACGGACTGTGTTGGGGGCATATCAAAAAAGGGCCAAATTTTAAGCACCCTAAGCCGACGAACTTGCATCAAAATATTGATGGATGTCAGTGAGGCAAGAGAGATATGCAAAGATCGCACCATGTGGAAATAGGCGTGAGTTTATATATATATTGTTACAACCAAAAGCCATTGACTGATGGATATATATACTTTATGAGTGCAAAACGGTATATAGTGACTTGAATAAGGACGAACGTGTAAAGTAAGTTTGTATAAAATGAGCTTGTTGCAATTTATTTGCATTTAAATGGTTATGAAAATACCCACAGTGTTACTTATTATATCTCAGTGTGTGCTGCATGTATGTTGTACACTTACATAAAAAGGGACCATTGGCTTTTCTGTCTTTCAACTTGTAATTTATAAGTACCTAATAATATAATTAATCAAGAGTCTGCCAATAAGTTCTTTCAATTACATGCTTAACATTGTTTAATCTACATAGCGCACTGGGCTAAAGGATTTTATATAAGCATTTAGTTGACAATATGGCAATCGCTATAGCCTAATATCACAACCAATACTTTTTTATAGCGTTATCGAGGGACAACGAGCATGTGAGTCACGCGACTATAGGTGGTCACCGACGACCATGGACCTTTGCGACTCCGGAGAAGTCATCGATGCATTGACGGCCTTTTGGGTGGGAATAAGACATCTGATGGAGAAAGGAGTTGGCTGATGGAGAGAGGGATTTTGGGGTGATAGAAAAGAGTAGACCTTCGGAACTCTCACTCACCGGACGAAATGACAGCGGAAGTTGTTACTTTACGTCTGTATTCTATGAAAGTGTAGAATTGCACTTGCTGATTACAGAATAGCTCTACCACAGTAATTTGACGGAAATTTGACGAAGATAAGATTACAGAATTTCACCCATTACATCATATTTCATAATATCAATTCCTAAAAAAACTGTTTACAATGTTCACTGTAAAATAATACTTTATAGAGTGCTTTTTTTGACCATCACAAAATATGTGTAATTGTATAAACTATACAATTACATATATCAACTGAACTAAAAAAAATAGAGTTGCATTCGATTTTTTTTTATTGTATCAAAATAAAAAGTATAATGGAAAAATATACTACAAAATTAAGGTAACTTTGTTTCATCTGATAATCGCTCAATTAAATACATTTTATATTTTCAAATACGTAAGTTTTTGAAGCGTTTCGCCGGTAATAGAATTAAATACTTACACCGATTAGCCATCACACAACGAAAAACTACACCAGAATAATAAATAGGTGCTGATTAAAAAACAACCGTCTTAAACACGAAGTTTGGACAATTTCTACCTGTAGTAGGTAGTTATGACATGACGCATAAAGTGCGATTTGAAACTGATCCACACATTCCAAAAGGCATGGCGGCTGTCCCCCAGTCCGCGCTTGCGCGCTCAGCGGCGCCCGCGGCGGCGGATGGAGACGTTACACGTGCACTTATTTCACCACAAAGGGGAAATGTGCATTTGTCACCTACCTATGCAGCTCTATGCTTAGCAGGCGTATTGGGCTCGCATCGTTTGCATCTATGCGCATACAATTGATCGGTATATGTCATTTTTTATGTTTGTATTTGCACCTTATACCGTGAAGCTTGACTGAATGTGTGCAAACATACGCGTTTGTTTCGGAAGTGAGTTGTCGTCGTGTCAGGTTCATTGTTTGGGTTTCGCACCGCAAAAGGAAAAAAGTAACCCTTTTAAGATTACTTCGTTGTTCAGTTGTTAAAACCCTTTTTCTCAAGGTCGCGTGGAGATATTAAGTTGAAAATAATACCAAATATTTAGGTCTGGGAAAGCCCTTGGAGTTGTAAAAACATTAAGGTTCTTAGTCAACTTGATCAAAAAATAAGACCAAAATACGGTCTATTAGCGTTATATTTCGATACTCGCAGATTGTTTACTACTTTTACTTTTTATTAATCTAGAAAACATGAAATTAAATGAGAATCAAACTCTTACAATACAAATAAAGGAAAAAACGAAAAATATTAATTTTTGTCCTTGTAGGTTCTTTGTAATTTGTAAATCCACACAATTCATAGAGCATAAAACTAGTTCTGTTTCAGAGTATCTAGCGTACAAGTTCTAGTGGGCGATAAGACGGAGCCTTGTAAATCATCCATTTGAAATGGCTTGGGTGAGAATTGCATTTCTCCTATGCGGAATCATAAGTGACCGTCTCAGAGAAAAAGTTTTATAATTACAAGGCAATACGGCATTTTAGTTATTTATATACCTATTAGAACGTATTAAAAACCTGTTGCCGGAATAGAATTAATAAATAAGCGAAGTGTACATTTATTATCGAGATCTTCGTAATTATTTAAGATCGGAATATAAGTCGGCAAAGTAAACTTCTTGTTAAAATAAATTACCCGCTGAATGCCCACCTACTGGGGATTGGCCTTTAGCGAAATTGCATCAGTCAGGTGCTAGAAACTTCATTAATATTAATGGCGAAAGTATAAGGGCAGTAGCTACAAAACAACGTACATAAAGATACGCCTCACGCTTTGTTCATTATTGAAATGTAATAAAATATTTATAAATTTGATTAAAGTTTTAATTTTAATTTATTGCTGCACTTTTAATGTAGTCAATATCAATCATATTTACAGATCGGCGGTTCCGTATTGGACTATGTCAGATGATGGAATAAGTGTGCAAGTAAACGCAGACAGATGATGAGATGACGGAAGACATAGGATGATGAAAACTGATGATGAAAAGCAGGTGAAGACCAGTCGATTGATTTACTATATCTAGAAATACAACAGGTTATGATGAAGGTATTTTTTTTTAATATGCTCACGCGTGTTTCTCATAAGAGTAGACATCACCACATAGTTGATACGAACCTCGCATACATCCTTTTCTTTACTGTTATCCATCAATCGTCTTCATGCAAACTAGTCGGTTTCGGGCGCTTAGATTTGTTAGTTTTTAATATGCCTCCTATTTGATCTATACATCTGAATTGCTTGGGCGACCCTTGCTAACTTTTCCATCATTCTTCGCTTCATTGTCTCTGTATATCTGTTTTGTCAGTCCACATTCATTTATTCTATTTTAAGGCATATCGAATAACTTTTTGTCTAGTTCTTCTAGTGTGTTACTAATACATATGTTACTTCTTTGTGATAGTGAATGAAAAAAAAAACAGTGTATGGGTTATCTCCGACGCACAACTAGAGTTTATTCCTTAAGAACGATTATAAAATAAATAAATTAGAGAATGAGTGAATGCATTTTTAAATTATCTAAAGCATGCATTATATATTTATTTACATTGATTATACAACGAATTTGTTAAAATACATAATAAAACCATGAAAATAGAAACAATGATAATTTTATGTAATAAAGTTTTAAGCAATATTGCTTTTAGAAATTATTGACGTTATCTTGCGTCGCATTTATTCCAGGAACAATATCGACGTCATTAAACACTGAGACAATTGGTTTGTGGTAATATATATATATATAGACAACTTAACTTATTTGTAAAAAAATGTTATACATTTTCCAAATTACCGCATCCACGTGTTTTTCAAATTCTGGCTCACTTTCACTCGAAAAGGTTGTTTCCATATTTTATAATATTTTTTAAACTTTATTCGTCTGTTAATTCTTTTAATTTACCCATAAATATCGATTTAATAGATATCAATTTATACAAACATAGATAAAATTTATAATTTAGATCAAAACTCCGCAAGTTTACGCTGTACTTTACACATACTGCTAGGGGATGCGCAAGACAAGTTGTGCATGAACAAGGAGAATATACGCGTGTACAGTCTCCATACACACGAGACTGATCTGAACGTAACGTAATGTCCAGTTTGATTTTACTCCCCGTGATTTTTCATACCTCGGGCTTATATATGAAAAATCGATTCTTAGGGTGTAAACTCCAATAATAAGATGTCAGACCGTGGAAAAATGATCTAAAAAGCTATAAACAATGTAATATTATAAATGTATAATAAAATATGTAAATTTATAAAACTAACACTTCGTATACTGTCGGTGTTAGTTGGTGTTTTCAAAGGATTATTGCCGTGTGCACAGCTTTAACAGAAATGGTAGATGGTAAATAATTTGCGCATTCTTTTGGCCTTGTACAATTTTTTAGGTTACTTTTTATACAAACTATGTTTTTTTATTGTAAAATCTAATCTTTTATTAGTCCTTATTTCTACTAAATCTGCACTCTAATCCTGTTTAGAATTCGGATAAAGTAGGTACTTAGTGACAATTTACAATGTATTTTTAACAATTATCATAAATATTAATTGTTTTAATTTTATTATAGAAATAATATATTTTTGAAATCGTCTCGCTTTTTCATTCATCTGATTCCTTATACGATATGTTAGTTTAATTGTCTCAGAAAATTATTCGTGCTTCATACATTCAACGACCCTTCCAAATTAAAAATCGTTTAAGTATAAATAAGCAGTGTACGTGATAGCAAAACGGATAAACCTACCTTTTTTCTACGTGAGGGTTGAGTACAAACCTTTCATCTCCATCATTTGATCAGTACAGATGCCCTTGATAGGAAACTAGGAACTGGTCGAAAAATTAAACTTTTTTAACCGGAATAATGACAGGTGCATACAAATTACGAAAGATAAATATAAGGTCGTAAAAATGGGCTTAAAAGCACTAACTCGGCTTATTCTCCCACATTAAAATACTTCAAACGAGTGCTGCGAATTCTTGGATATTTATTGATTTTTTTTGTATGTTTAAAATACAAAATTAATAATTTTAGTCTTCAAAGTTCACACGTAGAAGTATTTTGCTGCTCAGGATAGAATTTCTACAAAGCGAAAAATAATCTAGGTTCTCGTAACTTGTCCGAGCATCGAACTCGTTATCCCTCGATTCAAAAGTATCACACCAACACCGAGCTGTCACCCTCTAATATTTCCGAGTAAATCACGTCAATACTTATTTACCAATGTACCATGATGAATATTGTTATATCGGGAACAACAAGGGTCAGACGCGATATCCATAATTAAAGACTGAAAACGTACATGTAAAAAAACAAACAACGAACAAAGGACGCGAGGTCTTCACACCGATCGTTCTGTGTGATAACACTGGTCGGCGGCCGGCGGGGGCGCGAGCACGAAGGGGGGCTTGAGACGCAATATCCCGGTGACGTCCCGTAACGCGGGATCCCGAAATCTCATCCCGATACCAATGTCGTTTCCGATACGGCGCCCATCTCCGCGTATTACATTATGACGTCTCGCAATGGCGGCCAAAGGGCCCGGTTACAGTTTCGTGCGGCGCGGGTCATAAGGTGAACGAAACACAGCGATGTGTAATTGTATATTTAAACTGTAGGCGATCATCACATTCACTGTTTACTTATTTGACATGATTAAAAAGAGCTATTGGCCGTATGTCGTGTTGAATAATTGAATTTCTCCATTTTAAGTATTACAATTTTCACGTGTAAATTTTATACATTTACATAAAATTAACTTTCTTTTGTTCTTTGCATACTTCCTGTATTCTATAGTCATATACGTGTACAGTGGTAGAGTAGACATGTGTTTTGTCTATGTCAGGATAGGTGTATACTTTCTAATTATTAGACTATAGACAGAGTTTGCGCTATAAGTTTTCTCTACCTATCTATCCACGTTGTGTCATTAATGGCATTTCATTGACATTTATCACGTGACATGTAAAGTTTTTAGTTAGCATGCGCTAATATTTTGTAGGCAGGTGTCTATAGTATCTTATCTATTGCACCTAATACATTTTAATACTAAAAATTAAAGTGCTCTCCGTTTAAGATAGCGACGGTACAAATATATCAGTATCTTATTTGGTAGTGTCATAGACTGATAAGCTAAACTGATCGGATAGAATGTCAATTTTCTTATCTCTATTTCGAGAAGCTTTTTCAATGTTTTTAAATCTTCTATGCTAGAGGTTCATGTTAGGAGAATAGGAGTATTTTTCCGCGATAATAATTTATTTCCCGAGATTTGACTGACTTGAAAAAAAGGAACAATAAAAAAGTTACACTAATCACCGTCCGACTTTTCTGTTGCTATATGTATAAAAAAAAATTAATGAGTCTACAGAATATTTGAATGATCAAGACGAACTAAATACAAAGTTAAACGACTTTTTTACTGTTCAAATCCACTACAGTAACTTCTTGCTGTTGACATATATGCAATTTTCAACTTTCTATAAAAGAAATGTAGTTGTCTATGGTGCTAGTATTTAAAACTATAAGGTTTCACGTTTTTACTCGGACCGGCCCTATCAAAAATCGGAGTATATTTGAAAACCATGTGATAGTTTCTTAATTAAACTGCAATGTAATGTAGTATTGTGAATAGACAATTGTGTGCTAAATATTAATTAACTATTAATTGTATTCGAAACTTATCCAAAGAAGAATCGAGGACATTTCACTATGAAATCGGATTTAGGTGATAAAAACAATTCTGAAAAGTTCCCTTATAACTAGTCATAATACATGTTTGATGTATTTCAATAACGCAGTGGAACCTTAACATTTAATATTAAATTGTGAATATTACACGTATTTAATAGCGTGCTAGCTCAACATGTATAGGACTAGCTTTCCGCTCACGGCTTCGCCCACGTGATGAATAGCCAGGGATCGAATTCGCGTAAGTTACGGATGGACATTTATACATACCTCCAGCTGCTCTATTATGTTAAGACAATAACATTAAGACATTATACATAAAAGTCATTATAGACTCTATGTAAAAGCGATATGTTTTGAAATGCATATGACATTACTGCAATATAGTGCGACAGTTTCATAGCGATAATGAAAGGTTTTCCTTACGTTGTCACTGTAGTCGCGATTGTGTTGTTTGTTTGGATAAATATGCTCATTGATGTCAAAAAAGCACCAAATTGTGCCGACCCAACTATTATACGAATCAAGCTTTGCATATGTACGTTACGTACAGTATCGAGTACCTTTTGTCGCATTATGCTGAGAACGAGTTGATTTCGCATATTTGACTGGAAGTTAGGCGTAATGCTTTTGTGAGTACGGAACGTTGTTATGTCTACTTGACTTTTACTATGCACCATAAAACCAAAAAAAAAAGTTTGAAACTGATTCAAATATTAATCGACATCAATTTGTGTTGGCACAATTTGCACGGCAGGGCATGGACGCCTTCTCGCCTCGTGTGAATATCTAATTAGAATTGAATTGGACTTTTTGTTTTGCCGGCTTGACATTGCGCAATTAAACTCTTAAAACTCGGAAAAACATCGGCAACTTTAGCAGTTTAAAATGTTTTTCAAGAAGTCTCGTCGCGGTTTCAGATATTGAATGTCCATTGTACGTATAATAGGAAGCATGCACTTAGTGCATTTTTGTTACGGAATGCGAAAAAGGACCTATGGGTCGAACTACATAACACGACACCGACAACTGTAAAGAGCGTAAATCGGCGTCTGCGCATGCAGAGATGCGGTAACGGGCCGGCTAATAAATTATTTAAATACTATTCACGTACTGTCATCGGCGGCCGCGTCAATGCTATAATTTTATGCGCATGATGACAGCGTCGCGCGATGATTAACGCAAGGAATTTGTTTACTTTTTGTTTATCAGTATCGGTGGGTACAACGTTCTGATAAAATTCCATACGCGCGGTGAACTAACGTATCGGTTAATACTATCACTTGTAGAAAAGGAAAAATACCTCGCGCATAAAGATTCTTGATTCACATAGCAATATTTTCGTTTTCGTCTATGTCTTTTTTGTTTATTTTTTTCAGGAAAAGTTAATCGTTATACTTTGAATATGAACTCTGAGTTAGACTTGGCAAAGGCAATGTGATCACGTCAAAAGGACCATAAATAAAAAAATTGAAAAGTAAATTAATGGTCACAAAAAAACTAAAGACTCATTTGTAAGTGGACGGTTCTGCGCTAAAAACTAAAAAAATAATTATCGATTCTATTCTCTCTGTCTACTCCAATAGAGCCTAAATGTAATTCATGTTTGCAGGGGTGGATCTAGGTCCCCCTAGATCCACCCCTGCAAACATGAATTATTCTTTTTCTCCCGAAAAAGAATCATGAGGTCCTCCTGGATGTGCTGGATCTTCGTCTTACTATTATAATCGAATTACAGTCTGTCCTAATATAACCTTGCCTTGCATGTTTGTAGTAAAGTATAATTACGTGTGGGGTGCTTTTTCGGAAAAATAAAGAAATAAATGATTCGTTTATTCTCAGGCTCTTTTAGGGTAGACAGAGAGAACAGGTTCAATAATTATTTTCTATCTTTTAATGCAGTACCTACCTACTTAAAAACGGTATATTGAAGTTCTTTTTTAACTAGTAAGTTATGAAGTTGTGCTTACCTACTTTCTCTATTATCAGATCAGTGCACTCACACGCTATTATTTTATTGTCATTAGAATTGCACACAAATGCCAAGTTTCTTGACAATCTGACAATTAAAAATTAATAAAAAGCTTATAAAAAATAAATTTTGAACATTGTACAAGGTGAAAGTAAAATTAAAAACCGGCCAAGAGCATGTCGGACCATGCTCAGTTTAGGGTTCCGAAGAAGTTGCTATAAAGAAATGCATTACAAAGGAAAAACTACATTATTACACTTTTTCTATGTGTTCCGCTCAGAACAGTTATAAGCAATTTAATCCCTTATAACTAGAGAAACAAGGAGGTATGTCCACTACCACTATAAACTAGTGTAAACTAAAGGACACCAGAAAAAGAACATACCTTTATATGCAATTTTTTTTCCTTTTTTGCGACGAGGCGGACATAAAAAAATGCATAACGCACACCCGCGCGCTCGTGCACGCGGGTAGTGTGGAGGTGAAACCCATTGAAAATTTTCCCCTGAAGTTGGAATAATTTGGTCGGCAATAGCTGGATTTCTATAATAACTTCACCGAACGCGGCCGGATGACACGCGGGGGTGTCGACGGCACGTGACTTGTCCTATGGGCGATTCCTTAAGAAATCGCTTCGACATTGGAGTCACTGGATACCAATACGAGTCGGGTCCATTTTTACCTACCCGGCGCGAAAGCGGCCGGGTGGAGTAGGGGAGCTATGGTCTAAGACCTAACTAATAGAGGAATACCTACGCTTAGTCAGTCATGTGTGTCGTAGACATTCATGAGACTATCTACTGCCGCTATAAGAGCGTCAGGTGGATCGGTAAGTACATTCCGTGGCCTACGGATAAAATGATGAAGGTGCGGTGGTTCGAAACAACTGCTGAACCAAGGAGCGCATTGGGATGAGATCCCGCGATGTCGAAGAATCGCTTGGATGCGTTCTTCATGTATTTAGCTATGTCTGGGATTTCTATGTACCTGTGAAGTATTGAGTTATGGGCGTACCAATGTGCATCCGTAGCGTCTCTACAAAATTTATTCTGAATAACTTGGAGCCTATCCAGTGCTTACGGGGCGGCGTGAGCGAAGACCGGGGACGCGTATGTCAATACCGTACCGTCTTTGGGTTCGAGGGAGGCTTTGTTCTGGATTTTTTCCTCTATATGTTGAATATGAGCAATGTCATGCGGAGAGAAAAGCATGAGAGAATTAGGATTCGATATTATTCGCCAGGTACTCCGCTATCTCCGCCTCGTCTAGAGCAACGGAATTATACGGTTTTTGAGATGAGGTATAGGGATGTACCTCTCTGTTTTGAGTGATTTGGTGACCTTCCAAAACGTATTGTGTGACGGTGTAATTTCCTCCATGAGATCGCTATAGTTTTCATTTCGGACTTCTTCAACGTGAGCCCTCACTCGGCGTTGGAGTGCTCGAGCTCTGGATCTGTGTTCTGCAGTGGGGTATGAGCTTCGTTTTTTGCTCTTATCAATTCAAGAACGTCCGCCGAGAGCCTCTTGCGATCCGAGGACGCCGGAACCTTCGTCCGATTTTCTCAACTACTATCATGATGTGGTCGGTAAGAGCACCTATGGCAGAGTCTATTTCGTCAGTTATACTAATGTCGTCGGGAAGGTTCACTAGTAGCCATTAAAGACCAGATTCTTTGCACATATTGCAGTGTTATTCCCTAATTTCTAACCGTCAAGGAGATTAATTTAACCCTTAATTTCCAACTATCAAGCTAAACAGTATGAAATGATGCCCCCAGACGCATACATCTGAATGAAAAAAAGTGGAAACATACTATACGTGCCTATAACATTTGAGGATATCGATTTTTCTGAGATACCATTATTAGATTCTGACATGGTAACAAAGGAACCACTTCGTAAGTATGCTCTTTCGAATAAAAAAATAATTTTCACAATCGGTTCACAAATGACCGAGATATCGAGTAATATACATATAAAAACAAAAATTTGAGTTACTCGTCCTTTTATTGAAGTTGACCAAAAATTATTTCAAGCACAAGTAGTTAAACGAATGAGGTTCTACAATATTCACATAGACAACTTTTTATTACATGAAACTAGGGATCACAGCGGATAATCGCTCGAGATTAAAGACTGGCGGTATTGTAAAGTTAGGCTGTGTTAAAATTGAAAAACCATTTGTTCATATTTATTAGACTTTTTTTTGTAAATGTTACTGAAGGCAAATTAATTAATTAATCAAAGGTACACACACAATTCTTTACTCTTTAAAGTAAACTATTCCTACTGACAACTAGGCGTTGGGCATTAAATATCATTATAATCAAGTTATCAAAAGTTAAATTATTGAATTCTTCAGAAACCGGGTATAGTGTTGAAAAGTACTTATGTTATTTAAAATTGTAGTATTATTGAGTAGAATTATTTTATTGCAGAAAGAGAAGATTAACTAAGACACAAATTTTATTAAAATGAATCTGAACTTAGAACGTTTGTTGAATTATAGACAAAATCGATCAAGTACGAGTTGAAATCGCTTCAAGAGGGTTCTGTCAGTCGTTCAGTACTGTAAATCATTGCATTAGTCCTCAGTAAATGAAATAACACATCTTATATATTTTTGTGCTTGTTTTACATTTCCCATGGAAAAAATACTTCCTATAAATAAGGGTTTTTTGTATGTAATTTCAAAATATTAGGCTCTGTTGTTTTGAAAATAAAGAGGACTAATAAATTTTTGTGTATTTTCTTTAATGCTTTTTAAAACATGCATTTTAAAATTATAAGAAAATGTATTTTTGTTTTCCATAATTAAACTTACAATGATTATAATTACTATAAAATTTAAAATAAACTTTATTCATATAAAGTATTCGACAGTATTTTTTTGCTGAAAGTATGAAATAGCCCCTTATAATTAAACTTTTAAATTAGGATTCGTTTATTTGTGATACACATTCATGATTCGTGATTCGCTTAATTTTGTGTAAACCGTATTGAATCGATCATGCGTCTTTTGCGCAAAAAATCATAATCTCCTTTTTTATAACAACTTTGCCAAAGAAACATTGAAGTAGTCGTTTCTGAAAAAAGTAGCTCAGAACATAAACGTGCAAATTTACGAACAACTTTAGCACTTAGTAATATGATGCATGCGCTAAACCTCACCCACCCCGTCATCCGAGGCAGGCACGCGGCGGATGTCGGCAGGCAGTCAGTGCCTAACAAGTCCGCTGCGGGTCCGTCCGTCTTCGCTCGGTTGACGACGGACGCGCGGCTTTAGAGATTTAAGTATTTTGTAATAAAGTGCTACGTTTACGATATTGACGTTTTTGTGTCTGTAGTAACATTGTGTCTGATTAATATTGAAGTGTTTAATAACAATGCCTTTCGCTGCAATGGAATATGTAAACATGATTTATTATTGGGGAGTTTACAGAATCGCTGCGGCTCTAAGACTTCATAATGAAACTTACTCTGACAGTCAACAACTTGCGAATCTATAAATAATATTGCGTGCTGTTTATCGTTTACGCAATAATTTGCCTTAGTTTTCGTTGTTTGTTTAGAGGTGAGTGGAACACATATGAAAAATCAGAGATAAATGTAAACCTACGGCGACAGCATCAAGTTTCATTTGTAGGTAAGTGATTAGATAAATTCTTTAAACAATACATAGCATAACCCGATCGTCCCGTTCCAGGGCGCGGCGCGCGCGGTGCTTAGGCGCGTGAGCGCCGTCTAGCCGAACATTTCCTAGGGTTTTCTCTATAATAATCTTATATTATTTGTAAGTATATTTTCAATTATATGTTTTTATTATAGTTACTTTGGCAAAGTTGTTCTAAAAAGGAGGAGATTATGAATATTTGCGGAAAGATGCATGATCGATTCCATCCTGTATACTAATTCGTAATTTTTGTCGTGTGGTAGATTTGAAGAAAAGAAAGGATTGTGACAAATAGATAGATGAACCAGACATGAGGTAATACTATAAGTTTGCCGTTTTTTCATGGAGTGTACGGAACCATAAAAAAAGAAGACGGATAGAAGGCGGTTTAAATTTCGGCATCTTCTTGAACAGTGTTCAAAAACATATTAAATAAAATACAGAATATTCATTCTGCGAATTCTGTATTCGCGAATTCCGTAAATGAATATTTACGGAATTCGCTTTTGATTTGTGGTTCTCAATATTTACACTTTCTATACCTGAAATCCTTTATTACTAGCGATAAACTGTCAAAAGCAAAAGTAGCCTTCAAATCCAACAATCTTTATTTTATGGAGCTCACCGCAAACTTTAGTATGAAAGAACATATATCTTATTGCATTAACTGACGTCATATAAAAATAGCTTTTGCCTGGGTCTCCGCTCTTGTACGTGTATTCTGGGACCACACTGATTTCAAAAGTCGAGACCTGAAGAGATCGAGGTCGAAAATAGAACTAAAATCAAAATTAAGTGTAAGACTAAAATTAGACTGAAAAGCGTGTTCGGAAATAGAATAAGGAGCAATATCGAGACCAGAATTCAGAGAGGGACTAGAATGGTAATCTGCTTAGATCGAGACCGCAATCTGAATCGAGAGAGAGACAGGTCTGTATTGAAACTGGGATCAGAACCGAGAACGGGATATGGATCGTGATCTTAATTAAAATCGTAATCGGTGGATATAAGATGAAGGAATTCATTTTTTACCCACGCCGGCGGAAGCTGGTATGAATATAAACTGTCAAATGAGCACTTTGTTATATTTAAATGAAACATACATGTGCATAAAATAATTCTGAGAACAATTAATATGAAATACGTTCTTTCAAACAATTTCTTTAACATGACATACAGACTGAGCCGGAACGAATCGGTGATCGCATAAAAGTCGATTTCTCGGTGATATTTACCCGTACCTATCTCCTTGCTGAAGCGATGCGGAGGGGGCAGAAGGTGCGGAGGGGCACGTATCGAACGCTAGTCGCGTACCGTGCAGTAATATTTTTACGAGCAGGTTTTATTGTTGACGCACAATAAATTCGTCAACGCGCCCATAGGTCAGGCCGTAGGTATGCCGGTCTTCCCCTCCCCCCCCTTGCCCCACTCCCTAGCCGCCTAGCTCTGTCTATGAGCACGGACGACACGAAAAGTTGTCGCGCCCCGAAACGAGATAAGATAATATCGGCGCATGCATGCGGTGTGAAAACCCACGGCCTATCACAATAGCAGCAATCAATGATTCCATTTTAATTCACACGATAAATATAATGCGATATGTAAATTCACGTACAGTCGTTTGATGGAATAATTGCTATAAATAACTATACGGTCAGCTAGAGCGGCTAGAGTAAAGCCGCGGACTATTGCAAGTGTTAGGTTAAAAGTTTTCATTTTATTGCCTGTATACGTATCTTAAGCTATGTCGCACCGGAATGCATTTCATTCTACTATGAGCTATTGTTTAGATCCGCTATTCACTCCATATTTTGTATTAAAATATTTAATTTTAATTTTTCCTATTATTATATTATATACATGTTATAAATTATATTTCTATATTACTTTTTGTATTATTGAATTCTTATAAACTTCTCTGCATTTTAAAATAACCAATCATATTTGTGTCGTTAGTACCTGTGTCAGTATGAATTAATTAATATTACGAGATGAGCAGTGTCTAATTAATGAAGTTATTTACTTTTTATTGTTTCTTTAATTAAAGCTCCTTAAGGAAGAAGTGTAATTATTTTTAAATTTCCATAAATTACAATCAAAGCATGATAGCTCTTAATCGTTGATTAGACAAGTATACTTTGTATTATTACGTAATACTGTAGTATTACATACTACATAAATACATGAAGTAGCTGTTTAATTATTCCTTATACTATACAATAAAAATATGATTTGTTGTTTTTCCAAGAGATAGTAAGTGATCTCGAATGGTTTATTTCTTAACGTGTTGTTTTAATTGTACTAATTTTATTTTTCTTGTTTTTTACACCCAATCTACCTTTATCATTAAATAATATATAATTTTGCAGTATCGCTTTTTGACTCTAGTATACTAAAGATTTATTTTCTAACACTGGATATAATTCTAGTCAAATTTACTTAATAGTGACTAATATCTAATCTTCTTTAATTTTTAACCGAGTTCTTTTCTAGTCTTTTTTTAACCGACTTCAAAAAAGGAAGATTTTTTGAAGTTTTTCAAATATGTTGATAGATAGTTTAGTCAATTGTACACTGGTTTCTAAAATTATTTTGTGTTTGGAAGGGTATGTCATCTAGATGGACTCATAGGCATCAAAATAGGATTTGATGTAGAGATTCTGAGAAAGTGTTAATATAGCCTCGAATGTTGCAGGCACGCTAATATATTTGAGATTTTCATTAGTTATTCAAGTGTTTGCGTCCGGGAATCTTTATCTTGTATTGCTGAGCTGATTATAGAATCCACAGCAGTCTTTAATGGTTAGGAGTTAGGGGATAATATTGCGTGGCAATTTCTATTTATGCCTAGTACTTTATGTAGACATTTGGACGGTGATTCGTAGTTGAATGTCGATAAAGAATAATAATAAGAGTAGATATATCACGCCAAAGTGACGCCCTCTGATCAATACATACCTCTCTAGGAAATAAGCGAGAGGTTTATGGTGAAATTCATACTGTAAAATCTACAAAAGTTCAATTTAGTAATAATTTAAGTCATATTTACCCACTGTCTCGAATTGTCTCAATAAAAGTATCTGGTTTAAAATAGAATAGAATACAATCAATTTTTATTGTTTATCATTTCGGTTACAATGTATATACATATCATTACATTTAGATTCGCTTAGCGGCCGACGAAAGCAATATTGTGTAGTTGTTATAGGCAATATTTTATAATGTATATTGCACGCGTCAAAACGCCAAATATTTGAGGTATCACATTACTCTCAACTTGTCAAAAACAAGTGCTATCTTGAACTTTGATCGCCTCTTATTTATGTATTTCATACTTATACTTTAATACGAGTACACTGATGTGTAGAAAAACTATCCTTTTAATACAATTATAATAACAAATTAACATTTACTCTTTACTTATATAAAGAAAAATCAATTGAAAAAAATCTATTGACGTCCGTGTATGTATGTAAAGATACCGTGTGTGGATACAATAATGTCCGAAATATAGAGATCATAATTTTATTCACTTTAGACTTGCTTGCTTGCCTTGATTTCATATTGAAAATGGCTACTTAGTAAAATGTCGTTTAATTAATATTAATAAAAATCTAAAATCGACTCGTATTTTGTATAGTGTACGTCTCATAACGAGAAGTGTTTGAAATAGCGCATTTCTACATGTATGAATAAATAAAGTTTAGCTTTAGGCCCCGGATTGGCCTAAGTAGGGCCTGACTATAAGTGCGCTATTAGTCAGTTGATTTACAATTACAGCCTACTGCGCACGCGTTATGATCCTCTCGTTCAAATCGGAAATGCCGCGAAGTTTAAAATTAAAATTATAGAGAAATAGTTATTTTTTGTTTATACAATTTTTACGTTTTCGAATGAGCGGGACGTCTCATTCCCTTTGAATTTTTCAAATTTTATATATAATTAAGTTCTGAAGCTAATTTTTTTACATTTTATGCTCTACAGGGAGGAATCGTTCATTTGCAGAACGGTTTTTTTCCTCTCCCTGGGCTTTATATATTCGATTTCTCCATGTTTACTACTGGCCAACATATGGGATTGAAATGGTCATAACGGGTGTATACTTTCTCAGGATCTTTCAGAACCCTGTATGTACACTGCGCAGGCTTCATGAGCATATCAGCACAGTGAAGGTCGTGGATATGCCAAGGGTCCTGCTAAAGTATTTATTTCCCGCAGATTGTGCGTAGCTGTGTGTTATCGTGGGAAATTACTGCAGATTTAAGGGCAATCCGATATTGCCTTTCTAACTTGACAGTATTTGTTTTGTTCACTCTCGGTAACAGTCGCAGTATTCCATTATACAACACTGAGAGAAAGCGGGTTCATATAACAGTCAATTTAGTCTCGAGTTCAGCTTTTGGATACCATCCTATACGATTGATCTTAGCATGCTTCGGACTTGTTGAATTCGCAGATTATGTATTTTATATGTTTATTTATAGTCAAGTGTTTTTCAAACCAGAAACGTAAGAATTTTACTTATATTTTGTATTTGATCTCTTCCAGGCGGGTACACAGAGATTCAAACAGGGTATGCAAAGCTAAAAGAAACTTCCCAGTTTCAGCATTGTTTCGGTTATGCAAAGTATAAAGATACTTACTGTCGCATCGATGGGCCACCAACCAAAACAATGCTCAAACTAGTGGTTTTTTAAAATTTTGCATACCTCTTTTAAAATTTTGTGCACGCCTCTGATCTCTTCGCCAGGTTAAATTTTGACGGTCGGTTTATATTTCATTTTTGTTGAAAGCATAAAGCTCATTAAGTTTTTTTCTATTGCTCCCTGGTCACCATTCATCGTAATATTTGAATATTTCAGTCAGTGCCTGTTCAAGACATAACACAATACCTCCTAAATCCTTACATATAGATATGTCGGAGATATACAGATTGAAAAGGTTGTCGTTGCATTTGTGACATCAGTCTTCATTACCCACCAGCGGTCTGGTGTGGACGCCCGAATTTCCCAGTGTTACAAAAAAAATGGTTTTCTATAAAGTCGGTTTACGGACGACAATTTTACGTGATAACGTCATAAGAAAACATTGACGAAAAATTGCATACTTTTATGAATTGAATTTAATTATTATTACTAAATTATCATTATTTTGTATAATACAAAGAAGGAGTTAATTGAAATTGTAATAAGCATTGGAAACCACGTTAACTTTTCATTTCACTTTATAAACATTTGACAAAACGTTTCGCGTGTAGGTTGTGTGCGGCCGCTGGCTCTCTTCTACTTGCGCGCATCGGCCGATGGAGTGGAAGAGAGATAGATGCGTCACAAGTCAAACGCTTAGGCTGATCGTGACTCTCTATCGCTTCTTGTGCGCTCTCGTTTGCATGTTGAGCTCAGGTGGAACGTGACAATGAGAAATGCTTTTTCTTGCGTGCAGCCGGCGCTCATCGATTTATAAGACGTTATCACGACAAAAAATATTGTGGGCGCATACGCGCCCGCCGCTGAAACATATGCATGTTTCAGCGGGAAGCGTTTCAAACTTAACACAAAACAATATTCAAACATATAACAAAACACAAAACCGTAGCGTCTGTACACTGAAAATATGTTTGATAACCTGAATGTTTGTGATGTAGGGAGGTATGTAATAAACTTTTTTTTTTATTTTGTCTCTCTGAACACGTTAATCTCCAGAACTACAGACGAATTTTTATGGTGTTTTCACAGGTGACTTAAGAGTAGAGCGGCGAAACATAATAAGTTCAATTGCGTCACAATTTGTTCACGGGAAATAAGTCGCCTTTTGATATGCGCTCCTAGAGAAATAAATTTCACGCGTATAAAGTCACGGAAACTGCTAGTATCTTATGAGTATACTGATGCAGTATACTTATATTCCTTACGTGAACGATCTGATATTGATTTTACCGCTTTGTATGACATTCAAGTGCTATAGTGAAATTAAATCAAATGTTTCTATAGGTGTGTTTTGCCTTAACGTCTGAGGAGTCATCGTTGTCTATTGCTATCTTAAAATTGACTGAAATTCACTTCAATTGTATTGTTTAGTGCTGGTACATGGCTATTTTATTTTGACCATATTTCATTTTTATGTTTGATAAGGAAACCTTTGCGAACTGTTTACATTATCAATCGGTAGTATGAGTTTTTATAATTATTCTAACTATATTTTGTCTCACCATATTGAACGATAGGTTTTTAACATAAAAAATTATATACTGATAATACTACAGATAAAGTCTAATGGATAATGTGGATTAATTTGTGATTTCAGTACGATAGTAACGTGTCACG
This sequence comes from Eumeta japonica, assembly GCA_005406025.1. NCBI lineage: Eukaryota > Metazoa > Arthropoda > Insecta > Lepidoptera > Psychidae > Eumeta > Eumeta japonica. The sequence continues at coordinate 337,883 of BGZK01000531.1, forward strand.
AATAAGTCCGCTTCGTCGCGGTTCACATGTCCTTAATGCATTTCGTAATGACGCACGACATTTCTAATATGGAGTATAACAGTATCGGATATTTATCGGAATGATTTCCGAGAATCGAGTAAGTAAGTACGCGCATTCTACGGTACGACAAAAAGTGCATTTACGGCGCGACACACGCCGCCGTCCGCCGGCCGTCATTAGGCGCGGTCTTTTCCCAGCGGCCCGGGCGGCGGGCGGCGGGCGGCGCGCGGCGGGCGCGCTAACCAGATAACTAGCGGGGCGGGACGCGCTGACTCAGCTCTTTCACACGCTCTCTTCCCATGTTTCCAGGTGCCGCCGTGAGTCGACTCCTCGCCCGCAGCGGGCCACCGCCGATGACGCGCTGCGGTCGCCCCGCGACGACCTCGTGCTGTCGCCGCTACCGCCACCTGCCGGGTGGTTTCGGTTTGTTTTGAAAATGGGAACGATTACTTTTTGTTATAGAGGAATAAAGATTTTTGTTTTTTTAATTACCGGTCCTACGTCCGTCTTCTAGAAATAATTTTATACAGACAACAGGTGAATGCGTTTCGTACGTAATATTTCAATAATTATCAATAAGTTACGGAAGGTTTATTTGATTTGAGTAAGCGATAGTTAAGAAAGATATAAATATACCTTCTGTCTACTTAACCAGAAGCGAAAAACAGTGGCGAAATTTAACAAACCAACTATCACTTCGCCATAACTTTACAGGATCCGTAACAACTTATGAAAGTAACTATTTAGAAAAGAATTCGAAAGGCGAGGAAAAAATCATCATTCGGATAAACGAATAAAAATTATTTTCATAGATTCAAAATCCTCCAAACCTTGACAAAAGTATCTCTGCTCGAAACGAGATTTCAAATACAACGGTGACCGATAGACAATGAAGTAGTATCACGAGTGACATTTTTTTCTTCATTTAGAGTTGTCTGCTTAAACGACTTGAATGCTATAATAAAGGTTACCGGATAAATTAGGAACTGTTTTCGGTGGACGTAAAATTATATGTATTAACTCAATCACTGTGACGGCGGAGGATTCGCGCGTCGACGAGTCACCGCAACTTGTTTACGTCGCGCCGTCGAGACCGCGTCGATACCGCGATAGTTATAATGAGGCGCGCAGTCACCTCGCGCGCGTCGACCACATACCACCCGCCCGCCGCCCGCGCGACCACGGCCGCGACCCTGACGCGCGACCACAGCGCGCCCTGACGCGCGATCGTGCAACGCACCCTGTGAACCCACGGCCGCATGCGACCGCGGCCTCTGGCTACTCTAGCGCTCAGTCATGAACGTGCGGCTACAGCAGGTAGGTTTCACTTAGTTCAAAATAGTGTTCAGATCGAAATAAGCTAGTGTCTAAATTTTCCAAGACAGGTTGTAAGTAGAGTTGTCAATTCTCTTATACTAATTCAGGTACCGAGGCGAAATAACAGGAGAAATACACGAAAAAGTTTGAATAAATTTATACAAATCCTAATACGATCACAGAATTGCTACTGGGTCGGTGACCTTAATTGTAAACTAAAAACTTTTATACGTCCTTTATGCACACTTCGTGCAAACGACATACGAGTTCAGCTACGATTTATATTAATAACATACCATTAATTATGATAAATACGTAATTAGCAAACATATAACGATACAATTTTTTGAACATATTCTCAATTTTCACACGAAAAACTTAGCATTTACCTTATGAAGTCATCAAGTGGAGCCTACGATGCAAACGTAGTCGCAATACGTATAAAACTTAATATGGTGCATTTTTATGTAGAGTGTTTACGAGGAACAATATGATAATGATATTTATAGAGTTGAATTACCTCGTCAAACACGTTGTTTAAAAGTGAAACTTATTCGAATGAAAATTGAATTAATTTTACTGAGTTACGATAAGGACTATTTGTGCCGAGATAACAAATTATAGATAAATATCTATAATTCGGAATATAATTATTCACGATCTTTACTTTTTGAATCGAAAGTTTAGGTAAGAGTGACTTGAGTTGAACATGGGTGTCCTTCAAACGGGGTTTTTAGTCTGAATTAGAAACTAACTACCCTTTATCTATACAGCCTTTATATGGTGACTTCATCTAAAAAGAAGTGCATTCCAAAAACCTAATTTGCATTATTAAGTTGCGGGTTTTGTCCTATGTCCAAGCCGCTGAGATTACAGAAACTTTTTTAAAATCTCAGGCGCATGAACACCGTCTTATTGCTCTTTTGGATTTATTCAATGTACAAAACTCCCACCGTTGTATCGTTACGATAGCGCCACATTGTAGGTATCTCGTGAATAGGCAACGGATTGAGGATAGTCAACATCCTTAGCAACATTTTCTCAATGTAATGCAGATCACTTCACGCCTCAAAACGTACATAAAGAAGAGGTAATAGATACGACACGTGTTTGCGATTTTAATGCATTTAAAGGTTTTCACGACACTTCTCCGATATACAAGTTTCACTCCATCTTTAAAGAAGTGGTGATTGATATTTCAGTGCGGCAATTGCACTAAAACTGCACTAAACTTCATCGTATAGACTTACAGGTTCAAACTCTGGTGTCGCATTGTAGAAGGATGCACTCACTACTGCGCCATCAGAACTCTCTAATGGTTATACGTTCGCGTGTAAGCATGTTATTATAACGAAATAATTTTTAAAATTGCAGGTGCATGCATAAAATTTCACTTAATTGTGCAATTTGTAATGTATAATATGAATATATATTTAATCAGTTATTTACAATGTACGATATCACGTTATCGGTGACTGTTAAGCTGAAGCGTTTGCGGCTACGGGTCAGCGCAGCGGCGCCGCATCCGCGCCCCCACCTCTAGCAACTACGTCTGTTATGGCGAAAAATATTAGTTTATCAGCATATCGTATCGGCTGTCGGTCGTTACCCACACATTTAATAAACAGAAACGTTTAGTTGATGCACTATGGCGTTTTAGGAGCATGACAAAGTCGAGTATGGACAGTGAAATGATATCATCATTCACCCATGATAATAAAAACACACGTCCACTCTATGTTAATAGCAGAAAAGATATATAAATTATATTAAATTTACCGAAATTTTCGTCCTGCTTTTTGGAACTCGGATTTTCTCATTAAGACTGAAATTTGTGGTGATGCAAAAGAGTTCTGTTGAAGGTGTATTACGTACGTATGTCTTTCCACGTATGTCTGCCGTCGATGTCTTTAAGGGCCCTTTAGTCAAGGGAAAGGCAAGTCCGTACGTCTATCACGGGCTACTGTCTTAAAACTGATAAAAGATGACCAAATGAAATTTTTGCATATAGAATGTTATAATTGCCTAAGACCTGTTAAATAATTAAAATATTAAGCAACTATCCAATATATCTTCTCCATGGGTAAGACGCCTACAATGCTTTTAGATGGTGTAACGTTTTATCTCCTGTACAGGTGAAACGTGATTTTTTATTAAAAAGACGGGCGCGTAAATAGCATGATTTTTTATTCTTCGTGGATGAACTTGTAAATAAATACATGATTGACATGACAGTAGTAATGATCGGAATCGAAAGTGGGGCTAAGATCTTGAGATTGACGCCGGAACAGAATCGAAAACGGGACCGGAATCGGAACTGAGCGTGGAATTGGGCTATGAATTAGGAACTGGTGTGGGTGTCAAGAGTGAGAGCAGAATTGGAATTAAAAAGAGGACTGGGATCGAAAACGAGGGTCGGACAGGGATTGCAATCGAGAACGAAACCGGGACTAAAAGAGTCCGTGAAACTGCTGGGGCAATATGACAGCGCAGGATCGGGATCATCGTGTAAAGAGATATCACTTGATATAAAAGATAAAGAAATTCCATTTTCTCTACATAACGTCACCGCTCAGTTCTGTCGCGTATTATATTTGTTAATATTAAATATGTACAATTCTTAGACAAAAGAAAATTAAAGCCATACCTACTGTACAAACATTTCTAGGTAACCAAATTTAAATGATGGTATAAAACTTTAATCGCACGAAGTAATGCTCGCACTTGACCAGTTATTCATTTCCTTTGATTGTTAATGGTGCATCGGGCAGCAGGGAGCGGCTCACGAACGACAGATGAGTGTGCACCGTGAAAAATTAATAATGGTTCCAATTTTCATTCAATTATTTTTTATTTAAATCGTTTCAATCTAAAAAAGGATATAATATTGAATAACGAATCAAATGTGATATGTCAAGTTAATTATGTAGATAGAATCGTGTGATATGGTTATTCTTGGAAATGCTGCGTGACTCACTGTATATAGGTCGATAGCACAGAAGCAAACTAATTGGTCATTTTCGCCATTTAATTTAGAAGTTAGTTTATTTGGAATATTTTAAAATTCAATTTTCATTCATATAATATTAAGGGATTGCCATCATAATAATAATAATAATAGAAGATAAATAAATCTATAAGAAGATATATCGGACATGGTATTTCGCGATATTCCAAGGATTGAAATTCAAAATATAACAATTTATTTAACTCTATTAATTTCGAAACGTTCCTTTATTTCACTACCGCTGCACTCTTGATTAATATGAATAGTCAATGACTTTAACACGCTGTTGTTAACATTTAGAATGCAGTGTAAGTGGTTCCTTAAGCTACCTAAAATGAGAAAAAACTAAATTCATTTTAATACTGGTATATAAATGTAATTACAAACGATTATTTAATTATTTCTAACCCTTTTCACCATATTCTTGGTTTGTTTGGTTTACCTGGAAATTATTCGAGAATCTCCTGTTACAGTGTTCTTTTATCTTATATTTTTCCTTTTTTGACACATTTTTTAGCTCTCAACTTTTGAATGTTTATATGCGCTTTTAGCTTCTTCCAACTTATCTTTTAAACAATCCTTTCTTTGCACTATGTAGTTGGCCTTTATTGACAGTCATTCCAGACCTGCTTTTTTCTTTTTACCAATTATTTTCCTTAAGCCGAAATTCCATAATTCATTTCTTTCTTAGATATTTGCTATCACTTTAAATACCTTTTTTGCTTCGTCTACTAAAACAATTTCGTTACCTTCCTCAATTTGTCAAGTTCTAGACGTTCATACTGTGTGATTACATCCAAGTTATCTTTAAATTGCTCTACATACTCATATTTTACATTTGAATCTTACCAACTTATATCCGTTCTAGCTTCGTAGTAAATATTTTCGTACGGTGTCGCCAACGTTGGCATAAACCTTTAATTCGACAGACCACTAAGAAGTGGTGTCTGTGACAACCTTGATACCACGATCCACGCTCGTATCCATAACTTTTAAATTTATGTGTGCATAGTGCCTCTATATTGCTAGTAGTTTCATTTTCACTATTAAGATTCCTATCAAAGTTTATTTTTACGAAAAGGTCAATGTAGCGTATGTCCTCATTTCCCATCTTTAAATACGACGATAATTTCGACTTCATGTTGACAAGTCAAACGATCAGTAAATTAGGACTTCTTGTATGAGTATCAAATACTGCCAATATTCCAGGTCACGAGGCTATTTAAGACCCTTTACTATCAGGCTATAGGCTTCACGTTAGATTCAGTGCTCGTTGAAAAACCTCCACAGCTCTGAATGTTTTGATAAACCTTGTCCAACAAGCCTATGTTTTCCCATAATCTATCCTTTTATCTTTAAAGAAAGTGAGAATACTATGTTTTACTGATCAGTTAAAAATAAATTTCGACGCGCGAGCAGACTTGGGATCGAACGTGTATTTCTTATGTTGTAGGTGTGAGCGTGGTAACCATATAGGATCATTGACCACTTCTTTTTTAGCATCAAAGTAGCATCTTATTGCATTAATTTTACTTCAAAGCATTCATATCGATGAACTAAATATTTTTAAAAATTTGTGTTACAGCCAGAGAGAAGGGCGAAGGGTCACTTCTTTAGGTCTAGTTTGAAAAGAAAACGGGCCTCAATGGCGTAATCTTTCAAATGAGTAGTTCAGATACTTACGAAGTCCAATATAAATTTACGGATACGACCCTCTCATATAATTTCTTGTGAATCTGTAAATAGTCACACGAATTTACCTATTCAAACGAAAACGCCGCTAACGCCAGGCGGGCACCCGGCCCGTATCGCGTTACCGGGAATCAGATTAGGTGCGCCCGCGCATGTCACACTTTCATTTCTAGGAAGCGGCGTGGCGGCGGGCCGTAGTATGCTGATGCGCCGATAGCGGGACACCTTGCAGTATAAACTTCGGCGCGCTATCTCACGCCGATACCCGCTTATCGCGATCGATAAGCGCACGAAACTGGGACACGGAATTGAAATTGAGCGAATGCTCGGGACGTCCCGCGGGCCGGCGCGTCGATCATCGACTCACTTTTCAAGCCTCGGTCGAATTTTCCATCTGACATTGTGATGTAATTTATTGTGGTTAGTGTGATATTTGAAATACGGCGTTTTTAATTCAAGTCGTACGTCACAATTGCTTTAAAGCCACTTCTTATTGGCTATGTGACGAAATTCTATGTTTGAGTATATCTCTAGTTGTAGTTATATTCGACCGCGCCATAAAAAGGGCGATAATGTGTTTATCTGATTCCGTATAATGTTATATATGTAAATGTATTCATTGACGGCGCTAGGGAATCGAAACGCGTTGGATTCTTGCATTCGTCTACATCACGCGAGTGTCGTTGAAGCAATGATAACGAGAATTCACGTTAACGCCACTAGATGGAGTATTGTTATTACTTTAAGTGAACAGCTCTAGTATACACACATATATATATTTATCCATTGATTGTACTTTGATAACGTTTAGCTTTTCAAGTTTAGGTAACTATATCAAATTCATCCCTAGAAAAACACGATTAAAAACAATGTGCGTACGCGCGTGAGAAGTTGTACTTTTGGCGTAATTGAAAAATTGTTTTTAATCGCATCCAAATAATCAATTACAGTAAAATAAGAAAAGGGGTGTAATATAATAGCCAATGCGGTTGCACTGTTTACCTAATCCAAATTTGAAATATTAAAAAAAATAATATTTATGTTCTTACATAAAGTGTAATATAAATTTTATCTTTTTATTTGAAATTATGACAATTGTCAAATGAAAAATTGGAATATGTTAACGTTATTTTCTTGAAATCCACTTTGTATTCAGTTATATAAAATTCATCGAATGATGTCACTGTTGAGTTGTTAATTCTCTACCCTATATTTGCACGGCTCTATTGAATTTGGAAAATTGAACTAGGCCGAAAATTTCCTCTTCTAATACTAATTCAAATGAACCCAATTTCGAAATTCTAGGGCCATCCATCAACGAATTAGGTTCCGGGGAGGATTCGCGTTATTCCAGAGGGGAAGTGGGAAGGCTAGGAAATCCAAAAGTTAGAAGGTGAAGGGGAGGGGGTATACCCCTCGAGTGTGAATGGTTACCTACTTGGTGATAGGAAACTTAAAAAAAAAACAGAAAATAAAAAATAAGGAAACGATGCAATGAGGGGGGTCGTAAGGACATAGGAAATATATATAAAAATAAAGCAGAGAGTAAAGTTAAAGCCTTATTGGCATGTCAGTCATTAATGGTCTAAAGTTGTTCGCTAAACCGTTTGCGGGAACTTCATACTTTAGTTTTCGTGACACCCCAATAAAAATTCACTTTTATCATTTTTTCATAACACCCCATAAGAAGTATAAGTTCAAAAAAATGTTTTTCTAAGTGTTGCTTTTAAGCGTCATTTCGTATAGTATCTACGTAATTACATTCTTGCTATTATGCTATTGAATGTAGTACCAAGGTTTCAATAAGTTCTCGATATCACAGAGAAGTACATTAGGTAAATTTCGTATGTTATTATATGTTAAAATACTTTATATTGGTAATGAACATAAGTAACTTTTTCTATGGGAATTTATCTTATTTCCAAGCCACACTCGAATGACGCTCAGTAAAACTCGGTTGCTCGGGTACTCAAAAATGAAACAAGATCAATGAATCGTATTATGTTACGTTGAAATTGCTTGCCATCAATATAGCAGCAACATTTTTTCTAATTTTTATTTTTAGGCCGTGCGTCCTTTAAAAAAAAAGGGCCAAAAGCGAGTTAAGTTGCGTGAAGGAGGTTCCGTACTAAAAAATGTTGCATTAGTCTTCAGTCAAAACCAAGTGAAATATTTTATACATACACTCTCTTTACGATTTTTTTGCGTTTCCTATAAGGATTTGAAGACTTAGGATCTGCTTTTTAGGATCTTGTAAACTATGAGTAAGCGTAAGTATTCCATATTTTTTTCAAACTTCAGTCTGAGCAGTTACCGAGACAAAAATGAGAAATACAAATACATGTTTTTTTTTTTTTATGTTTGTGAAATCCATAGTTTTGTAGATCTTTAGTTAAATAATACAAAATAATTTTGCTTAAATTAAAAAAGAAATGTAATTTTTGATATGATGATTTTTTAGGTCGAGAAGACCAATCTGACTCGCATTTGACTGAGTTTTTAATAGGTAGGTATACTGCAGCTGTCGTGATGCTTCAGTTTCAAAACAATGTGTTCTAGTCTTTTAAACTTCTCTCTTTACAATAACGAATAACAACGTAAGATTCTTATGTATAACTCATTGCGTAAAAACCTATCTATTTTTTACTTTTTAAGGAATAACAATTTTTGACAACTTACTACGGAAAAATAACTTGAAAAACAATACTTAAACGCTGACTTTTTCACGTATGATTGCAAGCAGACGTGATACTGGTATAAAATAATATTGATCCTCGTTTTGGCTAGAGACGGAAGCGAGCGCCGGGACGCCGCACCGCCCGCCGCGTGCGCGCGCGCCGCTCGCCGGCGCGACCGATAGCGATTCGCCGTACTTACCGTGACCGCAAATCTCTTTATCTATACTTTTCTGATATCTCACTATTTCCATAACATTGGCTGACCCGATTTACTACTTTTGATTTTAAAAATTTAAATATTATTATTGACAAGTATGTCCAATTCAACCTGATCATTTTCGAAAAGGAGTAAGTATTTGAACATCAATAACAACCCGTTATCTAACTGAAACGTAACATTCGTGCATGCTGAGTCAAGCATTATTGCAGTTTGAAAACCGTTAATTGATGGTGATTGACTAAATCTTATCTGAGGAGTTCGTGTTTTCATTGGTTGTAAGTGTGTGACCAATAAATAGAACACATTTTAAGGATTTTAAAATCATACTTATAAGGACGGGCCCATATAACGTCGGTCAATCTGTCAATAATTGCTCAATGGTGTTAATATACGTAATCGGTACCGATTCTACTTGTAGTCTCGATTTACTTGCGTACGAAGTTAGTCTTTATTCTCATTTAAGAGACGATAAATTGTGTAAGAACAATTGCGAAAACTACTGTATTGAAGTATTCGGGCGATAATTTCAATAATTTTTAATTACCATGTATCATTATAGAAAACATTTATTTTGATTTACAATTTCACCTACTTGAAGTAATTTAGTGTTAAATCACCTGTACATGCTCTGAGTAATGGGTACTTCAATTGAAAATTTCGAGACGAAAGTATAAAAATTTTAACAACGACTAAGTTGTTATTGTAAACATTTATATGTAAAAAATTGAACATGTAACAAATAATTAATGTAGATTGTATTACAATTATAAAATTGGCCACAAATATTTTCATTTTCGGTTTAATAGTTTGTTGTGTAGCATATTGCACTAAAACAATTTAATAGATTTTTTTATAAAAAAATAATTCGTGAGTTATTACGAAAGATCATATTCCTAGAGTTCTGAGTTAGAGTTCTGTTCAAAATCATATCGGTTTTTTTAGAACTGCCTATCTGAAACGGTCAACCTCATTCAAAATTAAATCACATGAAAATTTTCTCATAGCGATACTAAGAAAAATCATTAAACTTTAATAACATATAACTAAAATTAAAACTCAAAAAAAAAAATAATCAAATACGATAAAACAGAACAAGCGATAACCTAGCGAACTGCTGGTGCCGTCAATTTGCTTTGTGACTTTGTATCCATCTTGATTGCTTATAAATTATATTTTGTTTTTAAGTGTATCGAACGAAAAGTAAACGAAAATTATGTTTGGTGGAAATAACGAAAAGTAGATGCAGAGGGTCGCCAGTCGCCAATCCAGAACCTTATCGCAAATTTGAAAAAATTAGTTTGTCAAGACGAACTGCTGTCCGACGTATAGAAATGATGGCTAATGATATAAAAACAACATTGACTGACCGTATGGCTGGTTTTGAATCATTTTTCATAGCATAAGACGAGAGTACCGATTTGTCTGACACAGCCCAACTAGCTACATTTATTCGACGTGTTGATAAAGAGTTCACTGTTACGAAGGAATTGCTTGTTTTACAGCTGTTAAAATGAATCACTACAGGAGAGGACATTTTTAATGAAGTTCAAAAGGTTCAAGTTTGGGCTTGCCAATGCGAAAATTAGTTGGAGTATGCACAGATGTTGTATCATCTATGGTCGGCTTATGTAAAGGTTTCATTGGAATTTTGAATGAAAAAGCAACTGAATTAAATGTACAAAAAGATGGTTTGATAGTCTTTCATTGCATTATCCACCAGCAGAACTTGTGTTCTAAGTCCATTCGACTCAAGAATGTTGTGAATGTGGTAGTAAAAACCATCAATTTTATTCGATCCTAGGAGCTTAACCATCGTCAGTTCGAGGCGTTTTTGTATGAAATATCAGTCGAATATGACGACGTAACATATTATTGTGAAGTCACATAGTTAAGCAATGGGAAAATGCTGAAACGGTTTTACAAGCTTAGAAATGAGATAGCAGATTTTATGCAAATAAAGAATAAACCATTATCTGAATTGAGTGACCCAAAATGGATATGTGACTTAGCATTCCTGGTCGACCTTACAAGCTATTTTAATAATTTAGAATTGAAATTTCAAAAACAAGGACAGTTAGTAAATTATTTGTACATCCATTTGAAAGCGTTTCAGAACAAAGTCCGCTTGTGGGTGGCACAGATGCTGTCTGGTAACAGTTACCATTTCACCACGCTCTCTGCTTATGAAAATGTTGTTTATGCTCAGTACGCTAAAGAACTAAAGTTACTGTTGCAGCAATTTTCGAACAGATTTAGCGATTTCAAAAACATGGAAGATTGTTTCAATTTATTTACTACTCCAACAAAAAGTAATGTACAAAATGCTCCAATACACTTGGAGTATGCAAAACAAATGGAGTTCATCGAGATTCAAGAAAACTCACTTCTAAAATCTAAATTTGAAGACGTGGAGTTGTGCGATTTCTACAAAAATACCTCGAAGAAGAAAACCATTTTCCGCAATTTAGGAAATTCCAAGGAGATTAATTTGTGCGTTTGGCAGTACTTACAAATGTGAAGAGTTCTTTTCAATGATGAAAGTTAATAAATCAAAACATCGTACAAGGTTGACTGAAGATAATTTAGAAAATTCTTTACGTCTTTGTATCAGTGAAATTAATCCAAACATCGATAGATTACTTTCCAGAATTCATGCTCAAGTGTCTCATTGATTTCGGTGTCGCTATATAACTTTCGTAGTTTGTAGGAATTCCAATTTTCACGATTTAATTATAATATTAAACCTATTTATTTAATTTCATTTTGTTGTTTTATTAAATTGTATTATAATAACATTGTCGTATTATTTCATGTCTGATATCTATTGCTAAAAATTATGAAATCTACTTTAAAATGCACTACTTTTGAATGACGCCCGCGAATGTATTTGCACATTAAAGTTTGGCCCACAACATGTCAAACGTTGCCCATACCTGGTCTGTACCGTATAAATCATACAAAAGAAATAGGAACGGGGTGACGAATACTAGAAGGTGACTATAAATAATATCGATTTGACCTTTATCGATGCGTGATCATGGAGTCTGCGAGAACTCAATCACAGGATACATTGTTTATTAGCTCTAAAAACATCACTGTATTTATGCATTTAGCATGCTCCGTTTTGCGAATCGATACATGCTTATTTGTTTTGGATATTAAAGAAAACCCCCAGACAAGTGCGAATAAGAATCGCACCCTGAGAGTTCCGTCCAAACTTAATTATGTACGTAGATATTTCATCCACCAAAAGTTCGACGGTAGCTGTTTGCTTTCGATACCGATCTTAAAGAGATATAGATTGGGGAATTTCGAAATTTTGTTGCTGATCATTTTTCAAAAAAAATTTAAAATAATTTTATATACCCATGAATATTTGAAAATCTCGTAATATTTTTTTTTTCAAAACATTACGATCTTATACTCCAACTGCAAATGCCAAATTGTAATTGCATTTTTTTTTCCTTTTGATTGTGTTAACACAATCAAAAAATCACCTTTACGATTCTTACGCTCTTTGATGCAAGTGATATTGCAGTCATTTATTTGAAGTCCTGAAAGTTCACGAAAGCATTAAATAAATAACAGTAATATAAATTCACGCTTATTTCCTAAAAGGGTAGGCAGGGACTATAGATTTCCACGTGGTATAATCTTTGCATATCTCTCTGGCCTCACTGACAACTGTCAATCATTTCATTTAAATTCGTCGGTGTCGAGTGCTTAAAATTTGGCCCCTTTTGGTATTATTGATTATTATTATTAGTGGTTAAATCAAACAAAAAACAAATTTTCCATTTGATGGAATTTAATTATGTGATAATACATCAATATAATTCGCTCGAATGATACTCATGTATTATATTTTAAATTAATATAATTTGAACACTTTCATAGCGATAATTGTATCTAACCTAAATATTTTATTTTGATTAAAATAAGTATAATCAATCAGCTCAATACTTACATTGCTCTTGAGATAATAGCTACAATAACATTTTAATTTGATATTTTTAATTAAATATACTTTATCTACAATATGTACACATATGGATTTCATATCTGTTGATATCTCTTGTTATAACCTTTAAAATAGTATCATTACAGATATCTTACCCGGTCTCCGTCACAACAAGTCATGCGTTTATTATTCGCCATTGCAATTTCGCATCATTTGTGACTCCTGAAAATTATACAGGGGGTGTCGCTCAGTGGTTAAAAACGTCGTCCTGGTAGGGGAAGGTACCGGGTTTGTTCAAGAAAATAACTGACCAATGAGATTTCAATTTGCATAAAATTAAATCACTCGCTCCGTGTTTCTAAGAGTACATTAAAAAGGATTGTTGAAGGTATGTACAGACATACCTTCCCACAATCATTTTTATCACCGGTTTTTTAAAACCAGTCCGGTTTTAGCACCCCACTGTGTATAGATACTGTATACAGCGGGGTGGTAAAACCGGACCCAAATAATAGACTTTGGAATTTTAATTCCATACCTACGTTACAGGGTTTTTATATGCATATAGAATATCCCTCATATACAAATCGTCGTAATAACGACGATTTGTATATAGCTTTGGGTTAGCTTAATAAAGCTAACCCAAGAATTTTCTCTTTTTTTAATTTTAATAAGGAAGTTCCAAAATCGTCATAAATAAAAGTAAACAAAAGTAGCGGCAGCTGCATAACTTCGACGTGTGCACTTTGATAGGTAAACTTGACGCCGTAACTACGTTATTTAATAGTCACCAGCACATAAATAATGTGTGCAATAGAGCTAAGTTAGACCGGCGCGAGCTTCGCCCGGTGGGAGAGGCGGTGGGGGTGAGACGGATAGGGTTGTTTTGTTTCCAGAAACATTCGTATACGCATCTCGAACAGCATTTTCGGTTAGCGGTAAAGATAATTACCGAGAATCCCGTGGAATCGGGTCAAGGTCAAGTGACTCGCTGTGCGCGCGACGACCCGAGTTCGGTGCCCTTTCCTGTTGGAAGCCAATGGTGTACGCCCTTGTACGTAACTGAACCGTCTCCTTGTTTGCCGCATACGCAAGGTCACGGAAAAATTTTAGTATTCTGATTGACGTTTCACTGCGCTATATATACACATAGAGGTGACTAGAATCGAATATGCATCATGGAACTGAAAATAAGAAGTTTAGTGGTAATTGATTTCTGATTAAATTTGAGGATCAACATGACTGACGTAGGCAGCAAGTAAAATAATTATAACTAAATATATAAAATACGATTAAATTTTTTTAGAACACATGTTACATTTAGGTGCTCTTAAGAAACTAATTAGTCGTGATTATTGTAATAGCCGTTGTATTGCAGAAATCACCGCAAATATCGAATCGATTTTAAGTAAGCGAGTTTGTTGAGTATCAAAATTCAAATAGAAATCAGATGCACAAAAGCACGAAGCTGCATATAGCTGCTGGTCTTACAGTCGTATATGATTTCGAATTCATTGATCTTACTCTGCGTGAAGTCAGACAGTAGTCGATGCCAGTGAACTTATTCAGTAATCTATTTGGAAATTATTGTTTTGGGTAATAATTACTGTCAACCCTGGCGGACGCTATCGCTATGGGTCGCGGGTCGGGGGCGACGAGTCGCTATCGCTATGATTTAGCGCGGGAAGGAAGCGGCGCGCGGCGGCGGCGGCGAGAATGCACATTTCCGAAAGTCGTTTGGCGTCCGCTTCTCCACTAATATATCGTTGCCCCACCTCCCTCGCCGCTACGCGCCTGTAGATGGTGCCGACAGGAATCGGTGGTGTGGCAGTGGCAGTAGGATAGGTGGCCATTGGCATATCGTAATGCGCGTACGACTAAATATGGACATTCGTTTGTCGTGAGAACGTTAAAATTAAGGTTTTTGTGATTTTGTGGTGTGGAGTAACTCTTTAGTGTATCGTATACTCTTTGATTGTACGACATATATAGAATAAAATAATGTGCGTTTGTTTTTCTGTCGATTAAACACGGATACAGCAATGATTAATTAGATATCGCTTCCCATGGATATTCGCAACCCCAAAGAAGCCACTATGCGTTGCCGGCCTCTTAGGTAGGAATAAGATGTGTGATGTAGGAGGCAGTGGGGTGATGGAGGAGGGAGCAAGTTGATGGTGGGAAAATTGAGGTAATAGAGAGGGAGTAGATTGATGAAGGGAACAGTAGGACGATGGAGGAGCAGTGGATTCCCGGGACTTTCACTCACTGGACGAAACACACCGGTCGAGTCAGCCTATTTTCGCGTTGCAGCCAATTGACCACAGTATGGCTCTAAGGCGATTGTTACTAAAAAGTAACCTATAAAACCGACTTAGATTATTTAAGAGCTGGTTATAATGAGAAGCGGAAGAGAGATTAAGATTTTCAAATAAGACTGTTGTGTTAAGAAGTATTTCGATAAATACAAAATTAGTCCAATCTTAAAGGCAATATTTTATTCTAAATACGTTTATTCTTTTTCTGTTTTCAGACTATCGTCACAACTATATATTTGCAGCATTTTCATAAGTTAAAAACGCTAAGTTGGAGTTAAAACCCCGAATTGAATTCAATGTTGTTAGGTAGTGTGTCAACATAGCAGCCATCGACGCTTGAGGGACAGTTGGACGCGTTAGTGGAAGTGGATGAACGCAAAGCGATCCATTGTCCGCAGCACTGACTGTACGAATAAGGCTACCGTCAGACCAAAAGGTAGTAGCTGGTAACTATTACAAAGCTATTAATAGTTCAAGCAAGAACCCGTCAGACCGAAAACGTTAGACACTAAACTACAGATAATAAGGTAACTTATAATATGAAGTTGACTTTTGTCAATTCTAAAAATGGTAAATCTGAAAAACACTTACCGTAAGGTTATTGCAAGTTTGTCTCTCCGCGTGTTATCGCTTTTCTATAATTTGTGTCTTTTCTTTTAATATCGTTATGTATGAGTAAATACATATATTCAAATTCAGTTCTTGTAATTCTAAAATATGATTTAAAATATTCGTTTGTAAACTCAAGGGAGAATTTGAACTCGCTGTCGGTTTCACGTGAAATACTTAATCATATTTTTTCATATAACAAGTGTGCCGTTTTTTTCTTTTTTTTTCCGCGGCACATGCTAATGTAATATTGTTATAAAATATATTGTCGTCCTCTTCTGAACTGTCCAATAATAATAGTTCTTGTTTACTCTTTTTCATTAGACCAAACTTGCTCTGTAGAACAACTAGTTAAGTACTAGAAAAAAGTATAAAAATGTATGTAAAATTTTTCAATAACTTTTGTAGACGAACATGTGTAAATTGTGCAGCCGGGTACCGGAGATTATGTAGGCAATATAGAAAGTGGGCTGGTCTAATACATTACAACAGCTAGAACTAGCTCGCAGTGTGAACAATAAGAATATTGTCTCGCTTACTCACATTTATTTAAATGGCATTATAACTCTTCTTGGACTATAAAATAGTTCATATCTAATAGTTACCAGCCCGCGGTCTGACGGCAGCCTTAAGTTTTGAATGCTAGCTTACATAGTATTTATTAATATATGAAATGACAACGATAATTATATTTATTGTGGGGCATAATTTTAAGAATTTAAATGTTTCAGTGATTACCGATAAACTTTATTGACGAAAACAATAGTAAAAATGATATAGGTACGCGTATTGAAGTGTTAATAATAATAGTTTGTTGAAAATTTTACGGCGTTTTCATGTTACACAAAAGTGTATTTATTCATAAAACGACATTCATGAAGATCTACGCATTAATAAATTATAAAATAACGCAATAAAAAGTACACAGATATACATGAAAATTGTTATCTTCAAAAGTTATTTCAAAAAGATAATAATATAACCAAATAATTTGGGAAGGAATCATTAAAACTGTACAAATTAGCTACATATAAAAAATAAATAAAAAAAGAAGATATAAGATTATCATGTGTTTGGAATATAAATTGACTATATTCCAAACATATGATAGAGGAATATCTGCTTACGCGAATGCTTGCGTGCGTGCTTGTACGAGCGTCGGTGTTTATGTATTATAAAAAGTGAAAATATACATGTGTAAAATACATTTCACCAGTATCTAACTTCTACTTTTACCAAAGGAGTTCACTATAGTTTAGCATTTACGATAGCAAGAGGAAATAAAAATATTGTTGCGGGATAAGACTCAGTAAATGGATGTTTATATTTCGAACATTCGATTGCGTTATTGCAGATTGGTTTAACCTGACGGCAACAGTATAATTTTTATTACACAACAAACAATTACCCAAACGATTTAAATTTTCAGAAGTAATACGAAGAAACCAAAACATGAAGTAGGTAAGGAAAGGAAACTCAATGTCATGAAGATTAGTGATATGTTAAGTACTTTGTTTTTTTATTTAAAGTGATTCATTCGTCATTGAATCGGATTTACCAACAGCCTAGCATGATGCCTGAGAGAAGCGTATTTTTGTTCGACCGTCCCTCTCGCACCAATACGACAGAAACGGATAGTACTATAGATAGGCTGTTCTTCAGGGCGCCATGCTAGACCCGCTGGTTACATTCGTACTTTTAGAACGACATAGTTTTGCATACAGAGAGAAAAATCTACAACTCGTCAAGTACCACATTCATGATTAGAACCGTTTTATTCCTTATAACGTGGTCACTTAGAAGTTTTTGTAGTAAACGGACACAGCGAGCCAGCTGTGTTCACTTGTCGTTGTTACGTCAGAATTACGTCGGCGGAGGCGCGCAGCGTACAAAGCTTCTCCACCTGACGTAACTTTGACGTCACAACGATACAGACTCGATCGCTTTAAGTTGACATGATTATCCGCTGTACCTTCGTGAGGCTGTCCATCGTGGACGGACTGTCTTTAGTTTGTTGGGGACGGTAATGGACAAGGGTACGGTTGTGGATAACAATTGGGGAATCGCGCAGGGATTGTGACCTCGCGGCATGGCAGTAAGCGTCTACATCGTATAGAGTATGCTGTTTGAACAAAATACATTTTGCCATCCCTCGCAGACATCGGTTTAAATCATTCACGTCACACTGTTAAATGCCTAAAAGTTTAATATTCTGCTCTGAAATGCTCCATCCATTATTCATCAATAGGAAAGTTATTTAAAAGTACGCTTATACGGAAACCTCCGAACAGAAATTGTTAAAAATCTATGAGTACGAGAATGCCACAAGTTACGTGGTGCATAAATAAAGCTACTTCAAAGGTCGATCACATAAATGGCTGCAAGAATTATTTTGTAATATTAAATAAGGAGCAACATTTAGCGTGCGCGCAAAATATAGCATTTTTTGATTGGCAGGTTCTAATAGTGACATTCGAAAATATAATATATTAATAGTTAGGTTTCATTTATTACCTCTGATTTCGAAAAATGTATTCGTATTTGCTACACCATCATTACATATAATCAAAAATTATGCTGCTTAATTGTTATAGATTGTAGAGCAACTTAGTAACCCTATAGTCTGTATTTATACCACAGACAATCGAATTAATTTTCAATCGTCTGTGGTATTTCGTCATTGTCTATAATTACTGAAAGGTTTTCATTTTTAAGTTCTTTTTGATGTACCTTTAGGTATTTGTTTGGAGTCGAGTCCATCAAAGCAGGCTGCCATTAAACTTTGTAGGTCTTTGAACATTTATAGTGAATTTTTTTCTTCGTTAGTTTCGTCCCACTGTTTTTCTCCACGATATAAAGAAAACGGCATTGAAGTTTCATAAGTGGTACATTCAACTCTTTCAATTAAATTGTTGATGATGATAAAGCAAACTCTTGATTCATAATAATTTATCGAAATGGTATATTACAACACAATGTGGTCAAATAGTCAATTTTATTACATTCATGTTGCTTTTTGCTAGATCACATTACGCATTCAAATCGATGACACTTATCGTATTGTCATTCTGTTAGTAAACAGGTTTCTTTAGAGCACAAAGGCTCATTAAATGAGGTATGGCCTCGGGTAACGAGTCGAGTCGCGTAGCTCGTTGACGGAATGCTAATCTGGCCGATCCGCCTTCGACGCAGCATCGTTATGCAAATGCACATCGCGCAGCAGTCGGCGGAGCGGGAGGCAAGGCGGGGCGCGGTGGGTGGGAGGCGGTGCCGGGCCACGCCCACATGCGCGCGCGCATCGCCGCCGCCGCCGGCGACTTGCGTCGTCATATCATAAACTCATTACTAAATCCCCTCATGCGCGGCATACCGAGGCTTTGACAACTGGATAAATTACTAACTATATCTCAGATAAGCTGCAGTAATCGATACGAATGTATCTATGAAACTAAAACGAATTGATTTATTATGGATCAGACTCACGTAGTATCGGGGTAATTTATCTTGTAATTATTTACAAATATGATAGTAACACGATATAATGGAAGGTATGTACAGTAGCCTGATATGTCCAATCCTTTAGGGCAACTCGTATCTTAGGTTTCGGTCGCGAGCCGCGCACAGCGAGTGATTAATAACATTGTTTTTCATGCGGCAGATAAAGATAATATCGAAGACAAAATTTGATACGACTTTTAAAGGTTGTTACATAATTAATTTAGAAATCATTAAACACATATGAAACCAGTCTATGATGGAACAAAGTCAAATACATGCAGTTTGGCAATATAGTGTTTTGGTCTATTAATTCCTAGTTTTAAATTAGTGCAATTAATGTTTTATTTATCGTTTTATATTTGTTTTAAGAAAGGTAAGTGGAATGGTAAAAGTGTACAGAGGAAATATCCAAAGATTTGTCACCGTACTGGTGACAAAGGCTATTAGTACTCGTAGCCCTCGATCAACACTGAGCCAGCGCGGAAGGTAAAGGATCAAGCTCGTTATTCCAGAATAAAATATTGAATAAGAAAAATGTTCCTGCAGTGAGATTGTACAAACCTGACACAACTTACGTACATTAATTGTAATTCAAAATAAAAGACATGTATTAAAATTTTATAATTGCATGTATTTTCGAAGACTATGCATTATAGTGAAAGATTATTTGATCCTTTCAAGTTAAGTCAACTGTTTAGATCGCAATAACAATGAAATGAAAATTGCTCCATTTTATTTTGATCTTTTTTATCAACTATGACCGTTCCAGTATTTTCGATTTGTATAGGACTCCGACTTTGAGAGATAATTATGACAGACAAATAAATATTTAATTATTTTACCATTATTTTTCTTAGGTAATTTCCAAACAAAATTCGAAAAAAAGAAAAATTATTTAGTGTCTAATCGTTTATCACAATCCTAAAAAAGGTGATTTTTAAGCTTTCACGTTAGATACTTTTTAGCTTATTTTACAGGAGCTCTTAAAATAAACCTGAACTTAATAGTAGAAAAAATTGAGGTGCATATTTTCGCCCCTCCGATTAGAATCGCACCAGCATTCATCAGGTAGGATCAGCACAGCAGCCAAGAAGCAAATTTGCACCAGCCCGAAAATACGTAACATAATGAACGACAAAATATCTAACTGCGTTTTCAGCAAAACGCTCATTCATCACATTCATTCACACCATCCTAATCAGCGACTTGGCAGTAAGTATTTTAAAGTTGCGTGTTCCGACTGCCCTCTGATAATTTCAAACATAACGTTAAGTGATAATTATGTTAACCACGTAATTATCTTTTAGGACCTCCTTTATATTTTTTAAACGCAACAAGATTTTCATAGGTGCATCTACGCGTTTTATACTCTTGTATTATTTCCAGGCTTTGCTAATTGAGGTGTGCGCTTTTGAAAATGAGACAGACAAAACTTATGATAATTTAATGTAAATAATTTTTTTATTATAACTTTAAAATAGGATATGAAACATTGATCAAGAAGATAATAATGAATAATAATTAATTATTTATCATTGCAGAGAGTGGTTAGTAATATTGCGAAAACAAATGAAGTTCATGTTGTTTGACGTACCTATAGATTTTTTTTTCTTATTCCTAATTTGGATTGCAGATAACTAATTTAGCATGAAATAAGGTTGATATTTTATACTAGAAAAAGAGATCTCCTCTTTCAAATCAAAAGTGTCATTATTTAAATCATTTTAAAATTTTCATTTGTACAGTCATTTATTTTTATATGACGTGTTTTTATGTAGTTGAGTGCATTTTCGATGCGAATAGTTTTTTTTTATAAAATACTGCATTTGCTACATAAATACACAACACTAATTGAAGTTCGTTTACATATAAAACCATTGATGAATTCTATTTTGGTGTGCATATTTTACTACACTGGAAATCGATTTTAAAACAGTGACCATCTATTAACGTCAGTCACCACGCTATCGATAAAGAGGGAAAAATTGTGTGTGTGTGTGTGTGTGTGTGTGTGTATGTGTGTCAGCTGTGTGAGCACGACTGGAGTGTACTCCATACGTACTATTACAATATGCATAAATTAGTAAAAGAGGGTAAATGAACGGCATCTTTAATAGTACTGAAATCATACATTAATACATATTAGTTAAAATATTAATTCATTAAAATACGTTACATAAATCAAGTCACATAGCTATGAAAATATTAATAATTATCAGTTTCGAATTTCAGATTTCAGTACTGTTAATGAAAATATTCAAGTATATTAAATTTTAAAAATATAAAAGTCAAACAATTTTAATAACATATGATTAAAATATAAAATAACACATTCACATAATAGAAAACATAGATGTATGGACAATCTATATCATTTGTAAACATGAGTTATACACTTACCAAATAACTTTATCCACGTGTTTTTCAAAATCTTGTTTACTATCACTCGAATAGGTTATTAACATATTTTACAATATTTTTGTCGCTTTATTCATTTGTATTTTTTTTTTGATTCAGCCTACATAAATATTAATTGATATAAATAAATAAAATGTAAAGCAAGTCGATTTGTGCACGAAATGTAACGCCACCCGTTTGATTTTACAAACCACAAATTTTCATATCCCGGGCTTAAATATAAAAATTGATTTATAAGGACTAAATTACAAAAAAAAATATTGTAGTATTTGACTTTGGGGGATAAACAATTTGTAATGAGACAAAATGGATTTTGTGGCCACGCATTACAGGAGTAGCATCCGTTGAATCTGATACTGATAGGTTCATTATATTAACATATGTCGTCTAAGTGTCACTAAGTACCCGACACTAGTTATAATGTTATTTGTGACGGTAAGAAAACAGTTTTGATTTTTTGAAAGTTGAAACCCTATTTTTTAAGACTCATTTATAAATTTCATATTGATAATTATCATATAGGCATATTTCAGATGCTTACAATCAAACGTTGCTAAAATAATATTGAAAAACATATTGAAGACAAAAAAGACAGACCTTACATTCGAAAACATGCTTGAACATATCCCACCTTCATGTCTGCCGATACATATTCAACTTATGTCTTATGTAGTTGTCTTATCTCAAGCTAAAAACGGTTACAATTTACCTGAAAAGCTGTTTGATTCATGTGGTATCACGTGATACGAATGGCCGAGTAGCAAGTAGTCCTACATAGTAAAAGACACGAACGGTGCACGCGCATCAGGAGGAGCGCGGTCGTTCAGTAAAAAGCTGTCGCACCACAGATATTTATCTTTTTACTAAAGCCTAACGTCTCGTCGAACAGGCGCTCTGTTTTATATTCGAAGAAGTAACCGTAAAACTGGGACGTCACGTGCTATAATAACATATCTGACAATGTTAATAACGTGCTCATCGTATTCCATACGTATAACATATGCGACATAAATTAGGATAAACTGCGACGCGACGCGGTTTGAAAACACGATAATCTGGCTGAAGAATAGAGCGTAAAAATTTAGCCGAGCTAAAAAATCTCTTTCTCTCTTTCTCTCCCTCCTAACTCTCATCTATCTTGTATGAAATTAGAGCAAATATTGCTCTGTCATCACGTTCATATATTAGAAAAAAAACAGATACGATTATATTTACGATTATGTTTAAGCCTCTTTTGAAAGGGGCTTAAACATAAAAATAAAGGTCAACCTAAGCCCTCAGCAAAAGAGACTGGTATGGTATGGTATGGTACTTTCTAATCATGGATGCAGTGAAAATGTTTATAATTGCTTGTTTGTGTGGTGAAAAAATAAGATGGCGACGCAAAATTTTCAACACGCATTGCGCCAGCGCTCAGTGTGGGGATTGGATCCTGCGACATTCTTCTTAGGGCCTCTTTCACCGCCTTCCTTATCTACTCACTTCTAACTAAATTAAATCTGCATTCCAATCTTCCTTTTAACGAGTTTAGCGTGAACAACTGTTAAGAAGAGGACGCAGAACTATAATTTTATTTTAAAAATGACTTTTTGTTAAAGACCAGTTTCAAATTGAGATGGCGAAGAGGCTCTTAATTTACTAAGACCGCCTTGTACGGATCCAGTTGAAGATGTTATTAATGAAATAGAAAGTTTGTAACAACATCATTGTGTTGTAATATTTTTTTAACGTTCCTCTGAAACGAATAAAATCTTTTTTGACGAACATTTAGTGTTTTTGTAGTCAACTTTAAATAGAGAGAAATTGAAATTTCTTATAATGAAATAACAGTAGTTATTCGGCGCACTAGCTTTAGCCAGCTGTTTGACCAGTTTACACATCGCACAGATTATGCCACATCTGATTCCATACAAACTTCCGCGTTCGCCCACAATTCCATTTTCGATTTAGATCATCACATGTGCTCTACTTCTATAATTTGCCACCCCTTTCCGTGTAATTGTAGCGAAACTTTTACATCTTGTGCTAAGTATTTATTTGAGTATATAAATTGAAGTGGCTGCAATGTCTGTCTATAAAGTTTAATCCTAAAAACTAGTACAAGCATTTTGCGCAAAATGGCTG
The DNA here is from genome assembly GCA_005406025.1 of Eumeta japonica. NCBI lineage: Eukaryota > Metazoa > Arthropoda > Insecta > Lepidoptera > Psychidae > Eumeta > Eumeta japonica. Next base: position 361,746 of record BGZK01000531.1, read on the forward strand.
ATCTATGATGATATTTGTCGACGAAGTCGAAAAAGACATGCCTTTTAGGAGTTTACCAGGCCAGCGTTGATTATGTCGTTCGTTTCAAATAAGTTCAAGGAAACACTTGCGACATTATTTCCATTTACATACTCATTAAGACAAGCTGACAACACCAAATAGAAAATTCACTATAAAAACCTCCAGTTAAAAAAATGCACACATAGTTTTCTTTATTTCACTAATAGTTATGGAATATACAATAATGGTTTATTTGTCTAATTGTGCAAAATTTTAATTTCTCTTTAGTGCAGGCCGTGCGTTGTCTGCTAGTAAGTCAGTCAAGGCATTTTCATAATAGGTACCTGCTGAAACATATATTATACCGAACCGGCGGAGATTGATTCTTAGTAAAAGTAACGTTCAAGGGAAAATTATGACTAATATGGGTCTGGGAATAGTAGTACCTGGATCGAAATCATGAGCAGGAGCGGGACTGTTTTTTTAATAAAATAATTTTGCTGCAACGTATGAGCTTTTGGTGTAAGATTATGTTTTGATTTGCAATAATTAAATATAATAGATACAATGAATCGACGGTAGCACCGCGATCGGAATCTAAAGCTGGATTAGGAACCAGAATCGGGAACGGGATTAGGATCATGGTTGACAGTAATTGGTCGATATAAAAATCGAAAGAATTCGTACTATTTCCACGTGGGTGGTGCTCCGCAGCGGAAGCTAAATATAACAGCTTACCATCATTTGTGAATTAGCATACCTTCAAAAGAAGAACAATTTAAACGAATACGGCTCGAATCCTCACAGACTCGAGCTCAAACAGCCCCGTAGCAGCTCGAATCAGTAGCAGTCGGCACCTCCGTCCGTCACTAGGTGAGGCTATAGACTTTTTAGTTTCATCACTATTACACAAACAGTATTTCTGATATTGTCGTCTTATCACTTGTATAATATACTTGCTATCACGCATTCACACGGTGAAACATTACAATAATTTCCATTAATGTTTAAAGTATTTCTTTGAGTTATTGGGAAAGTTTAGTTTTTTATAACTGTACACTAAATCGTTTCATAAGCATTCTTGAAGACTTGTGGGACACTTGCAATCCCAGATCCCTTCTGGACTTGTGCATAACCATGGGCAGCAATGACGATCTACTTTCTAGTGGACCGTACCTTCGTTTGCCGCTTCCAATCCCATATAAAAAAATTAGAGAATCTGACATGGGAAACTATATGCTCGCAGCCAAAACAATGAGTATAGATCAAGAGGTGGTTTTTAAAAACGGACGACTAGAAAAATGGATTTAAGTACATTCTTTACGTAAAAGCAAGTAATGCTCAAGTAAACGTGAATTTACTACTTAATTTCTCTATAATCAGGTCCGAACGTCGTTAACGTTTGATTTAGGATAAATATAGGTATTTTATTTTTTTGCAACGCCGATTCTAGATTTCTAATTTTAAAGTGAACACTGAGTAAAACATAAAATACCTTAGTCTGACACCGTTATAAATGGAAAAAAATCAAATCCTTCTTTGACAGGATCTTATCTTTAATAGGATATTGTATATATACTAAAATGGATAATTAGGTACATAATATTATAAATCGTAAAATCAAAAGAAAAGTTTCGATTAATCCTTTATTTCTAAAACTAAAGTTATTAAATTGATTAAATCAAAAAATCAAATGAGCCTTAATCATCAAAATTATTAACAGGCTCATAGGCATCTTCGAGATTACCTTTTGATTTGCAAGAACATTTTACAATTAAGTGTGGTTAGATATTATTTTTCCCATGGTGGTACTTTGGGTAGTGAATATAAATAAGCCAAAGGAAAATCAGCAATCAGATTACATAATTAACGAACACCTTCACTTACAGGCTTTAAGTTAAAGCAGTTATATAAGTTAACTAAGCACGATCGGAACGAAAGGTATTAATGTGGAACAATGAAGTGGCGTGTCTGTTAATTGTAAACGCATTGAAATACTTCAAATAATTGAATACAATGAAAACGCAAGAGCAATTTCTTCGATACAACAATCACACTTAAACGGTTCTCAGCTGTCTGAGGCGAGTTGCATTTTTTTTTCTCCTTTCCTAGAATTGTTGTTCAACATTGTAGGGATACAGTTGAGATTATTTGCAAGTCGATGAAGTAAACCTATATTTGCACACAAAAACATGTTTATGCATTATGAAAATGTCGTTGTCCGTGGCGAAATGACTTTTCGCATGTATCAGCGCTCGCACGCTAAACGGATCCGAGGATACATTGTTGCGCGGACGTCGGTGGATGCGTTCGCGCGTGACGAGTCACTTGCATTCTGCCGAATTCCGTTTCACTTTCTGAAAATAGGAAAAGAGCCAAATCGGGCTCGTCCTCCAGATATTTGTACTCGTTTTTGAAAATTAATATAATTAATTATTTATCCACGCAAAATGATATTTTATCATTACGGCTCTCAATATTGTATGGAATGTTATTATGGGGAAATCGTTCAATAATTTTCTTATTTTCGGTTTCATAGATAAATTAAAAGTCAGTCAACATAGAATGGAAAGAGTCATGCTCAGAGTTTCTTCGCTAGACAAAATCCGGAACAAGAAGATTCGCAGAACAATTTTTTTTCCAATTACAATGCCACATGGCTACATCTTCAAGAGTTTGGGGTTACAGGAAAGCTTGGGATGTCAAAATACAAAGACTAGAAAATCCTGAAAGAAATTTAAGTCTCCAGAACTTTTTATAAAATAAAAAATAGCTGCTTATGACGTGTTTTAGAGGCCTCTAACTAGTATGAATTTATAAAGGTTGTGTTTTTTAGTCTTTAAATGTACGAGACTTCATATTGTTTTAGAATGTGTACGTAAGTCCTTTAGGAATTAGGTTTCGCGTAAACGTCACCTCGGCGTTTTGACCGCCCGATTATTATTTAGACAAATTTGACTTGAATTCGATGTTAAGATGTTACTTACGATTGATTTAAAAACCTTCATGTAATTGACAGACGTAAATAAAATTATAAGAAATGCATTAAAAAATAAGTATTTTGTATAGATTTTTAATAAAACGAAGTTAAATTAAATCGTTGTTTTTAATTTTTGAAAGTCATTAAAAAATACATAAAGTATGAAGGTTCACTTATAATGTCTTTTGATCGTGGTGTATGTAGTGCACGAGTTCCAGTAATTTTTATTACATAAGGTTAATAATATATAAGGTCGGGGTCGAAATTTTTCGTATTTAATATACAAATTCAATACATTTTTTATCATATTTTATTTACGTTTAAGTATAACATATACATATGCGCTTTTGTTCAAAAAATTGTCGTGGTTTTGTAGGAAATCCTCTTTCCATAGAAATTTTGGGACTTCTGTGTTATTTGGGATTTCTATGTTAGAGTCATTTATTTTAGGGAACAGAAAAGAATAAAAAAATGACGGGACACCATTTTCACTTTCATTTTTCTTTTTTTTAAAATGTCGACAATGCATTTAATGGTATCAAAAGTAGCCAGATACAAACAGTACAATCAAAGGCATTTCACTGCAACTTTTTGCTAATAAAATACCAAAAATCTTTTTCCCCGATCAAATATATTGCCTCTGGTTTTTAAAAAGTTCATGATTGCATAATTAAGTCCACTTACAAATTATTACAAAACCGTATTATACTCACAAAGGATCGATACGGTGTCCGCGGCCGCCGCCGTATCAATTGGAGTCACATCAATTGATCGATTAAGCCAATTAATTAATTCAATTGCGTAACGCCAAGATACCATCTAGTGTCGCACCCCCTCTCCAACTGTCCGCCCCCCTTCCGCCGCATCACCCCACTGATTGCCAACACGCGATGTTCTATTTTGGAGGGACCTGTTTTCAGTGCGTTTATTTCTTTGTTTATCTGTGCCATTATAGAACTCATAACGGCTATAAACACTTCGAATGGCGCATAAACTGGATGAAAAGCGATTAAAAGGCTGTATTACAGGAACTTTAAAGTCTAATAACGTTACAGCGGTTGCGCCAATTACAATATTACAAAACGCTATAACGCGTTGTAGTGCCGGTTTGATTACAATTTAAATACATCTCATAAACGATCGTATGAATGATTTTCCATTAATGAATGTGCAATAAACAGACAGCACGAAGCTTTTATATTATGTATACAAGTAAATAGTGACTGATAGATTTGTGAAAGCGATCGAAATGTGCTTGTGACTTGACCATTTATTTGTGACTTACAAAAAACTCAACAACGCCCTATGTGATGACAGCATTCAATATACCACCGATATATCGGTCAGCTAAGTGACATAAGCACCTCACACATACACTTTGAAAAGATCGCTCCACTCGATCCTACCGCGTAAGCTTTGCGGGGTGAAAATCACACAGAGAGTAACTTTTTCATGGTCCTTACTACAGGAAGGGCCCATTTTCGCTGTAGCGTATAACTAGATAAGGTCGGTTGTGAACTATTTTGTATATATTTTATAACATCAGTTGGTCCGCTCCAGGTCCGTTCTTATTCACTAGATCATATGATTATCGAAAACGGAAATTTACACTATTACTTTGACGGTATATACGTTGCACACGGGGGACAGGCGTCCGATCGTGGCTTATTAGTAATAGCGGGCCTCGTGAGCCACAACAAACAAATGGCAGTGCGCCGTCGTAATTATGGAGTGCCGGGACGCGTCGAGCGCGCGGGGGTCGGGCGCGCGCGCGCGGGGGGTAGCGATCGGCTTGCGATTAAATAATCACGGAGCGCGCGCGCACCTGTTCGCCGAGCGGGCGAGCGCGGGCGCTCACCGAACTTTATGGTTATTAAACTAAATGCAATCAGCGATTGCGCCGGCCGCAGCGCCGTCAGGGCTGTCGTCGTCGGACATCGGTTTTGTAAAGGACAACAAAAAACTAAAACATTTTCAATTTTTAGGCGTTCACATAACGTCCATGCCAAAATTAGCACAGATCGATAAACGAATCTGAAAACATGTATTTACATCAAATGTCTGTGCGTGCTCTAAAACACAACTATTTCTTTTTTAACTTGTTGATGTTAATTCATTATTCAGTAGCCGTAAAAGGTAAGAAGTCTCTTCATATTTAAGGCACTACTACAAGGTGATCGCTTTATCAGCGCGCCTTTTAATTATTGATATGCAAATTGAAATTCTGCTATCGTTGCATCAGGTTTTAATTACTCTGCTACTGAGGTAGTAAGTTCTCCCACTAGCCCTTAATTTCAGATTAAGAACTAGTGAAGATTCGAGCTAGCACTGAGAGCCAAAGCTGGAGGCTTTAGCCCTCCATGCTGGCCCGGTGCGGATTGAGGGTCGTTAACTACCGTTTAGACTAATTTGATGACAACATCTGGAGACTTAACGTAACCTCTGAAGCACGAAGCGGGCTAATAAAACAAGCGTTTGACTTAAGTTAAAATTTCATTTGTCGATTTAAACGCAATGGAGATTTAAGCCCGATACCTTCCGATTCTAATGGAAGGGTCTTAACCACCGACGACGAAATCGAAAAAAATATTCGAAGGCTTGACACATAGAGACAGAAAATGTTCATTTCATAAATATCCTATGCATCTATTGCTTTTCGTCTCCATCTCTTATTACGTGTCATATTGCATACGATCCTGAATAAGCATTGCTATGATTCAAGAGGAATACACATAGATGTTGACCTCATATGTATAAAATTTATACGTCTATTGCATAAGCGCACTCAGGCCACGTTTTCGGACAGGAAGGGTCGGTCCATGTTTAGAAAAAATCCTTGACGGAAAAAAGATTTTACTTAGTAATTATATTTTATTAACAATCACTTGTACAGTAAACATCGAAAAAGGACCGCATAGTGTATTTATTTCAGGGGGTTGAACCTCCATATCTTCCCCTACCTCTGTACGCCCCTGGTGTATTGTCTGTTGTCTTTATCCTTTGTGTATTACAATGTCAATGCCCGTAAGCTGTGGCGAGCTTATCTTTATATGTTATTATAAATAATTTACAAGAAATTTCGTAATAATGGTAAGTTGAAAATTCGTAGTGAAAATTAAAACTAATTTCCTTCATTTTTGCGCAAAATTAAATAACTTAAAATTTTTATTAAGCATTTAGAAGTGACAAAATCAAAGAAGAATAATGTGTATTTACATTGTCAGAAGTCAGAAGCGATCTCATCAAACGCTTCTTTACGAAATTTCTGAAACGTAAATAATTGTCACGTGTCTAATCAACCGATCGTGATATCAGCATTGCGGCACTCATTGCAGCAATGCAGGTTTTCAAGCATAAAAATGTGCATGATTCCAATTATTACAAACGATCAATCCGACTACATCTTACAAACTCATTTAAAAAAACAGAAATTTTATTGCAATTTTTTCGACAACCATATTTTTCGAAAAGTCAACCGATTTTGATCCCCCTTGCAGCACTTAATGCAATTTATCAAACACTGAAAATGTGGTAAAATGCTAAGATTCGATTCAGTTACTCGGACAATTATTTAAAAAAGTGAATTATTGAATGAAAGCTTGTCTATAACTATATCTTTCAAAAGAATCGACCATTTTGTTTCTAATTTCGACATCCGATGCAATTATTGAAGCATAAAAATGTGACAGAAATTTAATGTTCCGCCAATTGACATTAATGTAGTAGACCACGAAGCTACATAGGCCCCTTAAATACTTAATCTTAGAGAAACCACATACATTAATTTTAAATATTTACATAGGTACCTGTATCTTTTAAGGCATTTATGTACCCGTAATTTATCATTACTTACAAATTAATTTTGTCGTATTTGTTTGTTACTTTTCATAAAATCAAAAATTTTATATTTCAAAATTTAAAATTTTGACATTTGCAGCCTTTGTGTTTTTTTTTAATTGAACATCTTAAACATTTATTCCAAAATCACATTCTTTCCACAAAAGACAAAGGTCTCGCAAAGATCTGCCT